>JARQOD010000010.1:690957-754262 GCA_033576555.1 Oophaga sylvatica
AAACTCCTCGAGAGGGCATCCGCCTTAACATTCTTAGTGCCAGGAAGAAAGGAAACCACAAAATTAAAACGTGTGAAAAACAAGGCCCACCTGGCCTGTCTAGGATTGAGTCGCTTGGCAGATTCCAGATAGACCAGATTCTTATGGTCCGTAAGGACCACCACCTGATGTTTGGCTCCCTCCAGCCAATGTCTCCACTCTTCAAAAGCCCACTTCATGGCCAATAACTCCCGATTACCCACGTCATAATTACGTTCAGTAGGAGAAAATTTTCGAGAGAAAAAGGCACAAGGGTTACTTTTAGAGGTCTCTGGATCTTTTTGGGACAAAACGGCACCTGCCCCAATTTCAGAGGCATCAACCTCCACCTGAAATGGCAGAGAAACATCAGGCTGCCGTAGAACAGGAGCAGAAGTGAATCTCTGCTTAAGTTCCTGAAACGCAGAGACTGCCTCAGGAGGCCAATTCACCACATCAGAACCCTTTCTGGTCAAATCAGTTAATGGTTTAACAATAACAGAGAAATTACCAATAAATTTACGATAAAAATTGGCAAAACCCAAAAATCTCTGAAGAGCCTTTAATGAAGTAGGTTGGACCCAATCACAGATGGCCTGAACCTTGACCGGGTCCATTTCAATAACAGATGGGGACAAAATGAATCCCAGAAATGAGATCTTCTGTACACCAAAAAGACACTTTGATCCCTTCACATACAGAGCATTCTCTCTCAAAATCTGGAATACAGTTCGAACATGTTTCACATGAGAGTCCCAGTCATTAGAAAAAATCAAGATATCATCCAAATAAACAATCAGAAACTTGTCCACAAAATCCCTGAAAATGTCATTCATGAAGGACTGGAAGACGGAAGGAGCATTAGTGAGCCCAAAGGGCATCACAAGGTACTCAAAATGCCCTTCAGGGGTGTTAAATGCCGTCTTCCATTCATCCCCGTGCTTAATGCGAATAAGGTTATACGCCCCCCTGAGGTCAAGCTTGGTAAACCAAGTAGCGTTTTTCACCCTGGAAAACAGGTCAGAAATCAAGGGTAACGGGTATTGATATTTCACAGTAATATTGTTCAAGAGACGATAATCAATACACGGCCTTAATGAACCATCTTTTTTGGCCACAAAGAAAAAACCGGCACCTAAGGGTGAAGAGGATGGTCTGATATGACCCTTCTCCAATGATTCCTTGATATAAGACCGCATAGCGTCATGTTCAGGTACAGACAAGTTAAAAAGGCGACCCTTAGGGAATTTACTACCTGGCACTAATTCAATAGCGCAGTCATAGCTCCTATGGGGAGGTAAGGATGCAGATTTACTTTCGCTAAACACATCAGAAAAATCAAACAAAAAGTCAGGAACATCCTCAGCCTGGGGGAGGCAGAAAAAACAGGAGTGTTGGCACTAACACATTGGCAGCCCCAACTGGTTACAGACACAGATTTCCAATCCAAAACAGGATTATGAGACTGTAACCAAGGGAAACCCAGCACTATAATGTCATGCAGATTATATAGAACCAAAAATTTGCAGCACTCCTGGTGATCAGGTTCAACCCTCATTATCACCTGAGTAGAAAACTGGGTTTATTCTCAGCCAAAGGTGTAGAATCGATCCCCAGTAAAGGAATAGACTTCTGTAGGGGTATCAAGGAAAACCCACAACGTTTAGCAAAATCATAATCCATCAGGTTAATAGCTGCTCCAGAATCAACGAAAGCCTGAGCAGAAAATGAGGACAGAGAGCATATCAGAGTGACAGTTAATAAAAACTTAGTCTGAACACTACCCAAGAAAACTGAGCGTGCAAAATGTCTTTCCCGCTTAGGGCAGACTGAAATAGCATGAGAGGCATCACCACAGTAGAAACATAACCCATTGCGCTTTCGAAACTCATGACGCTGTGCCCCAGACACCACTCCATCACACTGCATGGGCTCAGAAGCTGGCTCACAAGGCAACACCACTCCACGCATACTTCTCCGCTCACGCAAACGTCTGTCAATTTGAATCGCCAATGACATAGAATCATTGAGACCAGAGGGGACAGGGAATCCCACCATAACATCCTTTACATTATCCGACAGACCCTTCCGGAAAAGGGCCGCCAAAGCGTCGTCATTCCATTTGGTCAGGACTGCCCACCTACGGAATCTCTGACAGTATAACTCAGCGTCATCAAGCCCCTGATTTAATGCCAACAAGGCTTTTTCAGCTTGATCAGTGACATTAGGCTCATCGTACAATAACCCCAAAGCCTGAAAAAATGCATCAACATCACTCAAAACAGGATCCCCAGGTGTCAGGAAAAAGCCCAATCCTGAGGATCGCCGCGCAGGAGAGAGATGATAATTTGAACCTGCTGCGCTGCGTTTCCTGAGGACTTAGATTTTAAGGCAAGAAACAATTTACAATTATTTTTGAAATTCTGAAACTTAGCTCGATCCCCTAAAAACAAATCTGGCATGGGGATCCTAGGTTCCACAACAGGCAACCTAGCAAGATATGCAGCAATACTCTGAACCTCAGTGGCAAGCTGATCCACACGGCCAGACAACTGTGCAAACTCCATTGGGAGAAAAGATCCTCCCCAGCACCCAGAGATACAGAGGGAAAAAAAAAAAAAAAAAAAAAAATGCAACAAACAGAAAAATATCTCTGACAACTTTTCTTCCTTCAAAATATTTTTTCCCTTCTGTGAGTACCATACAATTTTTAGTGGCCGGTGATACTGTTATGTTACGGTAGCTGAGGAGTGCAGGCAAAAAAAGGAAATACACCAGAGCAGTTGGAATCTATGAGATTGCAGTACCCTGACTAACCACCGCAACTAGAGGCAGCCGTGGAGCGTTCCTACGTTGGTCCTAGACGCCTCATCACAGCCTGAGAAATTAACTACACCTAAAGATAGAAATAGGAAAGCTATCTGCCCCGTAGCAGAACCCCCAAAGATAATAGAAAGCCCCCAAACATGTAATGGCGGTTAGACAAGAGGAAATACAGACACAGAAAGAAAATAGTATGAGCAAACGCTGGGGCCCAAACTATCTAAATAGAAAAGGACAGGAAGGGTACTTACTGCAATCCCAGAAAACCCTGAAAAAACACCAACTCTACTAATTTCAAAATCACCTGAGATCACACGACCTCTACCACCTAAATTAGTTCTCTGGTGTAACAAAAACAGCAGCCACTGAAAAAACTGGAAAAAGCAAAAGTACAAAACACAGTGGCTGAACTAAACTGAGAGGGCAAAAGCCCCCGGAGGGGACCCAGAAGGCCCCCACAGAAGTGCAGGACCAAATGCAAAAATATAGCAAAAACACAAAATAAGAAATTGTCTTATCTGATAGCAGGAGATGCAGACACAACACAGCAGGCTACAAGGGAAACTGGAAAGAAGGATTCAGACCAGAACAATTGATCACCGGCAACCCTGATGAGAAAATGATTCCCTTAAATAAGACCAATCAGTAACACCTGATTCCCAGTCCTCACAATCCTCACTAGTACCGCTTGTAACCACCAGAGGGAGCCTCTGCTCAGAACTCATCTCAAACCCATTCACAACACCCTTTACTTTCAGTGCAGCAAACTCACTCCAGAAGTTCATTGTGGATCTCTGAATGATCCAATGTTATTCTAAATGACTAATAATGATAAATATAATCCACCTGTGTGTAATCAAGTCTCCGTATAAATGCACCTGCTCTGTGATAGTCTCAGGGTTCTGTTTGAAGCACAGAGAGCTTCATTAAGACCAAGGAACACAACAGGCAGGTGCTAGGGTCTGCGGAACGCACCTAATAAATAATGTAGAGAGGTGTGTTTGCAGCCCGGGGTCCACCGTGCAGGCAGAGCCTGCTGCTAGTAAGATGACGTAAGTAGCGAACTCTGTTATCCCGCAGAGTCGCTAAAATAAACGCCTTAGCGCGCTGTGGCAGATAGTGCAAACTCTGTTAATCCACAGAGCCGCTAACGGGAATGCCGCAGCGCTATATAACGATATAAGCAAACTCTGTTACACCACAGAGTCGCTGAGGTAAAGATGCAGAGATAGATACTGTGTCCTGTTAACACCACAGGGATACACAGATAACTGCTGTGCGGATAGCAGTCCGTGATCATGCAGACAGCAACGCAATCAAGCAATCTCCTCACCGGAGAAGCCGGGTTTATTCTAGGGGCTCATTTCAGCCAAGTCTTAACCACGTGCACTCAAATCTCCTCACCGGAGGTGCCGGTATTCTAGGGGCTTATTTCAGCCGAGCCCTAACCACTTGCGTGCATGATCACACTGGCGCAAAGCACATAATGCAATTGATCCTAGCGTACGGCCGTACGGTAAGGACAGCCTTTTATAGCAGCCACGAGAAAAAGACCTTCCAGGAAGGACCATTGGGAAGCTGCTTCAGAACATCAACAGCCGGAGGACCTTCCTGAAGGACCAATAGGAGTGGCAGCTGTATCTGAGCATGTGACCCCTGATCTCCAATGGGAGATCTTGCCCTGGGCATGCTCAGATGAAGCAACAAAGGACTTAGACCTAAAGACGTCTGTTCGCCGCTGACCAGTAGTGGCTACAATAGCAGAACCTGAAGAGGCAGCAGCAAGTCTCTGCACAGTATTAGATCGGGCGAGATGCTGGGACCGATGTCTTTGCTGAGCAGGCTCCACTGCAGCCGGAGATGGATGGAGGACCGCAGCGGGACTGGTTCGAGACTCCCCTTGTGCAGCAGTGGGAACTCGAACCCTAACATTACCCCCCTCCTAGGGCCTCCCCTTCTTTGGGCCTCACTGTGCTCAAAGGCAGCGATGAGCTGCGGAGCGTGAACATGCTCGGCAGGCTCCCAGGACCTATCCTCAGGCCCATAACCCCTCCAATCCACCAAATAAAATTTTTTGCCTCGTACCACCTTGCACCCAACAATGGCATTCACCTCATGATCGTCGGTAGATGAACCCGACGTCCCGGCAGATGACTCGGAAAACCGGGAAACGGCCACGGGTTTCAGGAGGGACACGTGAAAGGTGTCGGTGATACCAAGGCGAGGCGGAAGGGCTAGCGGTAAACCACTGGTTCGCCTGCTCAAGAACTTTAAAGGGACCCAAAAAGCGAGGTGCCAACTTTGTGGACTCAACACGTAGCCTTATGTTTCGGTCAGAGAGCCACACTAGGTCACCAGGAGCAAAATTAGGAGCGGGGTGCCGATGGGCATCGGCCGAAGACCTCATCCTCTCTTTGGAGTTCTGAATGGCATCCTGGGTGCGGTCCCAAATGTCCCTTGCCTCCACAGCCCAGTCTGCCACCCTGGAATCAGCGGAAGACATGGGCATGGGCACTGGTACCCGCGGATGCTGACCGTAGTTCAGGAGGAATGGGGTCTGTCCGGTGGAGTCAGCCACAGCATTATTTAGAGCAAACTCAGCCCATGGTAGCAAGGATGCCCAGTCATCCTGCCTGGCAGAGACAAAATGTCGCAAGTATGTGACCAAGGTCTGGTTGGCCCTCTTTACCAACCCATTAGTCTCGGGATGATATGCGAGGAGAGATTTAACTCAATGCTGAGTAGACGACACAGCTTTCTCCAGAACCGAGATGCAAATTGGGGAACTCGATCACTGACGATTTTGTCTGGCATTCCGTGTAAATGGAAAATATGCCTTAAATAATGCTGCCAATGCCCGTGCAGACGGTAACCGTGGTAAGGGCACCAAGTGCACCATTTTGGAGAAGTGGTCGGTTATCACCCAGATGATGGTGCAGCCCCGAGACTTGGGTAAGCCCACCACAAAATCCATCCCGACCATCTCCCAAGGCCTGTCTGCCACCGGTAAAGGGAAAAGTAGCCCAGCTGGCCGTTGTCGAGGGGACTTATTCTTGGCGCAGGAGACGCACGCCTGAACGTATTCCCTGACGTCATGGACCATATGTGGCCACCAGTATGTCCTCGCCAGCAACTCAGATGTCCTTTTTGCCCCAAAATGTCCACCCGCCCTGGACGAATGTGCCCAAGAGAGTACCTCCGGTCGCAAATTGGTGGGCACAAAAGTCTTGCCCGGAGGCACAGACTCAAGCGAAACCGGGGCCACAGTTCTTAGGCTCTCTGTGGGGACAATCAACCAAGGCTCCTCCTCTACCTCCTCAGAGGACACCACGGAGCGAGAAAGAGCATCGGCCTGAATGTTCATCTCACCGGAGAGGAAATGGAGAGTGAAATGAAACCGGGAGAAGAACAGGGACCATCTGGCCTGATGAGAATTTAGCCGCTGGGCTGTCTGTAAATAGACCAAATTTTTGTGGTCAGTGAAAACTTGAAAGGGAAAGCGAGCCCCCTCCAGGAGATGTCTCCACTCGGAAAAGGCCAACTTCATGGCTAGCAACTCCCTATCCCCAATGGAATAATTCCTCTCCGCTGGTGTGAAGGTCTTGGAGAAGAAGAAACAAGGATTTTTCCGACCTTGAGCATCCTTTTGAAAAAGGACTGCTCCAGCACCAACGGACGAGGCATCGACCTCCAATAAAAAAGGCTTATCAACCTCGGGGCAATGTAAGATGGGAGCGCTAGCAAAATGGGACTTAATTGAAGTAAAGGCCTTGGAGACCTCCTCTGACCACAATTTGGGATTGGCTCCCTTCTTGGTGAGGGCTACCAAGGGAGTTACCAAAGTGGAGAAGTGGGGAATGAATTGGCGATAGTAATTAATGAACCCCATAAAGCGCTGCACCACTTTAAGAGAATGGGGTTCTTGCCAATCCATCACAGCCTGTAGTTTGGCAGGATCCATAGCCAATCCCTGGGCGGAGATGATATAGCCCAGGAAAGGCAAACACACATGCTCAAACATGCATTTCTCCAACTTTGCATAGAGGGAGTTCGCCCGTAACAGGTCGAAGACTTTGCAGACATCCCTCCGGTGAGAGTCAATATCTGGAGAAAAGATTAGAATATCATCCAGATAGACTACTACAGAGGTGGAAAGCATATCCCGGAAGATGTCATTGACAAAGTCTTGGAAAACGGCTGGGGCATTACAGAGCCCGAAGGGCATCACCAGGTATTCATAATGCTCATCCCTGGTATTAAAAGCCGTCTTCCATTCGTCCCCCTCACGGATGCGAATCAGGTTATAAGCACCACGCAGATCTAATTTAGTAAATACCCTTGCTCCCCGGAGCCTATCAAAGAGCTCAGAGATCAGGAGCAACAGGTACTTATTCTTAACGGTGATGGCGTTAAGACTTCTGTAATCTATACACAGACGTAATTCTCCACTCTTCTTCTGCACGAAGAAGAACCCAGCTCCTGCTGGTGACACCGACTTCCTAATAAACCCTCTTGCCAGATTCTCCTGGATATATTGAGACATAGCCTCCATCTCAGGAAGAGAGAGGGGATAGACCCTTCCCCGAGGAGGTTCTGCTCCAGGCAAGAGGTCAATAGGACAGTCGTAGGGACGATGGGGCGGCAGAGTCTCCGCAGCCTTTTTAGAGAACATGTCTGCATATGACTGATAGCACTTGGGAAGAGGAGAAATATCTGCGGGTATCTCTGTAGTGGTAACCTGAATGCACTCCCTGACACATCTGTCCTTACATGACTCACTCCAACCCAGTATCCTACCGGAGGTCCACTCAATATGAGGGGAGTGGAAATGGAGCCAGGGAACTCCCAGTAGGATTTCGTCTATTCCCTCGGGAAGGACGAGAAGGGAAATAATCTCCTGATGGGAAGGGGGTACAGACAAAGTAAGAGGGACAGTCTGATGTGTAATTGGCGAGGGCAATGTCAACCCATTCACTACCCGGACAGTCACTGGTTTGTCGAGTGCTACCAGATGTATTACGTGCCGACGAGCAAAGGTAGATGACATGAAATTCCCCTTTGCTCCTGAGTCCACAGAAAGCTCGACTGTAAGTGTGGAAGAGTCTACAGTGACTGTCTCTTTAAATGTCATCTTGGAGGAAAATGCCGCTGTCTCTAGTGAACCTCCTCCCAGGGCCACTAGACGCGATCGCTTCCCCGATCGCTGTGGACTAGTGTTGAGCGATACTGCTCGATATCTAAAAATATCGGATCGGAATGGTATCGCCGATAGCACTAAATATCGTCGATATCCGATTCCGATACTGGAAGTCCAATGTAAGTCTATGGGAACCAAATATCGACATTAAAAAAAACCATTCTTGCCTTGTTGGTTAATTGTACATGAAGGAAAACAACAAAGACTAATGTAGAATGTATTGGGGGAGGTTGAGGAGACAATAAAGGCATACATGTTTAACCCAATGCATTGGAATAGCATTAATATAATTTTTTTGGAAATACGTTTGGATTGACTAACAAATTGACAATGTTGTTAACCTTTTTTCTATTTTGGCAAATATGTATGTTTCACAACTTCCATGCTCTTCACCTTTTTAACTTTTGCCAGTGCCACACTTTCTCCTTCATAATCTTCAGCAGCATCATCTTTCTCATCAAATTATTCTTCATCTTCACCTTCTTAATCTTCTTCTTAAACTTCTTGCTATTCATGTTTTTGTTTACATTACTCATATTGTTATTATTAAACTAATTAATCTTCTTCATATTCAAATTCTTCATCTTCTTCCTCTTCATCTTCTTCATCATATTCTTATTTGTGACAGAGATTCCTGTACTTGTAATCTGTAAAAGTATGAATTGTTCATCCTTCCGTTCTTGCTGTCACAAAAGATTTAAATTACAACAGTATTTGTCCGTGTTCAGTTTAGCCTGCAGCAGCAGACATTTTCCAGGGGCACCACGAGGAGGAACGGACTCACCCCCATACACTGCTTAGTCTTCTTCTGCTTAGAATTTAGAGCATATATTTTGCTCTTCATTTTGGTCTTATACTTCATGTTCTTCTGCTTTTTGATCTTTTGCTTATTGTTCTTCTGTCTCTTGTTCTGTATCTTGTAGTTTGTCTTAACCTTCTTTGTCCTGTTGGTGATCTTCTTCTGGGTAATCTTTTATTTTTTCTTTGTGATGGTGTTCAGGCTGGTTGGCTTCATGCTCGTCGTCCTTGTTGTCATCTTCTTCTGGGTGGTCTTTAAGGTCGTCTAATTTCCGAGAAACAGCTGACGTTACTGGAACCCTGACGGGTATCAGATGGAGCAAGAGACAATGGAAGTAACGAGGACCAGCTGACTGTGCTGGACCCCGGACGGGTAGCAGAAGGAAAAGAGGTAATGTCACAACCGAGTACCAGCTGACGTTACTGTGACACGGTTACTAAGCAGGAGGTACCTGTGCTCCAAAGCACTACCAAGGACCAGCAGACGTTGGTGGAACTCGGATACGGAGATGGAGGCAACTAGGCCAAAGGCACTGGGGAGAACCACTTGACGGTACTGGACCCCGGACGGGTGGCAGAAGGAAAAGAGGCAATGTCACAACCGAGTACCAGCTGACGTTACTGTGACACGGTTACTAAGCAGGAGGTACCTGTGCTCCAAAGCACTACCAAGGACCAGCAGACGTTGCTGGAACTCGGATACGGAGATGGAGGCACCTAGGCCAAAGGCACTGGGGAGAACCACTTGACGGTACTGGACCCCGGACGGGTAGCAGAAGGAAAAGAGGCAATGTCACAACCGAGTACCAGCTGACGTTACTGTGACACGGTTACTAAGCAGGAGGTACCTGTGCTCCAAAGCACTACCAAGGACCAGCAGACGTTGGTGGAACTCGGATACGGAGATGGAGGCACCTAGGCCAAAGGCACTGGGGAGAACCACTTGACGGTACTGGACCCCGGACGGGTAGCAGAAGGAAAAGAGGCAATGTCACAACCGAGTACCAGCTGACGTTACTGTGACACGGTTACTAAGCAGTAGGTACCTGTGCTCCAAAGCACTACCAAGGACCAGCAGACGTTGGTGGAACTCGGATACGGAGATGGAGGCACCTAGGCCAAAGGCACTGGGGAGAGCCACTTGACGGTACTGGACCCCGGACGGGTAGCAGAAGGAAAAGAGGCAATGTCACAACCGAGTACCAGCTGACGTTACTGTGACACGGTTACTAAGCAGGAGGTACCTGTGCTCCAAAGCACTACCAAGGACCAGCAGACGTTGCTGGAACTCGGATACGGAGATGGAGGCACCTAGGCCAAAGGCACTGGGGAGAACCACTTGACGGTACTGGACCCCGGACGGGTAGCAGAAGGAAAAGAGGCAATGTCACAACCGAGTACCAGCTGACGTTACTGTGACACGGTTACTAAGCAGGAGGTACCTGTGCTCCAAAGCACTATCAAGGACCAGCAGACGTTGCTGGAACTCGGATACGGAGATGGAGGCGCCTAGGCGAAAGGCACTGGGGAGAACCACTTGACGGTACTGGACCCCGGACGGGTAGCAGAAGGAAAAGAGGCAATGTCACAACCGAGTACCAGCTGACGTTACTGTGACACGGTTACTAAGCAGGAGGTACATGTGCTCCAAAGCACTACCAAGGACCAGCAGACGTTGCTGGAACTCGGATACGGAGATGGAGGCACCTAGGCCAAAGGCACTGGGGAGAACCACTTGACGGTACTGGACCCGGACGGGTAGCAGAAGGAAAAGAGGCAATGTCACAACCGAGTACCAGCTGACGTTACTGTGACACGGTTACTAAGCAGGAGGTACCTGTGCTCCAAAGCACTACCAAGGACCAGCAGACGTTGGTGGAACTCGGATACGGAGATGGAGGCACCTAGGCCAAAGGCACTGGGGAGAACCACTTGACGGTACTGGACCCCGGACGGGTAGCAGAAGGAAAAGAGGCAATGTCACAACCGAGTACCAGCTGACGTTACTGTGACACGGTTACTAAGCAGGAGGTACCTGTGCTCCAAAGCACTACCAAGGACCAGCAGACGTTGCTGGAACTCGGATACGGAGAATGGAGGCACCTAGGCCAAAGGCACTGGGGAGAGCCACTTGACGGTACTGGACCCCGGACGGGTAGCAGAAGGAAAAGAGGCAATGTCACAACCGAGTACCAGCTGACGTTACTGTGACACGGTTACTAAGCAGGAGGTACCTGTGCTCCAAAGCACTACCAAGGACCAGCAGACGTTGGTGGAACTCGGATACGGAGATGGAGGCACCTAGGCCAAAGGCACTGGGGAGAACCACTTGACGGTACTGGACCCCGGACGGGTAGCAGAAGGAAAAGAGGCAATGTCACAACCGAGTACCAGCTGACGTTACTGTGACACGGTTACTAAGCAGGCGGTACCTGTGCTCCAAAGCACTACCAAGGACCAGCAGACGTTGCTGGAACTCGGATACGGAGATGGAGGCACCTAGGCCAAAGGCACTGGGGAGAACCACTTGACGGTACTCGACCCGGACGGGTAGAAGAACGCACCCATGAAAATGTAAGTTGACAGGACGCAAGCCGTCCGCAGTTACCGAATCACACAGTCCTACAGTGGGTGCTTATCCTATTGTCACAATGGAAACCGCCTTTATATACATATCCCACAGCACACATAGGAATCACCTAAACTGCAGGCACCATAGAGTCGGCTAACCCGAATGCAACACGACAGCACAACTTATTGGAGGATAATTGACGTTCACACTGCCAGGAAACAGCTGTCGTGCTGTAACCAGGCTGGCCAGGAGTCAGTACCCCTGCAAATTACTTACGAGCAACAAATGGCGGTGTTGTAGCCCAGGGAGTAGAGTTCAGGTGGTAGAAAGATGAACATAACAGGAGACATGGAAAACGTTGCCAAACAGTTATTTAATCTGAAAACGGACAGGCAAATTCAGGTGAGATCCATGCCTTGTTCATTTTCAGAAAAGTAAGCCGGTCTACATTCTCTGAGGATAGTCGCATGCGACGGTCTGTTACTACACCACCTGCAGCACTAAAGACATGCTCAGATAATACACTGGCAGCAGGGCAAGCCAGCACCTCCAATGCATACTGTCTAAGCTCTGGCCATGTATCCAACTTAGAGACCCAAAATTTGAAAGGGGAAGAGGCATCTGGGAGTACACTTAGAGGGAAAGCCAAGTAGTCTGTCACCATCTTACGGAAACGTTTCTTCCTGGTGACTGGAGCCGTCTCGGATGGTGTAGACCTTGCTGGCGCTGTCACAAAACTTTGCCACATTTGTAACATACAGTTCTTGCCCTGTGCAGAGGCGCTGCTTCTGCTCCCTCTTGTTGTAGAGGTGTCTACACTGCCTCGACGCACAGAGCTGCTTTGTAAAGCAGTAGCAGCAGCAGCAGCTCTCTCGGCTGGAATGTACAACAGTATGGATTGCACCAGTGTGTCTTGGTACTCCTGCATTTTACGGTCCCGGTTCACCGGTGTGATGAGGGTTTGTAAGTTGTCCCGGTAGCGAGGGTCTAGGAGGGTGTACACCCAATAATCTGACGTGCTGAGAATGTGGGCGATGCGGCGGTCGTTTCTCAGGCACTGAAGCATGAAATCAACCATGTGCTGCAGACTCCCAACTGGCCAACAAAGGCTGTCCTCTGGAAGAGGCGTCATCTCTGTCTCCTCTGCATCACCCCACCCTCGCTCTACATACTGACTACAGCGTTGTGTACCTCCCTCTGTAGGGATTTCTTCCTCCTCCATTGACTCCTCCTCCTCCTCATCCTCCTCACAAAGTGAGCCCTGCCCAGGCCTTTGTGAGGAACCACGTTGCGCTGACTGTCCTGAAGGTAATTGAATTTGTGACTCCTCATCCTCCACCTCTTCCAAAACCTCTTCCTTTAGTGCTTTCAGTGATTTCTGAAGCAGGCAGATAAGGGGGACAGTCATGCTGACTAGTGCATCATCTGCACTCGCCATCCGTGTTGAGACATCAAACGCACGCAAAACGTCGCAGATGTCCTTCATAGAGGCCCACTCAGTAGTGGTGAAGTGTGAACGGCGCAAATTGCGAGTTGATTGCGCCTGTTGCAGCTGATACTCCATTACTGCTGGCTGCTGCTCACACAACCGCTCCAACATATGTAACGTGGAATTCCACCTGGTGGGTACGTCACATATGATGCGATGTTCAGGAAGGCGAAATCTGACTTGCAGAGCTGCAATGCGCGATCTGGCCATGCTGGAACGTCGCAAGTGAGCGCACTCTAGGCGTACCTTGTGCAGCAGTGCATCAAGATCCGGATAGTCCCTCAAAAAACTCTGCACGACCAAGTTGAGCACATGTGCCAGACATGGTATGTGAGTGAGGTTGCCAAGGCCCAGAGCTGCCACCAGATTTCGGCCATTGTCACACACTACCAAGCCTGGCTGGAGATTAGCTGACAAAAACCACACGTCGCTCTCCTGCTTGATGGCATCCCAGAGCTCCTGCGCTGTGTGGCTTCGATTCCCCATGAGAATTAATTTCAGTACGGCCTGTTGACGTTTGGCCACGGCTGTGCTCATATCGGTCGCAACAGGTAAGCGTTCACGGGTCCATGTGGAGGTATACCGTGACGGCTCGTGCAGCGATGATTCTGAGGAACTGGAGTAGGAGGAGGAATCAATGTGCACAGACTGGATTCCTGCAATCCTTGGAGTTGGCAGAACACGTACAGCGCCACTGGCAAGATCTGTACCCGGCTCCACAACATTGACCCAATGGGCAGTGAGGGAAAGGTATCGTCCCTGGCCATGGGTACTGGTCCACGCATCGGTGGTCAGGTGGACCCTGCTACTGACGGCGTTTAGTAGCGCATGTTTAATGTTTCCCTCGACATGTTTTTGCAGAGCAGGGACAGCTTGCCTGCTGAAATAAAATCGGCTTGGCACATTATATTGTGGGACTGCCAATGCCATAAAGTTCCTGAAACTGTCAGTCTCCACCAGCCTGAATGACAGCATTTCAAGGGACAGGAGTTTTGCAAGGCCAGCATTCAGAGCCTGTGCTCGTGGATGGTTTGCCGAGTATGGCCGCCTTTTATCCCATGCCTGTGTTACCGATGGCTGTTTTTTGTGCTGGGAGTGTGACGATGACTGTGAACTTGCTGCAGTGGGTGGAATAACAGTTTGTCTATGGACAACAGTGACCGAGGTTCTTCCATGGAGATCCTGTGAGGAAGCCGAACCAGGTGTGTGAGAGCTGGAGGTAGAGGCTCGAACATGACCTAAAGATGTAGGTGCTGCTGTAGGTTGGCCTACATCTCCAGTGTGTCTTTGGAACTCAGCTACATGCTTTGTCCGTACATGTTTCCACATATTTGTGGTATTCAGGTTCCTGATATTTTTACCTCTTTTAACTTTTTGCTTACACAGCTTGCATTGAACATAGCAAATATCATCTACAAGTCTGTCAAAAAAGGACCACGCAGTGCAAGTCATGGGAGCGCCAATTTTGACAGTTCTAAGAGAACTGCTCCCAACAGGTGCCAAACTGGAGGCTACAGGCAAGCGAGTCTGCAGCCTACCTCTCCCTCCTCTTTGTACCGTTGGGACAATCTCTTCCTCAGAGCTGCTCCCACCACCTTCCTGTTGCTCACGCCATGTTGGGTCTCGGACTTCATCATCTCCACTACCCTCTTCCAACACCTGCTGCTGTTGGATGGTCTGGGCAGCACCATGCTCCACAAAACCTGGCACCTGAGTCTCATCATCATCATAAGATGCGTTCTGCGGTGTGCTGTCCATCGGCACTCGCTCACCCGCCTCTTCAGATTGAGAGAGACACAGCTGTTGCGCATCACTGCATACTCCCTCTTCTTCAAATTGCAGAATGCTGCTTGCCTGTGCCCGTGTTTGCGAGCCAACAGATTCTGAGAACAGAAGCAGAAACTCAGCTGGCTCCTGTACAGAACTCTCTGACTGCCTGGGCAATTTGACAGGCGGTGAACAGACAGATGGTTGCTCAACAGTGTTGTGTTCCTGAGAGGAGGTGGAAGGAATTGAAGTCGATGCATTGGCTGCCATCCAACCAACAACGGCTTCAATTTGTTCTTCCAGCAGCAGGGGGGCACGCTGAGCTCCTACCAAAGTGCGCATAAAGGAACGCTCATGGGTAAAACTGGTGGATGCTGTGTCACTGAGGGCGGCAGCAGCCACAGAATCCCCACATCCTCTCCCTGCTGAAACTCCACGGCCACGACCACGTGCCTTACTCACTGACTTCTTCATCTTGGTAGATTGATAAAGAAAGTCAGAAAAGTTATAAGGCCTAAGTGTGGTTATTACGCAGAGACTGAAGTGAACACTGAAACACAACTGTTCACAATCTGTGAAAGGCTACTCCTTTGTCTACTTCTATAGTGTTTGCAACCAATGTATTGTATACGGATGGAAGCGCGTCACACTAATAGATTATATATTAAATGGAATGGAGCAGAACCAATTGGAGATAAATGAAAAGGATGAGCCACTGAGACACGCTCAGCAGAGTACGAGCAGCAGTGCTTGAACAAGTAACTGGAGCGTGATGTGCACTCAAAAAATAAAAAACACAGACTGAAGTGAACACTGAAACACAACTGTTCACAATATGTGAAAGGCTACTCCTTTGTCTACTTCTATAGTGTTTGCAACCAATGTATTGTATATGGATGGAAGCGCGTCACACTAATAGATTATATTTTAAATGGAATGGAGCAGAACCAATTGGAGATAAATGAAAAGGATGAGCCACTGAGACACGCTCAGCAGAGTACGAGCAGCAGTGCTTGAACAAGTAACTGGAGCGTGATGTGCACTCAAAAAATAAAAAACACAGACTGAAGTGAACACTGAAACACAACTGTTCACAATCTGTGAAAGGCTACTCCTTTGTCTACTTCTATAGTGTTTGCAACCAATGTATTGTATACGGATGGAAGCGCGTCACACTAATAGATTATATTTTAAATGGAATGGAGCAGAACCAATTGGAGATAAATGAAAAGGATGAGCCACTGAGACACGCTCAGCAGAGTACAAGCAGCAGTGCTTGAACAAGTAACTGGAGCGTGATGTGCACTCAAAAAATAAAAAACACAGACTGAAGTGAACACTGAAACACAACTGTTCACAATCCGTGAAAGGCTACTCCTTTGTCTACTTCTATAGTGTTTGCAACCAATGTATTGTATACGGATGGAAGCGCGTCACACTAATAGATTATATTTTAAATGGAATGGAGCAGAACCAATTGGAGATAAATGAAAAGGATGAGCCACTGAGACACGCTCAGCAGAGTACAAGCAGCAGTGCTTGAACAAGTAACTGGAGCGTGATGTGCACTCAAAAAATAAAAAACACAGACTGAAGTGAACACTGAAACACAACTGTTCACAATCTGTGAAAGGCTACTCCTTTGTCTACTTCTATAGTGTTTGCAACCAATGTATTGTATACGGATGGAAGCGCGTCACACTAATAGATTATATTTTAAATGGAATGGAGCAGAACCAATTGGAGATAAATGAAAAGGATGAGCCACTGAGACACGCTCAGCAGAGTACAAGCAGCAGTGCTTGAACAAGTAACTGGAGCGTGATGTGCACTCAAAAAATAAAAAACACAGACTGAAGTGAACACTGAAACACAACTGTTCACAATCTGTGAAAGGCTACTCCTTTGTCTACTTCTATAGTGTTTGCAACCAATGTATTGTATACGGATGGAAGCGCGTCACACTAATAGATTATATTTTAAATGGAATGGAGCAGAACCAATTGGAGATAAATGAAAAGGATGAGCCACTGAGACACGCTCAGCAGAGTACAAGCAGCAGTGCTTGAACAAGTAACTGGAGCGTGATGTGCACTCAAAAAATAAAAAACACAGACTGAAGTGAACACTGAAACACAACTGTTCACAATCTGTGAAAGGCTACTCCTTTGTCTACTTCTATAGTGTTTGCAACCAATGTATTGTATACGGATGGAAGCGCGTCACACTAATAGATTATATTTTAAATGGAATGGAGCAGAACCAATTGGAGATAAATGAAAGGATGAGCACTGAGACACGCTCAGCAGAGTACAAGCAGCAGTGCTTGAACAAGTAACTGGAGCGTGATGTGCACTCAAAAAATAAAAAACACAGACTGAAGTGAACACTGAAACACAACTGTTCACATCTGTGAAAGGCTACTCCTTTGTCTACTTCTATAGTGTTTGCAACCAATGTATTGGATACGGATGGAAGCGCGTCACACTAATAGTTAAATTGCATGGAGCTGCAAGAATTACACTGAAGGAAAAAAAAGAGTCTGTGAGTGACATGTGCAGATGCCTACAGACAGCGTTGCATGCAGAGCAAACTGCAGCGTCACCTGCACTCACACACACCTTGCAGAGCTGTTAAACAACACTGCAGGCAAAAGGAAGCTTTACACAGCGTTGTGCTAGCCTGCCTACAGCACAGTACACTAAATCGCAATCTCTAACTGTCCCTCAGAGTCAGCACAGCAGCGTTCTGTCCCTTACTGAATTCACAGCACAGTGACGCTAAAATTGCGGCGGCGCCTTTTATAGTGCATTCTGACATCATTTCAGCATCCAATCACAGCCATGCCATTAGTTAACATGACCGCAGCAGTACAGGATGTGCCCACACTTCTTAGGATTCCTCATTGGCTGACTAAAATCACATTGCCTCGCAAAGAATTATGGGAACTTCCGATTCCGGTATTCGATAAGACGAAAATATCGAAACGAATTATCGAAAGGCCGATAGAGCTAATATCGGCCGATACCCGATATTTGCAGTATCGTATCGCTCAACACTACTGTGGACATTTGTTTGCATAGTGTCCTGTCTGCTGACAAAGGTTACAGACCACGGATACTCGGACGGCCCGAGACTTAGGTCCTGTACGAGGAACCTCTGTGGCCTTCTGGGGTTCGGACGCCAGATCGGGGGATTCGAGAGGTTTGGCAAAGATGGGAGCCAACCGAATCCTCTGCCTACACTGGGCCCGCTCCAACCTCCGCTCGTGAAAACGGAGGTCGATGCGGGTAGATATGGAGATAAGCTTCTCCAGTGTGGCGGGAATCTCCCTGGTAGCCAAAGCGTCTTTAACATGGTCAGCCAGTCCTCGCCAGTAGACTGGAATGAGAACTTTATCCGACCAGTCTAGCTCTGAGGCCAGAGTCCGAAACTGGATGGAAAACTGACTGACCAAAGACGAACCCTGTGCCAATGCCAGCAGTTGGAGCGCCGTATCGTGGGTGACCTGAGGTCCTAAAAAGACCTTTTTAAGAGCCTCCAGGAAATGAGGAGCACTCCGCACCACACGATCGTCGCGCTCCCACAGCGGCGTTGCCCACTCCAATGCTCTGCCCGAGAGTAGAGACAGTACAAAACCCACTTGTGCCCGATCCATGGGGAAACGTGCAGCCAGAAGC
The DNA here is from genome assembly GCA_033576555.1 of Oophaga sylvatica. Taxonomy (NCBI): domain Eukaryota; kingdom Metazoa; phylum Chordata; class Amphibia; order Anura; family Dendrobatidae; genus Oophaga; species Oophaga sylvatica. The sequence goes on from JARQOD010000010.1 coordinate 709,302, forward strand.
TCGAGCTGTATAGAGCACTGACTCAGGAATCCCCGACATTGCTTGCTGTCACCGGCAAACTTGTCAGGAAGCGGGAGGTGGGATAATGTAGGGGCAGAGGTGGCAGAGGACAAACTGGCTGCAGCCACGCTAGCAGCCTGAACAGCGACTGCGGTAACATCCACAGCTGAGGTTGTGCGCTCAAGAGCCGCCAACCTACCCTCCAGCTGCTGGATGTACTGCTGTAAACGCTGGTCATCCGCCATTTACTAGCCAGACCCTGGCACTAGGATTATGTTCGGGTCTGCGGAACGCACCTAATAAATAATGTAGAGAGGTGTGTTCGCAGCCCGGGGTCCACCGTGCAGGCAGAGCCTGCTGCTAGTAAGATGGCGTAAGTAGCGCGAACTCTGTTATCCCGCAGAGTCGATAAAATAAACGCCGTAGCGTGCTGTGGCAGATAGTGCGAACTCTGTTAATCCACAGAGCCGCTAGCGGGAATTCCGCAGCGCTATATAGCGATATAAGCGAACTCTGTTACACCACAGAGTCGCTTAGGTAAAGACGCAGAGATAGATACTGTGTCCTGTTAACACCACAGGGATACACAGATAACTGCTGTGCGGATAGCAGTCCATGATCATGCAGACAGCAACGCAATCAAGCAATCTCCTCACCGGAGAAGCCGGTATTCTAGGGGCTTATTTCAGCCAAGTCCTATACACGTGCACTCAAATCTCCTCACCGGAGGTGCCTGTATTCTAGGGGCTTATTTCAGCCGAGCCCTAACCACATGCGTGCATGATCACACTAGCGCAAAGCACATAATGCAATGGATCCTAGCGCACGGCCGTGCAGTAAGGACAGCCTTTTATAGCAGCCACGAGAAAAAGACCTTCCAGGAAGGACCAATGGGAAGCTGCTTCAGAACATCAACAGCCGGAGGACCTTCCTGAAGGACCAATAGGAGTGGCAACTGTATCTGAGCATGTGACCCCTGATCTCCAATGGGAGATCTTGCCCTGGGCATGCTCAGATGAAGCAACAGAGGACTTAGACCTAAAGATGTCTGCTCGCCGCTGACCAGTAGTGGCTACAATAGCAGAACCTGAAGAGGCAGCAGCAAGTCTCTGCACAGTATTAGATCGGGCGAGACGCTGGGACCGACGTCTTTGCTGAGCAGGCTCCACTGCGGCCGGAGATGGATGGGGGACCGCAGCGGGACTGGTTCGAGACTCCCCTTGTGCAGCAGCGGGAACTCGAACCCTAACAGCAGGTCCTTGATAATGTTGTGGAGAAGTTTAAAGCTGGATTTGGATACAAAATGATTTCCAAAACTTTAAACATCCCAAGGAGCACTGTGCAAGTGTTCCTGTTGAAATGGATGGAGTATCATACCACTGCAAATCTACCAAGACCCGGCCGTCCCTCTAAACTTTCATCTCAAACAAGGAGAAGACTGATTTGAGATGCAGCCAAGAGGCCCATGATTACTCTGGATGCACTGCAGAGATCTACAGCTGAGGTGGGACAGTCTGTCCATAGGACAACAATCAGTCGTACACTACACAAATCTGGCCCTTATGAAGAGTGGCAAGAAGAAAGCCATTTCTCAAAGATATCCATAAAAAGTGTTGTTTAAAGTTTGCAACAAGCCACCTGGGAGAAACACAAAAAACATGTGGAAGAAGGTGCTCTGGTCAGATGAAACCAAAATCAAACTTTTCTGGTAACAATGCCAAATGATATGTTTGGCGTAAAGGCAACACAGCTCATCACCCTGAACACACCATCCCCACTGTCAAACAGTGGCAGCATCATGGTTTGGGCCTGCTTTTCTTCAGCAGGGACAGGAAAGATGGTTAAACTTGATGGGAAGATGGATGGAGCCAAATACAGGACTGTTGTGAACACTCTGAATCTGACTTCTGAGTTGGGTCTCCCCCTGGTGGCTGCTGATAGTAATGAAGCTGCTTTTGAAAACAGAAGTCTACCACTTGGGAGCGATGATTAGCAATTACTGACTGGGGAGATATAAGTGAGCAACCTTCCCATAATTCTTGCCGTTGATTCGTTTCTTGCTGGACCCTTTTGGAAGTCAGCTTGCTTCTTGTTTTGTCCTGCAACTTTCAGATAAGTTATTTGCTGCTTATTTCTTTGACATTGTTTTCCCTTTGGTTTTCTACCCTTCTGGAGTTAGGTCAGCCAGGTTCCCCTGCGGGGACCTGCTCTGGACTCTGTTTCTCATTTGCCACTGTTTATGTGTTTTCAGTTCATGTTATATTAGTATCTGCTGTTTTGCTACCTGTTCACACCAGAGACAGTTTATGTATTTCCAGTTACCTGTTATGATTCGTAGCCGAGGAGGATAGTAGCCAAAATAGCCCAGGCAGCTTGACACCCAGAGAGGTTGGTACCTAAACTAACCGCACAACTAGAAGTGGCTGTGGGACGTACCTACGATTACCTAGACACCTCGACACAGCCGGAGAGTTAAACAAGCCTAAAGATAGAAAGGGAAAAGCTAAGTGCCCCGGAGTAGCGCCCCAAAGGAATAGGTAACCCCCACACAGATATTGGCGGTCAGACAAGATGAAATACAAATGCAGGCAGAAAATAGAGTAAGCAATTGCTGGGGCCCAAAACTAACTAGACAGGACAGGAAAGAATACTGTCTGCAATCCGGCAAAACCCTAGAAAAAATTCCAACAAGTCTGATTTCCAAACATACTGAGACCACATGATCTCTCCCCCGCTAGATCAGAACTCTGGTGTGAACAGGTAGCTAACCAGCAGACACTGTAATAACAGGGACTGAACAAGTAAACAGTGGTAAATGCGAAACAGAGACCAGCACAGGCCCCAGCCGGGAAACCCGGCTGACCTCAGTCCAGAAGGGCAGAAAAACCAAAGGAAAACAAGAGCCAAAGAAACAAGCAGCAAATAACTTACCAAATACCAAAGAAATTTATATATATATATGACCAGCTATGAACCCGTTCTATGCCCGGGTGGCAAGCATTTTTATTGGTATATGGTCTCCCATCCTGGTATGTGCTGCCCCTCTCCTATCCTGGTATGCATGGTCCCCTCATCCCCACCCAATCCTGGTATGCATGGTACCCATTCCTCATCCTGGTATGCATGGTCCCCTCACCACCAAATCCTGGTATGCATGGTACCCCCTCATCCCTATCCTCTTATGCATGGTACCTGCTCATCCATATCCTGGTATTCATGGTTCCCTCACCCCCCAATCCTGGTATGCATGGTCCCCTCACCTCCCAATTCTGGTATGCATGGTCCCCTCCCCCAATCCCGGAATGCATGGTCCCCTCACCCCCCAATCCTGGTATGAATTGTCCCCTCCCCCCAATCCTGGTATGCATGGTACCCTCACCCCCAATCTCGGTATGCATGGTGCCCTCACCCCCCAATCCTGATATGCATGGTCCCTACCCCTAATCCTGGAATGCATGGGCCCCTCATCCCCCAATCCTGGTATGCATGGTCCCCTTCCCCCAATCCTGGTATGCATAGTCCCCTCACCCCCCAATCCTGGTATGCATGGTGCCCCCTCATCCCTATCATAGGATGTATTGTACCCCCACACACCCCAATTCTGGTATGCATGGTCCCCTCATCCCCAATCCTGGTATGCATGGTACCCCTCACCCCCCTATCCTGGTATGGATGGTCCCCTCATCCCCAATCCTGGTATGCTTGGTCCCTTCACCCCCCAATCCTGGTATGCATGGTCCTCTCACCCCCCATCCTGGTATGTATGGTCCCCTCACCCCCTATCCTGGTATGCATGGTCCTCTCACCCCCATCCTGGTATGAATGGTCCCCTCACCCCCAATCCCGGTATGCATTGTGCTCTCACCCCCCAATCCTGGTATGCTTGGTCCCTTCACCCCCAATCCTGGAATGCATGGGCCCCTCATCCCTCAATCCTGGTATGCATGGTCCCCTTCCCCCAATCCTGGTATGCATAGTCCCCTCACCCCCCAATCCTGGTATGCATGGTGCCCCCTCATCCCTATCATAGGATGTATTGTACCCCCACACACCCCAATTCTGGTATGCATGGTCCCCTCATCCCCAATCCTGGTATGCATGGTACCCCTCACCCCCCTATCCTGGTATGGATGGTCCCCTCATCCCCAATCCTGGTATGCTTGGTCCCTTCACCCCCCAAATCCTGGTATGCATGGTCCTCTCACCCCCCATCCTGGTATGTATGGTCCCCTCACCCCCTATCCTGGTATGTCATGGTCCTCTCACCCCCATCCTGGTATGAATGGTCCCCTCACCCCCCAATCCCGGTATGCATTGTGCTCTCACCCCCCAATCCTGGTATGCATGGTCCCCTCACCCCCCAATCCTGGTATGCATGGTTCCCTCACCCCCCAATCCTGGTATGCATGGTCCCCTCACCCCCCAATCTTGGTATGCATGGTCCCCTCACCCCCCAATTCTTGTATGCTTGGTCCCCTCACCCTCAATCCTGGTATGCATGATCCCCCCTCATCCCCAATAATGGTATGCATGGTACCCCTCACCCCCCAATCCCGGTATGCATGGTGGCCTCACCCCCAATCCTGGTATGCTTGGTCCCCTCAACCCTCAATCCTGGTATGCATGGTCCCCCCTCATCCCCAATAATGGTATGCATGGTACCCCTCACCTCCCTATCCTGGTATGCATGGTCCGCTCATCCCCAATAGTGGTATGCATGGTTCCCTCACCCCACTATCCTGATATGCATGGTCCCCTCACCCCCAATCCTGGTATGCATGGTCCCCTCCCCCCTATCCTGGTATGCATGGTCCTCTCACCCCCAATCCTGATATGCATTGTCCCCTCACCCCCAATCCTAATATGCATGGTCCTCTCACCCCCTATCCTGGTATGCATGGTCCCCTCACCCTCAATCCTGATATGCATGGTCCCCTCACCACCAATCCTGATATGCATGGTCCCCTCACCCCCAATCCTTATATGCATGGTCTTCTCACCCCCAATACTGGTATGCATGGTTCTCTCACCCCCCTATTCTGGTATGCATGGTCTCCTCACTCCTCAATCTTGGAATGAATGGTCCCCTCACCCCCACCAATCCTGGTATGCATGGTCCTCTCACCCCCCATCCTGGTATGTATGGTCCCCTCACCCCCTATCCTGGTATGCATGGTCCTCTCACCCCCATCCTGGTATGAATGGTCCCCTCACCCCCCAATCCCGGTATGCATTGTGCTCTCACCCCCAATCCTGGTATGCTTGGTCCCCTCACCCCCCAATCCTGGTATGCATGGTTCCCTCACCCCCCAATCCTTGTATGCATGGTCCCCTCACCCCCCAATCTTGGTATGCATGGTCCCCTCACCCCCCAATCCTGGTATGCATGGTCCCTTCACCCCCCAATCCTGGTGTGCATGGTCCCCTCACCCCCCAATCCCGGTATGCATGGTGCCCTCACCCCCAATTCTTGTATGCTTGGTCCCCTCACCCCTCAATCCTGGTATGCATGATCCCCCTCATCCCAATAATGGTATGCATGGTACCCCTCACCCCCCCAATCCCGGATGCATTGTGCTCTCACCCCCCAATCCTGGTATGCTTGGTCCCTTCACCCCCCAATCCTGGAATGCATGGGCCCCTCATCCCTCAATCCTGGTATGCATGGTCCCCTTCCCCCAATCCTGGTATGCATAGTCCCCTCACCCCCCAATCCTGGTATGCATGGTGCCCCCTCATCCCTATCATAGGATGTATTGTACCCCCACACACCCCAATTCTGGTATGCATGGTCCCCTCATCCCCAATCCTGGTATGCATGGTACCCCTCACCCCCCTATCCTGGTATGGATGGTCCCCTCATCCCCAATCCTGGTATGCTTGGTCCCTTCACCCCCCAAATCCTGGTATGCATGGTCCTCTCACCCCCCATCCTGGTATGTATGGTCCCCTCACCCCCTATCCTGGTATGCATGGTCCTCTCACCCCCATCCTGGTATGAATGGTCCCCTCACCCCCCAATCCCGGTATGCATTGTGCTCTCACCCCCCAATCCTGGTATGCATGGTCCCCTCACCCCCCAATCCTGGTATGCATGGTTCCCTCACCCCCCAATCCTGGTATGCATGGTCCCCTCACCCCCCAATCTTGGTATGCATGGTCCCCTCACCCCCCCAATTCTTGTATGCTTGGTCCCCTCACCCCTCAATCCTGGTATGCATGATCCCCCCTCATCCCCAATAATGGTATGCATGGTACCCCTCACCCCCCAATCCCGGTATGCATGGTGGCCTCACCCCCCAATCCTGGTATGCTTGGTCCCCTCAACCCTCAATCCTGGTATGCATGGTCCCCCCTCATCCCCAATAATGGTATGCATGGTACCCCTCACCTCCCTATCCTGGTATGCATGGTCCGCTCATCCCCAATAGTAGTATGCATGGTTCCCTCACCCCACTATCCTGATATGCATGGTCCCCTCACCCCCAATCCTGGTATGCATGGTCCCCTCCCCCCTATCCTGGTATGCATGGTCCTCTCACCCCCAATCCTGATATGCATTGTCCCCTCACCCCCAATCCTAATATGCATGGTCCTCTCACCCCCTATCCTGGTATGCATGGTCCCCTCACCCTCAATCCTGATATGCATGGTCCCCTCACCACCAATCCTGATATGCATGGTCCCCTCACCCCCAATCCTTATATGCATGGTCTTCTCACCCCCAATACTGGTATGCAGGGTTCTCTCACCCCCCTATTCTGGTATGCATGGTCTCCTCACTCCTCAATCTTGGAATGAATGGTCCCCTCACCCCCACCAATCCTGTATGCATGGTCCTCTCACCCCCCATCCTGGTATGTATGGTCCCCTCACCCCCTATCCTGGTATGCATGGTCCTCTCACCCCCATCCTGGTATGAATGGTCCCCTCACCCCCCAATCCCGGTATGCATTGTGCTCTCACCCCCAATCCTGGTATGCTTGGTCCCCTCACCCCCCAATCCTGGTATGCATGGTTCCCTCACCCCCCAATCCTTGTATGCATGGTCCCCTCACCCCCCAATCTTGGTATGCATGGTCCCCTCACCCCCCAATCCTGGTATGCATGGTCCCTTCACCCCCAATCCTGGTGTGCATGGTCCCCTCACCCCCCAATCCCGGTATGCATGGTGCCCTCACCCCCAATTCTTGTATGCTTGGTCCCCTCACCCCTCAATCCTGGTATGCATGATCCCCCCTCATCCCCAATAATGGTATGCATGGTACCCCTCACCCCCCCAATCCCGGTATGCATTGTGCTCTCACCCCCCAATCCTGGTATGCTTGGTCCCTTCACCCCCCAATCCTGGAATGCATGGGCCCCTCATCCCTCAATCCTGGTATGCATGGTCCCCTTCCCCCAATCCTGGTATGCATAGTCCCCTCACCCCCCAATCCTGGTATGCATGGTGCCCCCTCATCCCTATCATAGGATGTATTGTACCCCACACACCCCAATTCTGGTATGCATGGTCCCCTCATCCCCAATCCTGGTATGCATGGTACCCCTCACCCCCCTATCCTGGTATGGATGGTCCCCTCATCCCCAATCCTGGTATGCTTGGTCCCTTCACCCCCCAAATCCTGGTATGCATGGTCCTCTCACCCCCCATCCTGGTATGTATGGTCCCCTCACCCCCTATCCTGGTATGCATGGTCCTCTCACCCCCATCCTGGTATGAATGGTCCCCTCACCCCCCAATCCCGGTATGCATTGTGCTCTCACCCCCCAATCCTGGTATGCATGGTCCCCTCACCCCCCAATCCTGGTATGCATGGTTCCCTCACCCCCCAATCCTGGTATGCATGGTCCCCTCACCCCCCAATCTTGGTATGCATGGTCCCCTCACCCCCCCAATTCTTGTATGCTTGGTCCCCTCACCCCTCAATCCTGGTATGCATGATCCCCCCTCATCCCCAATAATGGTATGCATGGTACCCCTCACCCCCCAATCCCGGTATGCATGGTGGCCTCACCCCCCAATCCTGGTATGCTTGGTCCCCTCAACCCTCAATCCTGGTATGCATGGTCCCCCCTCATCCCCAATAATGGTATGCATGGTACCCCTCACCTCCCTATCCTGGTATGCATGGTCCGCTCATCCCCAATAGTAGTATGCATGGTTCCCTCACCCCACTATCCTGATATGCATGGTCCCCTCACCCCAATCCTGGTATGCATGGTCCCCTCCCCCTATCCTGGTATGCATGGTCCTCTCACCCCAAATCCTGATATGCATTGTCCCCTCACCCCCAATCCTAATATGCATGGTCCTCTCACCCCCTATCCTGGTATGCATGGTCCCCTCACCCTCAATCCTGATATGCATGGTCCCCTCACCACCAATCCTGATATGCATGGTCCCCTCACCCCCAATCCTTATATGCATGGTCTTCTCACCCCCAATACTGGTATGCATGGTTCTCTCACCCCCCATTCTGGTATGCATGGTCTCCTCACTCCTCAATCTTGGAATGAATGGTCCCCTCACCCCCACCAATCCTGGTATGCATGGTCCTCTCACCCCCCATCCTGGTATGTATGGTCCCCTCACCCCCTATCCTGGTATGCATGGTCCTCTCACCCCCATCCTGGTATGAATGGTCCCCTCACCCCCCAATCCCGGTATGCATTGTGCTCTCACCCCCAATCCTGGTATGCATGGTCCCCTCACCCCCCAATCCTGGTATGCATGGTTCCCTCACCCCCCAATCCTGGTATGCATGGTCCCCTCACCCCCCAATCTTGGTATGCATGGTCCCCTCACCCCCCAATCCTGGTATGCATGGTCCCTTCACCCCCCAATCCTGGTGTGCATGGTCCCCTCACCCCCCAATCCCGGTATGCATGGTGCCCTCACCCCCAATTCTTGTATGCTTGGTCCCCTCACCCCTCAATCCTGGTATGCATGATCCCCCCTCATCCCCAATAATGGTATGCATGGTACCCCTCACCCCCCAATCCCGGTATGCATGGTGGCCTCACCCCCCAATCCTGGTATGCTTGGTCCCTTCACCCCTCAATCCTGGTATGCATGGTCCCCCATCATCCCCAATAATGGTATGCATGGTACCCCTCACCTCCCTATCCTGGTATGCATGGTCCGCTCATCCCCAATAGTGGTATGCATGGTTCCCTCACCCCACTATCCTGATATGCATGGTCCCCCTCACCCCCAATCCTGGTATGCATGGTCCCCTCCCCCCTATCCTGGTATGCATGGTCCTCTCACCCCCAATCCTGATATGCATTGTCCCTCACCCCCAATCCTGATATGCATGGTTCCCTCACCCCCAATCCTTATATGCATGGTCTTCTCACCCCCAATCCTGGTATGCATGGTTCTCTCACTCCCCTATTCTGGTATGCATGGTCTCCTCACTCCTCAATCTTGGAATGAATGGTCCCCTCACCCCCCAATCCTGGCATGCATGGTCCCCCCTCATCCCTATCGTTGAATGTATGGTACCCTCTCATCCCCCAATCCTGGTATGCACGGTCCCTTAATCCCCAATCCTGGTATGCATGGTACCACTCTCCCCCAATCCTGATATGCATGGTCCCCTCACCCCCCTATCCTGGAATGCATTTTCCTCTCAACCCCCAGTCCTAGAATGCATGGTCCACTCACCCCCAATCCTAGTATGCATGGTTCCCTCACCCCCCAATCCTGGAAAGCATGGTCCCCTCACCCACCAATCCTGGTGTGCATGGTCCCTCACCCCCAATCCTGGAATGCATGGTCCCCTCACCCCCAATCTTGGTATGCATGGTCCCCTACCCCCCAATCCTGGAATGCATGGTCCCTTCACCCCCAATCTTTGTATGCATGGTCCCCTCACCCCCCTATCCTGGTATGCATGCTACCCCTCAACCCCAATCCTGATATGTGTGGTCCCCCTCATTTATACTTACCTTTCTTCCTTGTGCTCCAGCGCTGTCCCGTTCTGCAGGAAGCTGGGGGAGGAGTGTGGCACCGGAGTACGCGCATGCCAATACAGCTCTGTCCGGCGCCATATTGCTGAAGACACACTGCAAATGTGTCTTCAATAAAATGGCGCCGGATAGCGCTATGCGCATGCACGATTCCGACGCGCCCTCCTGCCCCGGTCCCCGGCAAGTGAAGCCGTGGCAACGCTCCTCCCGGTCAGTTAAGTATGTAAGTATGGCGCCGGAGATCGCGGTATGCATTCAGTGTCTACACGTACCGCGATCTCCGGCGCCATACACAATCCTCACCGCTGGATGCCGTCTTCTGTCTGGAGCCAGACTGCGAAGGTGAGTCGCGCTTGCGCAGTCTATGAAGGCTTTGGACAGAGTGACGCTTACAGCGTTATATTGTAGATACCAATCTGCGGAGTAGAAAATCAGCAAATACCTTTCTGTCAGAGAGTAATCTGCATATGACCCCTAGGGCATGTGATCTAAGCAACCCAGATTGGATAACAAAAAGTCAGTTTAACATATTGAAGGGGGAATAAAAAGGAGCAATCTCACCGCTTCTGATGACTGACTTGAACCAAGGGATAACAGGCCAACCAGATCCCATCATGGTTAACCCCAGACACGCTCTTCTCCCGATGCGTTTCCTCAACTTTGATTCATCAGGGAGTGGGGCATGTGTCCTATACTGTATTGAGTCTGGGCCTCTTGTGGTTTATGGCAATCCAATAGTAACCATTTATTACCGTGACTATTTGTTCTTTGTGTTTTTAATATCACTGGCACATTTGCATTTTACATGTTGTTTGTTTATTTTGTGGGATGTTTTTTAATTTTAGTATTCAATAAAAGTTAAATTGTATATTTATCCAAAGTGGCATTTTCTCTATAAACTGTGTTCCCTTTCCTATACAATCAAAAAGTGTTATGTAAAAATATAAGAGAAGGTAAGTAGATACTATATTAGCCTCTTTCTGGTCAATGAGGGCTTATGTAAACATTAAAATTTGTAACGATAACTTTGCTCAGTGTATACATTTGGCTATGACGTAGTACACTTTGCTTAACAAATATATTTGGTTCTGATGAGTAATTACTTGTCCAACAAGAATACCAACTTTATAAATGTTGAAATGTAACTTTGAGGTGATCAGCTACCATAGGTTACAACATTTCCTACTCCTTTCTAGATACCAAAAAGATCTCTTTAGTGTACAGGTGGGCAATAAATTTTCCCCAGGCACTATATGAGAACCTGTGACTGTTGTGGATGGCCAAACCAACAGCTGGAAATTGATTCTCCTCCATATTCCCGCCACACAGTACAATATTCCCACCCAGTTTCTCAAACAGTATGATGTCTTCTTAAACAGTACAATGTCCCGAAATAGCATTATATCTCCACAAAGCTCTTCATAGAGTGTGATGCCCCTACAAATCCAGAAACACAGTATGATGTCCTCAAAAAGCTCGTTATAATGTCCCCTTAAGCTGTATGCTATCTCCAAAAAGCCACACATGCAGTATGATTTCACCACACAGCCCCATGTACTATAATGAAATAATGTCTCCACACAGCACTCCCGCAATAAAATGACCCCACAAATACCCCCACATGGTATGATATCACCATAAAGCCCTCCAGACATTATTATATACCCACAAAGTTTCTCAAACAGTATGTTGTCTACGCACACAGCCTCTCAAACTGTAATGTCCCCTCACATAGTATCAAGTCCCCACAAAGCCCAACATACAGTATCATCTTCCCACACAGTTTGATGTCCACCCACGGGTTTTTTTACATATTATTATGTTCCCTCACAACCTCCACTTATGTTTCATCACAGCTCTCTAGATAGTGTTATGACCCTACACAGCCTGCCCTACACACTATTATGACCCCACACAGCCCCTTCAAATTACGTCGTTCTCAGCATCCCTATACAGACTTCTGTCTCTTTGGAGCAACCTAGAGTGTTATGTTTCTACATAGCTCTCCATGCAGTATTATGTCCCCACACATACTCCATACACAGCATTATGTCTCCATACAGCTCCCCATGGAGTACTTTGTCACCACACAGCCTCCCTACACAGTATTTTGTCTCCTCACAGCCTCTTACATAGTATTGTGTCCCCACACCACTCCCCATGCAGTATTATGTCCTCTCTTAGCCCACTACAGTCTCTTTACAGCCCCTCACACAGTATTATAGCCGCACACAGTCTCCCTTACAGTATGATGTTTCCCACAAATACTGACAATTTAAAAACAATTTAATAAACTACTCACCTAGCCCCATTCTCGCATTGCTTCTGGCTGAAGTATCGTACATCATTGCATATAGTGACATTATTAAACCTGCTGCACTCTCAGACACGCAATCTCAATATTAAAAGAGGGAGCTGACAGTTCCATGTTCCATCATTTTATTCACCAGTATCTGCATTCCGAGGTTGCAGATATCAGAGAAATTGAGATGGTGGGTTTAGTGTGGCCATGTTTTACTGGCTGCCACTATATCTAGGCCTTTGACTGTTCTTGCCCAAGGACTATTCCGGAACATCCTATGGGCCACATGTGGCCCGCAGGCTGCACTTTGCCTAAGGCTGTTTTGGAGTAAACTTTTGTATCATGAACTACTGTAGAATTTTTAGATTTAATAGTAACATTCCTTTTTTTTGCAGGGTGATGAAGTATTAACTGTCATCAAAGCCAAGGCACAGTGGCCAGCTTGGCAACCTTTGAATGTGTAAGTGTGAAAAAACATGTTTCTCTTTAATTTTAAGCTCTTTCTAATTTCATTGCTGACATGTGTGACACCTGCTTTATCCCAGAGATAAAGTGATGAAATAAGTAACCCAGAGGTGGCTCACTCTGACAAATCACTGCTAACATTTACATCAGATTTTTTAACTATATTATAGATATATTGTAGACCAAAGCGCAGCACATGTCACAAACATATATAGTGGTGTAAAAAAAAGTGTTTGCACTCTTCCTGCTTTCCTATTCTTTTGCATATTTGTCACACTTATATGTTTTAGATCACCAAACAAATTTAAATATTAGGCAACACAAGTAAGCACAAAATGCAGTTTTTTTTAAAGGGAATATGTCACCCTAAATTGGCGGGATATTGAAATGATGGCAGTCAGGTCAGATGGGCGGTGTTTTGGGTACTTGCCTTAACATGTTGTTCGCTGCTGTCTCCATTATTTCTGGGAATTGTAGTCGTTGCCCTCCATATAATGCGCGTGCGCATTGCAATCTGCGGGCAAAGCATACTGCGCTTGCGCAATTCAAGATTGCAATGCACAGGCGCGTTATATGGCAACGACTACAATTCCCAGAAATAATGGAGACAGCGGCGAACAACATGTTAAGGCAAGTACCCAAAACACCGCCCATCTGACCTGACTGCCATCATTTAAATATCCCGCCAATTTAGGGTGACAGATTCCCTTTAATGAAGTTATTTATTATTAAGGGAAAAAGAAATGCAAACCTGCAGGGCCCTGTGTGAAAAAGTGATTGCCCTCTATAACTTAATGGGCCACCCTTAGCAGCAACAACTGCAATCAAGCATTTGCAATAACTGGCAATGAGTCTTATACAATGTTCTGGAGGAATTTTGGCCTACTCATCTTTGCAGAACTGTTGTAATTCAACCACATCGGAAGGTTTCCGAGCATGAACTGCCTTTTTAAGGTCATGCCACAGCATCTCAATTAAATTAAGGTCAGTAGTTTGACAAGTCCATTCCAAAGTTTCAATTTAGTTTTTCTTAAAGGGAATCTGTCACCCCATTTTTTGACCATCAGCTGTAGCCACTGCCATCAGGGGCTTATCTACAGCATTCTGTAATGCTGTAGATAAGCCACGATGTCACCTGAAAGGGAAGAAAAACGAGTTATATTATACTCACCCAGGGGCGGTCCGCCGTCCGGTCCGATGGGCATCGCAGTCCGGTCTGGCGCCTCCCATCTTCTAGCGAAGCCCTCCTTTTGTCAGCTTCCCGTTGTGGCTCCGGTGCAGGCGCACTGCTCTGCCCTGTTTTAATGGCTAACCGAAAAATATGGTAACAAATTGCAAGCTTTCGAAATTACTCAGGTCTCTTCATCAGGCATTGACTAATACAAAATCTGAAGAATCACATATTTATGCACAACACAGCACAGAAACAATGAAATAGATTAGACAAGTGATGTGAAGCAGAACTATCATTATGGGAGAGAGATGGCAGTTATGGCCATAAATATTGGAGCAGTTCACAGATGAGGAGTAAAAGTTTTATTGTCCTCTGATTAGGGTCTGGTAATGTGTTGTGATGCCCCCACAAGGTGTTAGGAGCAAATTCCTTAATTGATGTAAAAAGACATAAATTCATGCGACACATTCATTCCTGCTCTGAATGTGTCAAAGGTCGTCATGAGTTTGTACTCCCAGACCCTTCTGTCTCTCTGAGATTTGAAATTACCTTTCAATACAAGTAATTTCATGTGTGTGGTGTTGTGATCAGGCATACAAAATATTTTGCCACAGGTAGATCCATCCTTTTTTCTCTTTATTGTGTGACGATGAGAATTCATCCTTGTTCTCAGTTTTTGCCTTGTCTCCCCCACATACAGACCCCCAGTTAGACATTTAGTACAAATAATTAAGTACACCACATTAGATGTGATTCAGCTGAAAGTACCTGGGATCTTGTAGTCCTGATGTGAATTGGGGATCTTTATCTTGTCCATGGTCATTATAAATGGACAGGTTTTACATTTTTTCTGGTTGCAAGGAAAGGTTCCTGCAGCTGTTGGAGAGGACAGGGAGCTTCTGATAATGATTCTTCTGATGTGCCCTCCAGGGCCGTGGGGTACCCGGAATCGGACCGGACAGTTCTATGGGGGAGTTCACGGGGCCGTGATCCATTTCCATGGCCCTGGCCATGTCATAAAATGAAGGATAATTATGTGGTGTTTGGTCGTGACTCCACCCGTGGTGTTCGGCAATGGGTGGCTGATGCTGCCGTTTTGGTGAATTGGGGCTGATGGTGACGCAGCAAAGATGTTCAGCTCCCACGGGTAGAGCGGGGCCCCAGGGCAAATATATTTGATTGTTCAGATGGTGGTGAAAGTTGGGGTGCAGAGAATAAGTGAAGGACACAGAGAGGTGCAGTTTTCTTTACCTTTTACTTGAAAGTAGGTTCAATCTGGGGTACCAATTACAGATGACGGATTGAGTCTGGCTTGCCTGGAGGCGTTCAAGGATCCACCCTGCCAGGTGGGGTTGTGGACCTTCCTTCTGCGCTCTCTTTTAGGGTCCTAGCTGCTTGTAGCTAAGCTGCGGCCCTCTCCTGCGTGATGATTTCTAACCTGTATGGCAGACAGCGTGAGCCTATTTCACGGGCACTGTCCTTTTCACTGTCAGCCCCGGGCTCTTGGTCTGGTGCCGTGCCTTCAGGTGTACGGTGTGGCCAGAGAGCTTGCAACCCCCTGCCCTCCAGATTCGGTTGTCAGGGCATACAGCACCCGCCCAGCCAAGGACTCTGGTGTCTCTTTTGTCAGCGCTCCGCTCTAGGGTCAGCTATACGCAGTTTTTATCCCCCTGAGCTCATGTTTCTGCTCCTGTCCCTTCCTTCTCCACAGACCAACTGCCAACTCTCCTGTTTACTCTCTAAGCTCACTTCTTTCTGACTCATTAACCCCACTTTCTGCCAGAATTTATAAGGAAGCTCCCCTTTCTTGCCTGGAGCAGGAATTGACATGTACATTGTGTTACCTGGCATGGGGACCCCCACACCCCCTGCCTCCAGGCATGACATCTCCCCTTAGAGGGAGGCAATGTCACCCAGTCTGTTTAGAATGGATCGTAAAAATCGGAGAGGAGGAGGCATTTGTCTTTATGTAAAGTCTTGTCTAAAATCCACTTTAAGGGAGGATATTAGCGAAGGGAATGAGGATGTTGAGTCCATATGGGTTGAATTACATGGAGGGATAAATAGTAACAAAATTTTCATTGGGGTCTGTTATAAACCCCCAAATATAACAGAAATCATGTAAAGTCTACTACTAAGGCAGATAGATGAAACTGCAACCCATAATCAGGTCCTTTTTATGTGGGACTTTAACCCCTTAACTCCCGGAGCTTTTTTCAATTTTTCGTTTTTGTCTTTCGCTCCCCTTCTTTCCAGAGCCATAACTTTTTTTCTGTCAATATGGCCATGTGAGGGCTTATTTTTTGCGGGACGAGTTGTACTTTTGAACAACACATTGCATTTACCATGTCGTGTACTCGAAAACACAGAAAAAAATTCCAAGTGCGGTGAAATTGCAAAAAAAGTGCAATCCCACACATGTTTTTTGCTTGGCTTTTTTGCTGGGTTCACTAAATGCTAAAACTGACCTGCAACTATGAATCTCCAGGTCATTACGAGTTCATAGACACCAAACATGTCTACTTTTTCGTTTAGCTAAGTGGTGAAAAAAAATTCCAAAGTTTGCTAAAAAAAAAAAAAGTGCAGTTTCTGAGACTCGTAGCGACTCCATTTTTCGTGATCTCGGGTTGGTTGAGGGCTTATTTTTTGCACACCGAGCTGACGTTTTTAATGATACTGCTTTTGTGCAAATATGTTCTTTTGATTGCCCGTTATTGCATTTTAATGCAATGTCGCGGCGACCAAAAAAACGTAATTCTGGCGTTTTGAATTTTTTTCTCTCTACGCCGTTTAGCAATCGGGTTAATCTTTTTTTTTATTGATAGATTGGGTGATTTTAAACGCAGCGATACCTAATATGTGTATGTGTGATTTTTCTTTTATTGTTTCATTTTGATTGGGGCGAAAGGGGGGTGATTTGAACTTTTAGGTTTTTTTTATTTTTTTTTTAATTTTGAAACACTTTTTTTTTTTTCATTTTGGCATGCTTCAATAGCCTCCATGGGAGGCTAGAAACATGCCACACTTGATCACCTCTGCTACATATTGGCGACGAGCAGATCGCCCATATGTAGCAGATTTACTGCATTGTTATGAGAGCCGACCACCGGGTGGTGCTCAAAGCAATGTACCTGCAGCAACCATAGAGGTCTCTATGAGACCTCTGGTTGTCAAGGCAATGCTTCACCAACCCCCGATTACGTGACGTTGTCGGCGATGGGCTCATTTCCGGTCCGGTGGCCGGAAGCGCTAGTTAAATGCCCGCTGTTAGCTTTGATAGTGGGATTTAACTAGTTAATAGGCGCGAGCGGATCGCAATTTCGCTCACGCCTATTGCAGGCAAATGTCAGCTGTTTAGAACAGCTGACATGTTGCGGCTTTGAGGTGGGAGCCCACCTCAAAGCAGTGGATACTTACCGATGACGTACTATACCGTCATCGGTAAGGAAGGGGTTAACTACCCAGATATTAACTGGGAAACAGAGACCTGCAAAACCCATAAAGGCATCAGGTTTCTGCTAATAACCAATAAAAATTATCTTTCACAATTGGCGCAGAATCCAACCAGAGGAGCAGCACTTTTTGACCTAATACTATCTAATAGACCTGACAGAATAACAAATCTGCAGGTCGTCAGGCATCTAGGAAATAGCGACCACAATATTGTACAGTTTCACTTGTCTTTCGCTAGGGGGACTTGTCAGGGAGTCACAAAAACACTGAACTTTAGGAAGGCAAAGTTTGACCAGCACAGAGATGCCCTTAATCTGGTTGGCTGGGACAATGTCCTCAGAAAGAAGAATACAGATAATAAATGGGAAATGTTTAAGAACATCCTAAATAGGCACTGTAAGGCTGTGGTCCCACGGTCCGGAACCACAGCGCTTTGGACGGAGCGGAAATTCCGCACCGCCCAAAGCCCCGCCCCCTTTTTGACACGCGCTCTTTCCTGATGTGTTCCGGACACCTCCGGAACACATCCGGAAAGAACGCAGGGCTGCATAGCCCTGTGTTATTTCCATTGCGGCGACGCAGCGTCGCCGCAACGGGCTAGGACATGCTGCGGTCTGAAAAGACGCGCCGCATGTCCGGATATGCAGGTCTTCCGCCTGCGTATTTTTACGCATAGTGGAGACGGGATTTCTTGAAATCCCCTCCACTATGCTGTAACATCTGGACGCTGCGTGTTTGACGCTGCGCCAACGCACAGCGTCAAACACGCAGCATTTCCTGAAGCATTCCGGATCATGGAAACTCACCCTTAGAGGGTTATACCTTGTGGGAATAAAAGGACAAGAAATAAGAAAAACCCAGTGTGACTAAACAAAGAGATAAGAGGGGCAATTAACATTAAAAAGAAAGCATTTAAACTACTAAAGCAGGATGGCACCGTTGAAGCTCTAAAAAACTATAGGGAGAAAAATACTTGATCTAAAAAACTAAATTATAGCTGCCAAAAGGGAAAAAGAGGCACATTGCTAAGGAGAGTAAAACGAATCCCAAACTGTTCTTCAACTATATCGATAGTAAAAGAATCAAAAGTGAAAGTGTAGGCCCTTTAAAAAATTGTCAGGAAAGAATGGTTGTAGATGATGAGGAAAAAGCTAATATATTAAACACATTCTTCTCC
This sequence comes from Oophaga sylvatica, assembly GCA_033576555.1. NCBI lineage: Eukaryota > Metazoa > Chordata > Amphibia > Anura > Dendrobatidae > Oophaga > Oophaga sylvatica. Next base: position 727,851 of record JARQOD010000010.1, read on the forward strand.
ACGGTATTCACGGTGGAAAATAAAATGCTAGGTGAAATGCAGAGAGACAAAGAAAACCCTATATTAAGGGTCACCAGTCTAATCCAAGAAGAGGTGCGAAACCGGCTAAATAAGATTAAAATAGATAAATCTCTGGGTCCGGATGGCATACACCCACGAGTACTAAGAGAACTAACTAATGTAATAGACAAACCATTATTTCTTATATTTAGGAATGCTATAGCAACGGGGTCTGTTCCGCAGGACTGGCGCATAGCAAATGTGGTACCAATATTCAAAAAGGGCTCTAAAAGTGAACCTGGAAATTATAGGCCAGTAAGGTTAACCTCTATTGTTGGTAAAATATTTGAAGGGTTTCTGAGGGATGTTATTCTGGATTATCTCAATGAGAATAACTGTTTATTTTCATATCAGCATGGGTTTATGAGGAATTGCTCCTGTCAAACCAATCTAATCAGTTTTTATGAAGAGGTAAACTACAGACTGGACGAAGGTGAGTCATTGGACGTGGTATATCTTGATTTTTTCCAACGCGTTTGATACCGTGCCACACAAGAGGTTGGTACACAAAATGAGAATGCTGGGTCTGGGGGAAAATGTGTGTAAATGGGTAAGTAACTGGCTTAGTGATAGAAAGCAGAGGGTGGTTATAAATGGTATGTTCTCTAACTGGGTCGCTGTGACCAGTGGGGTACCGCAGGGGTCGGTGTTGGGACCTATTCTCTTCAACATATTTATTAACAATCTGGTAAAAGGTTTGCACAGTAAAGTATCGATATTTGCGGATGATACAAAACTATGTTAAGCAGTCAATACAAGAGAAGATAGTATTCTGCTACAGATGGATCTGGATAAGATGGAAACTTGGGCCGAAATGTGTCAGATGCGGTTTAACAATGATAAATGTAAGGTTATACACATGGGAAGAAGGAATCAATATCACCATTACACACTGAATGGGAAACCACTGGGTAAATCTGACATGGAGAATGACATGGGGATCCTAGTTAATGATAAACTTACCTGGAGCAGCCAGTTCCAGGCGGCGGCTGCCAAGGCAAACAAGATCATGGGGTGCATTAAAAGAAATCTGGATACACATGATGAGAGCATTATACTGCCTCTGTACAAATCCCTGGTTAGACCGCACATGGAGTACTGTGTACAGTTTTGGGCACCGATGCTCAGGAAGGTTGTAATGGAACTAGAGCGAGTACAAAGGAGGACAACAAAATTAATAAAGTGGATGGGGGAACTACAGTACCCAGAGGATTAGCAAAATTAGGATTATTTAGTCTAGAAAAAAGATGACTAAGGGACTTTTTCCTTCCACTCAACTTTATATTAATATGCTTGGATACAGCACTCTGTGAACAGCTAGCTTCTTTAGCAATGACCTTTTGTGGCTTACCCTCCTTGTAGAGTGTGTCAATGACTGCCTTCTGGACTTCTGTCAAGTCAGCAGTCTTCCCCATGATTGGTTAGCCTGCAGAAACAGACTAAGGGACCTTTTTAAATGCTTAGGAAGCCTTTGGAGGTGTTTTTTGTTAATTATTCTAATTTACTGAGATAATGACTTTTAGGTTTTCTTTGGCTGTAAGCCATAATCATCAACATTAACAAAAATAAACACTTGAAATAGATCACTGTTTGTAATGACTCTATATAATATATGAGTTTCACTTTTTGTATTGAAGAACTGAAATAAATTAAATTTTTGATGATTTTCTAATTTTGTGAGAAACACCTATATATCTTTAAGAGAGATCAACTATCTGTCTGACAGATGAAACAGTAGTGATAACAAAGATGAATATGCTCTTTCTAATTCTGATGAAGCCATAAACATGTTTCCATCACTACAAGTGGAACTTACGCAGATGGCATTTTTTGTAGATGAAAGCCAACTCATTACAGAATCCAAACAATTGCTCATTTACTTAAAAGACACATCTTGTAACCAGTAGCTTTTTTGTCCCTATCTGTGTTAAAATCACTTCTTTCATTGTACTAAAATCCAGACATTATAGATATATTTCATTGGGACAGGCAAACACATGCATGCTACAGAAGTAAATTAAAGGAAAATATATACCGTATACAGTCATGGCCAAAAGTTTTGAGAATGACACAAATATTATATTTTCACATGATCTGCTGCCCTCTGGTTTTTATGTGTGTTTTGACAGATGTTTTTATCACAGACAGAAATATAATTGCAAACATATGAGTAAAAAAGCTTATATTGACAGTTAGAATGAGTTAATGCTACAAGTCAATATTTGCAGTGTTGACCCTTCTTCTTCAGGACCTCTGCAATTCTCCCTGGCATGCTCTCAATCAACTTCTGGACCAAATCCTGACTGATAGCAGTCCATTCTTGCACACTCAATGCTTTCATTTTGTCAGAATTTTTAGGTTTTTGTTTGTCCACCCGTCTCTTGATGATTGACCACAAGTTCTCAATGGGATTAAGATCTGGGGAGTTTCCAGGCCATGGACCCAAAATCTCTATGTTTTGTTCCCTGAGCCATTTAGTTATCACCTTTGCTTTATGGCAAGGTGCTCCATCATGCTGGAAAAGGCATTGTTGATCGCCAAACTGCTCTTGGAGGGTTGGTGAAGTTGCTCTTGGAGGACATTCTGGTACCATTCTTTATTCATGGCTGTGTTTTTAGGCAAGACTGTGAGAGAGCCGATTCCCTTGGCTGAGAAGCAACCCCACACATGAATGGTTTCAGGAATGCTTAACAGTTGGCATGAGACAAGACTGGTGGTAGCGCTCACCTTGTCTTCTCCGAATGAGGCTTTTCCTGATGTCCCAAACAATCGAAAAGGGGATTCATCAGAGAAAATAACTTTACCCCAGTCCTCAGCAGTCCACTGCCTGTACCTTTTGCAGAATATCAGTCTGTCCATGATGTTTTTTCTGGAGAGAAGTGGCTTCTTTGCTGCCCTCCTTGAGACCAGGCCTTGCTCCAAGAGTCTCCGCCTCACAGTGCGTGCAGATGCACTCATACCTGCCTGCTGCCATTCCTGAGCAAGCTCTGCACTGCTGGTAGCCCGATCCCGCAGCTGAAACACTTTTAAGAGACGGTCCTGGCGCTTGCTGGTCTTTCTTGGGCGCCCTGGAGCCTTTTTGGCAACAATGGAACCTCTCTCCTTGAAGTTCTGATGATGCGATAGATTGTTGACTGAGGTGCAATCTTTCTAGCTGCGATACTCTTCCCTGTTAGGCCATTTTTGTGCATTGCAATGATGACTGCACGTGTTTCTTTAGAGATAACCATGGTTAACAGAAGAGAAACAATGATGACAAGCACCAGCCTCCTTTTAAAGTGTCCAGTGGTGTCATTCTTACTTAATCATGACAGATTGATCTCCAGCCATGTCCTCATCAACACCCACACCTGTGTTAATGGAGCAATCACTGAAAAGAGGTTAGCTGGTCCTTTTAAGGCAGGGCTGCAATGATGTTGAAATGTGTTTTGGGGGATAAAGTTCATTTTCTAGCCAAATACTGACTTTGCAAGTAATTGCTGTTAAGCTGATCACTCTTTATAACAGTCTGGAGTATATGCAAATTGCCATTAGAAAAAGTGAAGCAGTAGACTTTGTAAAAATTAATATTTGTTTCATTCTCAAAACTTTTGGCCATGACTGTATACTCGCCTATAAGCCGAGATTTTCAGCCTATTTTTTAAGGCTGAAAGTCCCCCTCTCGGCCTATACGCGAGTCATATACCGGGGGTCGGCGGGGGTGTCAGATCATGCTCACCCCCCTGGCGCATCTGTGCACCCCCCCTGCTTCTCCCACTACGTGACTGCTGAAGGAAGGGTTAGCTGTGGAGACCGTGGGAGAAGCAGGGGCTGCAGAGACGTGCCAGGAGGGGGTAAGTATAAGCGATATTCACCTATCCCCGGTCCAACGCTGCGCGCTGCTCCGTCCTCCGTGTCCTCTGGCTGTGACATTCAGGTCAGAGGGCATGATGATGTAGTTAGTGCGCGCCGCGCCCTCTGCCTGAGCGCTCACTGACAGAGGACCCGAAAGACGGAGCAACGCGCAGCGGTGGACCGGGTACAGGTGAATATCACAGGTGCTGGGGCCCTGAGCCAGCGGTGACACCGGCACGTGTCCCTCATAGCGCGCCAGTGTCACCGCCTGCTCAGGACACAGGCACCTGGCCCCAGCGACAAGAGGTGAGTATGTCATATTTTTTTTTATTTGCAGCAGCAGAGCAGCAGCATATGGGGCATAATCTATGGAGGATCTTTTGGGGGCATATTCTATGGGGCAGCATATGGAGCATATATATCTATGGGGCATAATCTATGGAGCATCTTATGGGGGCATATTCTATGGGGCAGCATATTGGGGCATAATCTATGGAGCATCTTATGGGGGCATATTCTATGGGCAGCTTTTGGGGCATTATATGGGGGCATAATCTATGGAGCATCTTATGGGGCATAATCTATGGAGCATTTTATGGGGGCATAATCTATGGAGCATCTTATGGGGCATAATCTATGGAGCATCTTATGGGGCCATAACCTTTATGGAGCAGCATATGGGGCATATTATTCTATGAAGCATTTTATGGGGCCATTATTAACCTTTGTGCAGCATTATATGGGGCTTATTTTGTATGGGGCATCTTATGGGGCCATCATGAACTGTATGGAGCATTATGTGGGGCTCCTGATTCAATATGGATATTCAAAAACATTTAACCTACTGATGTCTCAATTAATTTTACTTTTATTGGTATGTCTTTTTATTTTTGAAAATTTACCAGTAGCTGCTGCATTTTCCACCCTAGGCTTATACGCGAGTCAATACGTTTTCCCAGTTTTTTTGTGGCAAAATTAGGGGGGTCGACTTATACACGAGTATATACGGTAATTCACTTTCAGTTCCATAAACTTTGGTAATAAATCTGTTATGTGTCAAAGATACCCTTATACCCTCAGACAGCAAGAAAAATATTGCAGCAATTGATGTAACTACAATATTGTCCTCAAGGTCAGTAAGGGTATGTGCACAAAAAGTAAACGCTGCAGGTTGGACGCTGTGTACTTGTGCAGCGTCAAACTTGCTGCTGCCAGATATTACAGCATAGTGGATGGGTTTTCAAGAAATTCCATGCCTACTATGCATCCACAGACGCCCGCGGATCACCCACAGATCACCCGCGGAGACAGATGTGCGGCATGCAGCATGTCAATTTCTCTTGCGGAGACACTAGTCTCCACAAGAGAAATTTCATAAATAGATTGTATTTGAAGCTTTGAATCCGCATGGTTCAGTGATCAGATGCAGATTCACCTGCGTTTAGTAGACAGCAGCACTTTGGACACAGGGAACCTGCTCTGCGTCCAAAGCGCAGCTAGTTCCAGATCGTGTGCACCCCGGCCAAAAGGTTAAGCAAAGTGCGTGAATAGTTAAAAAGGGCGAGTTACCATGTCGAAAGTGGCCAATTTCTATTCTTGATGCTACCTTGAGTATTTAGGTTTTTTTTGTTAAATCTACACCACAGTTTAAATAATATTGTCCTGCTTATTTCGTGCACCCATTTTTCTCATTTTTATGGCCTGAAGGATGCAGTGCTAACAGGGTATTTATGCAAAATAGTCTAAAGACAGGCTCAGGCCGGGTCACACTAGCGAGTTTGATGCGAGTTAGTCGCACGACTTACTCGCATCAACACCCGGCACGGCCGCCCGCTCTCGGACCCAAGTGTGTGGCTGCAAAGAAATACATGCAGCTGCGCACTCTGGTCCGAGAGCGGGCGGCCGTGCCGGGTGTTGATGCGAGTAAGTCGTGCGACTAACTCGCAACAAACTCGCTAGTCTGACGCCGGCCTCACAGAGAATTCTGTGAATAATTCTCCTTTGATAAAGATCATAAAAAATACTCAGGTGAGCAACAGGAATAAAAGAAGATAAAAAGTGCCACTTTTTGCCCTAGTACTGCAACTTGGGCTGCAAATGAGCTGAATATAAAGAGTAATTTAACGTTTGCAATGTTTTTGATTTTGTTTGTCATTTTTTTCTCCAGTTACATTCTTTGAGTTCAAAGGAAACCCACATTCTTAGATCCTCACCAATCACTCAAAAACCCTTGAGGAGTGTTGTGCTCAGGAAACAGAAGATAGCATGCAGAAAGAGAATGGAAGTGTTTGCTTTCTATTAAATCTGTACTCTTTTTCATGCGTGTAGTCGATCAGCAGCTGTGTGCTCCTGTGTCATGAGCTGCACCCTTCTCAGTGGCATTTTGAGTGATCAGTGGGGTTCTTGGACTTCAAGCACTCACTAATCTCAATCCTTTTTTTTAGGTTCTTTGTAAGCAAATTAATTTAGAAGGTGCATTTATGGGTGTTTATGGACTCTTGTAGTCATAAAAATGTTTTGTAATTTAGAATATAAATGTTGGTTAGTATAAATCGATTGATTTAGAATATGAGAAAAAATTCTAAATCAAGGTCTTTATTCTCGTCATTAAGCAAACGTGGGTGGACGCCTAGACGCACAAAGCTCAGCAAGTCCTGGAGCTTGGGCAACAATGCTGTTTACTTAGGCTGCTGTCACATTTGCGTCTGTTTGCGCAGCGTTTCATACGCAGCAATCCTTATGCATCATGTTTCCCTATCTTTAACATGGTGTACGCAGGGGCATGCGTTTGCATCAGTTCGCATGCCTCAGTGTAAGCATACGTTGTTTTTCGATGTGCGGCGGGTTCCGGTGAACGCAACATGTTGGATTTTTTGAAGCGTCAAAAATCCAGCAAAATTACGCAATCATGCAGATGAAGTGCGTCAAATAAACGCTTTACTGTCTATGTAAATACATGCGTACGCAATAATATGCATTTGTACATGCGTTCTATACGCATGCATTTTTTTAATGACTTGTTCCAGGAAGTGACTCAACCACCTGTTAATTGATAGCTCTATAAAAGGAAGTGTGGACACTGCAAGGCTATAACTCTCTGGACGCTGGCTGATACAACAACACTGGCTATGTAAGTATAGAACCTTAGAAAATGTCTGTCTCTCTCACTGCTTTTTGTACTTTGTACTAATTTTTCTTTCTGTTTACTTGTATACGTGTTGACTCCTGGTTGGCGCCTTGTTGGCTCCTGGTGCAGCGTTTTTCTCCATTTCGTCTCCTGGTGCTGCTTTCTGTCGTGGTGAGGACAACACTGTCTATGTAAGTATAGAAGCTTTGGAAATGTCTGTCTCTCTGAATTCTTTTTCTGTTCCTTGTAGACTGGCCGATTCTCTTTGGCGCAGTGGGTGTCTCCTGATGCAGCGGTTTTCTCGTGGTCGTCTCCTGGTGCTGTGGACGGCTCCTGTTGCTGCCGTCTGTCCTTGGCCTGTGCTGACTGCTGTGGTTTTGGACTACTGCCTGTAATGTAAGTATTGTTGTCCTTTTGTTTTTGGTCTACATTGTTTTGGGATCTTTACAAGTTAAATTTTTCTTCTGTTCTTTTCTGTACTGTTTACTTGACTCTGCCTGCTCTTCAAAATGTCCTCAAGTGAAGAACAGACTTCTTCCCGGGATGGACCCGACAAAGATTATGTAATCACATTTGCTATACTGATTGGTATGTATTGACTGGCAATACTCCACGTGTTAAATCATTTAATTTCTTTACAGGTACCTGGCAGTGATGAAGAGCAGGAGCAGTCCAGTGGAGAGAAATCTTCCCAGGGTCGTCGGGATCATGTGTCTCAGGAGGAAAGACGTGGTGTAAATATTCCTTTCATCAGAGTTGTAATACAATTTTTTTTTCAGTTTTACTTAAAAAAATTTTTTTTCTATTTTAACTATAGGTTTCACAACGGGAAGAATCCCGTGGATATAGACAAGGAACAACTAATCCACCTTGTGCAAGATCGAGTACCGTTGTGGGACACCCGTGACTATCAGCACTCCGACAATGTGGTGATTTGACGGCTCTGGGAAGAAGTGGCAACATCGCTGCTGCCTGGTTGGGACCATGCCACGCAACGAGCCAGAACTGATTTTGGTAAGTATTGCAATGTGGTCTGAAACAGCTGTGAACCTGTGAATGGATGCGCATTGTTTTCTAATTTTTTTTTTCCCCCTTCACAGTGAAGCGAATCAAAGTCCGTTGGTGCTCAATGAAGGACCGCTTCAACAAGGATATGAGAGAGGAGGTTCGGGTTCCGAGTGGTCCTGCGGCAAGGTTCCGCAAATACAAATACCACTGGGACCTTGCCTTTCTGAGGCCTGCGCTAGCTCAGCGAACGTAAGTATACTTTTTTTTTCTTTTTACTAATGTTTACATTTTTTCCACACACAGAACCAGGAGCAGCACAACACAACCTTGATTTTTGCACTAATGTTTTCCTCTTTTACACACAGAACCTTGTGCAGCACCACACAACCCCGATCATCATCGGCATTGAAGCAGCCCCTCATCTACCAGCCATTGAACAGACGCAGTCCCAGTCATCCACCAGCGATGGAGCAACCTTGCAGGCTTCACAGGCTGGGGAAGGGGCCGCCGATCCATCAGGTTTTCCCCTCTCCCAGCCCTCTGCCTCTGCTTTTGCTGGTTCTTCTCGTCAGCGGCAGAGGGCCTGGGAGAGGTCAGGCAAGCCAGAGTTTCTGAAATTAAGCTCGGTCTTCCAGGATGGGGTTAGGTTGATTGCTGACAGAGTGAAGAGTGGTTTCAAGGAAGTCAACAATTGCCTTGACCGACTGGAAGCCGACCTTAATAGACCGGCGCAACATTTTTTTTCTGCAATTGAGCGGAGTGTGTTTGAAAACCTTAAGCCTCAACTCCTGCTGAACATCATGCAGGCCTGCCAGGTTGCTTACAGCCACGCATTACAGCAGCAGCAGTCCCAGCAGCAGTCAAAATCCTGTAATCAACAGGCCGGAGGATACTACCAGCAGCCCATCTACTATCCAGCTCTCACAGCACCGAACTATCCGCCTCCAGTTCACCGAGCGACCACGCTGCCAAGTGTATCAACCCTGCAGCTGGCAGCATCCACCATGCTCCAGAGTCCATCAGTCATCCAGCCAGCAGTATCCACAATGCTGCCCAGTCCACCACCCTTGCCCAGTCCACCACCCCAGCCCACTACAGCACCCCTGCCCAGTCCAGCATCCCTGCAGCCAGCAGTAGCCAAAATGCAGCCCAGTCCAGCACCATGCCAGATGACTGCTACATAGCCCAGCACTCCCACTCGGCCAAGAAAAGCGAGGTCCAAAAAATAAAATCTTGGCCTCAGGACCAAAACCAGGAGCCAAAAAAATCTGCCCTCCTTGAACCCACCACCTCCACTCTCACCTACCAATTTGTCACTACCTACCCTTGTGTCTCTGTCTGTTCCTTCCAGTTTGTTTATCGATTCCCATGATTCCACTTAGTCATCTATCCCAATGTCTCCACTGCCATCCCTGATCCAATCTTTCAATTTGTTGCCCCTTCCCCTGTAGACCCTTCCCCTGTAACCCCTTCCTCATCAACTACCACCCAATCCTCACATCTCCACACCCCCAAGGTCATCCCCATTTCACCCTCACGTAAACCCTAAGAAAAAAACAAATCACCCCAACCTTAACCCTTTTTTTAAAGTGTTTAAAATAATAGTTTTATTTTGTTAGCACTATATCTTGTGTTTTTTTATCTTTATGCGCCGCTGTCGACACAAACACAATTTATTTTTGAGGGAAGGTAGTTTATATTTAACTCAGCAAACATTAGGGGTAAATTACATTACATATACATGGTAACATCACAGGTACATTTAAACATAACAGGTATGTAATGTTTGACATTACAGGTATGTTTTAAACCAGGGGTGGGGAACCTCAGGCCCCAGGGCCATTTACGGCCCTCGATGACCTTTTATCCGGCCCCCGGGCAGATTCTCAGGGACTGCTGTGCTTTGGCAGGGAGCTGTATTTTGATTGCCACCAGCTCATTAATTTCTTTTTGCTCTGTAAGTACACATGTAGTGTTCACTACTGAACACTGAAGGGCATGCAATGAAAGATTACGTACAGACACCAGTGCCAGAGTCAGGATGTACTTTGTGGGCGGAGTTTGTACGGCCCCCGAAGGATGATATAAATATCCAAATGGCCCTTGGCAGAAAAAATATTCCCCACATCTGTTTTAAACATAAACGGTACAAAACATAACAGGTACATTAGCAGCTTAAATAATTTTGTCTTGCCATGCCACACGTCCATTATCTGAAACAAAGTAAGTGGCAAGCTTATCCCTCATCTGGGCAACTTCCACTGTGGTTCTCACAGGGTGAAATTGGTAATCATGCAATGTTACAGGTTCCTCAGGTTGTAAGCTTGGTCGCTCTTTTACCATGATGTAGTTGTGCAGAACAACACATGCTTTCACAACCTCACCAATAGTGTCAATTTTTAGATTAATGGATGTGCACAAAATGCGCCATTTCGATACCAGCAATCCAAATGCATACTCCACGGTTCTTCGTGCCCTTGTCAGTCTGTATTTGAAAATTTTTTTTGTGTGATTTAAGTTCCGACTTGAGTATGGTTTAATGAAGTTGGCACATGCCTCATCACCGACAACAACAAAAGGCATTGGCGGTCCATCAGTGTTGGGCAGAGGTCGTGGCGGCGGAAAATTAAAATCATTCCCATACATACTTTGGCCCATGTCTGAACGTATGCGAGTCATTGCCTCGTCCAAATGAGCCAATGTCCACGGCAACAAATATACAATCGGCATCCGCAATAGCCATTAGAACAATGGAAAAATATTTTTTATAATTTAAGTACTCTGTTCCACTTCCAGCTGGTTTCATAATCTTAATGTGTTTGCTGTCCAAAGCCCCCACACAGTTAGGAAAATTGCAAATTTCCTGGAATTTGGAAGCATTTTCAATCCAGAGTTCACTTGTGGGTTGGGGGAGGATTTCTTGCCGCAGAATGCCAACTAAAGCACGACAAGTGTCTACAATAATCCCAGAAAGGGTGGATACTCCAATCCTGAATTGGAAATGTAACGATTATATTGTCTCTCCAGTAGCCAGAAAATGAGAAACAAAAATCAGTACACTGCTTAGGGTTAGGGATAGGGTAGGGGTAATGTTACTTTGTGACTTGGAGTTTGTTTTTCAAAACTACATACATCAGGGTGACCAAGAGATGTTCCTCAGCAGGAATTGCTCGATGGAGTTGTGTGTCCTGCCTGCCAATGGATCCTTGGACATGTAGCAGCAAGTCATGTAAGCTCTGTTGCGACATCCTCGTGTAGTCAAAAAACTTCTCCTGGTTTTGCTGCAGCTCGGTGTACAAAGAGTGGTAGGCTCCACGGCTCTCTTGGAGTTTAATTGTAAATCCAGATCTTCTAGGAAGCTGTCCAGATCAAGATCCATCTTGCAGGTAGATACAGCAGCCAAAGACGAGGATTTCCTCTATGCAGTGTGTCTTTATATATACAGAAATCCCATGAGACATTCCTACTTGGTGTCTGATGTCAAGGAAAAGCTACTGGAAAAAATTGGAAATTTATAACGCATGAGCATAAAAAACGCAAACGCATGCAAAAACGCATACACACGCATGTAAACGCTGCATTTTTTTGCCGTAATGTGTAAGATGATGCGGCTAAAAAACGCAGTGTTTACATGTGTTTGCATGCGTTTGAGAATGTGGATGATACGCTGCAGAATCAAACGCAAATGTGAACCCAGCCTTAGAAACTGGATAGACGAAAATGGTCCCTATGGGGCTTAAAGATCAAAACATGTGGAGCTAGTTGTTTTCTCTTTCCATGAACATACTAGTATGGAGATGATCGCCTTTACTGCAATGTTGGCTATGTCCCATGAACAGAATCAAAACATGAATTTGAATGAAAGCGTATTTAGTTTGTGGTTTAAAAGTTATTTGTTTCAAAATTATCCAACTTCTTCTTCGAGACACAACCACATTGAAGATTCAATAAGATCTGAGCAGTTATATAGGTGTGCTAATGTATTGAAAAAAGTGTAAGAAAACTACATGATATGTCAAAGTTTAGTTACAAACGTTGCTACTGAGTTCAAATAGATTGTGTACAGGATGCCATAAAAAGCATCCGTATACAGAATTAAGTATACTTGTATAAAACTAAAAGAATCTATATGACTGTTTACTGTTAATAAATAAATAAATGATAATAAAACATAAACAAATAAAGTAAAATTACATATTGATGTTGGACACTGATCCTACACCAATCTCCGCCTGGTGTACTTAGTTGAAGCGCCACCTGTTGGGTGGGAATAATAAGAAAAAAATGTAAGGAATTCACAGGTCTACAAAAAATATTTTTTGTAATCTTCGCAGATGACTTTGTTCTTTTCTGAATCATCTTTTTGTCCTGATTTCAAAATTGTATATTGTTTTTCTGTAGCACGTATAGTTTCCATGGAGCAGCATCATTATTATAAGGTATAGGGAATTTACTGGTGACATTAAGAAAACAGTAATCTAATATCAGAAAAAAGGCTTCACTTACAAAACAGTTTTTATTGAACCAAAATAATTTCACATGCAAAATAGAAATCAAAATTAAAGTGCTTGACATTAGTCTGTCGTTGATAAGATTTTTCAGGGTTTTCTCTATATAACATCCAACAGTAATCTGCCATAATTGAGTCATTGAGTCATTCCAAGAACCCTGGTAGCGGTGTTTCATTACTTTAATGTCCTGGTGAAACCGCTCGCCTCGTTCATCGCTTACATCCCCAAGATTTTGAGGGAAGAAGTCTAAATGTGAATGCAAAAAGTGCATTTTCAGAGACATGCGACATCCAAGACACTGGTATGCATTTAGCAGTTCCTCAACACCTTCAATATATTCTGGAGATTTAAGTTTTCACAGATCCACTTGAAGCTTTTCCAAGATCTCAATTCCTTATCATTTAGAGTTCGTTCAAACACATCATCTCTCATAATCTCTCTGATCTAAGGACCAGCAAATACCCCTTCCTTCGGTTTTCCCTGTGAATTTCTGTGAAATGTACTGGAACCCTTGTGAATTTGTCTTTGCCATGGCTTTCACAAAGTTTTTAATCAATCCCAACTTTATATGTAGTGAAGGAAGAAAGATTTTTGTTGGAGCAATTAAAGGATTATGCTGAACATTGTCTCTACCTGGAGCATAGATGTTTCTCTGTCCTCAATCACGACAACATAATGCTCTACTGTATTTCTACTGTCCCATAAACACAAGAAGCAACAATATTTTATGAAACCTCCTTGCATTCCCACTTTCAAATCTCCACAGATATTCCATAGATGATGCTTATATTGTATAGCATCCAAAACAACTGACAGATTTTCATAACTTTCCTTTAGATGACATGAGTGAGCAATAAGAATTGATGGTTTCATATTTCCATCGGGAAGCAACACTGCTTTCAAACTTATCTGGGATGAGTCAATAAATAATTGCCAATCTGCAACAAAATACTCTTGATTCAGTTCTTCAAAGAGGCCATTCACATCGTTACAGTACACCATTGGTCAATCAACTGTGAAAAATTGTGTTAAAGTGTTGCGGTAATAACACACTTTGACATCATCATGAAGAAGATTGTTCTGTTTCAACCTAGATGCAAGAAGTTCAGCTTTATCTTTTGACAATGAAAGGTCTCTGATGAGATCATTTAATTCATGTTGAGTAAAGCGTTCTGGCTGCTCGGCTCCTCCATCAGGTACATACTCATCTTGACTTGAGGTCTCCATGTCTTCGCCAGCAGCTTCAGCTCCATAGTCTTCATATTCTACTTCATTTTCATCCTATACAGACAACGGTGGTACAGGAACTGGCAAGCTACCATCATGTGGAACTGACCTAATCGCAGATTCAAGTTCATGGTAATTAATCTTATGTTTGTTCTGTTTAGAAAGTACTTCAGTTTTACAAAACAAAAGTAGCAGTCATCAGTATGATTTTTAGGTCCTCTACAAATCATGAGAATAGCAAATGGCATAGCCACTTTCCTCATATTCAACCAGTCACAAAGACCATTTGAACAACTTGAGCATATCGCATGAGGGGCCCAGCTTTTGTCTTGATCACCAAGTGGACACTTAAAGTACATATGGTACATCTTTTTAATATCATGAGTGATTGAACGTACTTGGCCTTTTGGTGTAAAAGAACCACACACATAGCGGAATCTGTTTGGATGATACACTGTCTGGGCATTTTTCTTCTTTTAGCAAGATCAAACAGTAGAGTAAGTTCAGTTCAATGGTGGTGACAAACTAAAAAAAAGCGATGAGCCGACCGACTATATGTAGAAATTTCCCCAGAGATGACAGAGGCAGCTTGTATTTAGCACTGATGTTACTGGAGGTGATCTGGTAGATAACTATATACAGCTGTGAGGTAAACGGGTCAGCCTATTCCTTACAGGTTAACATTTGCAGACAGGCAGTTTCTCAGTGTGATATTGGCTTTTCACTCTCTGTGGAGACCCTCACTCAGTTACACCTCAGTGGCTGAGCTATTTTCTTCCCTCTGAGGTGACTTTCCCTCCCAGAAATGCAGTGAAAATCCTCTCACAATGGTGGCTGTTCGCTACCTTCACTTCTATCTCCCTGTAGCAGGGCTCAGATCCCTGTAGAGGCCTGTCTCCTGTCAGAGTCTCACATACCAGTCCTTGCTGCCATCACCATCCTTTTCTGACTGACTCATATCTTACCGCCTCATAACAGTTAGCTCCTCCCCATAACATGTGACTTTCGAGAAGCAGTCATTGGTTGACTGCACTGTCAATACTCATTCCACATAAAACTCACTAAAACCTTGAGGCCGGCGTCACACTGCTGTGTTTGATGCGAGTTAGTCGCACGACTTTCTCACATCAAACCCGGCACGGCCGCCCGCTCTCGGACCCGAGTGTACGGCTGCATTTATTTCTATGCAGCCGCGCACTCGGGTCTGAGAGCGGGCGGCCGTGCTGGGTGTTGATGCGAGAAAGTCGTGCGACTAACTCGCATCAAACTCGGCAGTGTGACGCTGGCCTTACTGATGTTGTCCCTGTAAGAAAATTCATGATTAAGTAAGACAAGCAAAGAAATTGAAATAACAGAGAAAAAACCACATACTGTATTTTTCGGATTATAAGACGCACTTTTTTCCCCCAAATTTGGGGGGGAAATGTGGGTGTGTCTTATAATGCGTATATACCTTACCGGTAACATTGCTGCAGGCTGGGATGAGGGGGTGTCTAGCGCTGTTGCAGGTGTCCGGCACTGCTGCTGCAGGTGTCTCCGGTGTTGCAGGTGCCCGGCGGTGCTGCGTGTCTCTGGGCTGGAGTGCAAATGCTGCTGCGGGTGCCCGGCAGTACTGGGTGTCTCTGGGCTCTGCCGACATTTTGTGAAAGGCCAGAGCCCCCCATATTTCCATGGTTTCCTCTTGTGTGGTGGACTCCGGTAGAATGGCCGGGGTGGTGCATGCGCAGATGGAGATCTTGGCACCAAGATCTCGGGAGATGAGATTTCAGCTCTGAGATCTCATTTCCCGAGATTTTGGTGCCAAGATCTCATCTGCGTATGTGCCGCCTCTTCGGCCATTTTCCCAGAGTCCACCGCACAGGAAGAAACCATGGAACACAATCAGAGCTTTTATATTTAGAATGCAGAAGATCTGAGAAAGCTGCCCCCGCCCCCACTAGGCTCTCCATGTACAAAGTCCATAGACAGCGAGCTGCTTGTCACAGGGGGAGGGGACATTGCCTGACTATTGAAATCCAGCAATGTTAATCTCTTAGTGATAAATCCTTTACAGTATAGTATACAACAGTTCTCACTTTGACAAGTGACACATCCCAAAATTTGGGTTTCAGCCTCTATCTCCTGCTGTCATCAGATTACATACCAAAAACCTGCTGACAGATTCCCTTTAAGACAGAGAGATAATACTAATATGCATCCATATCTTTTGGCTGTTTGATACGATTATTATTGTCATTAGATCTAACAGCTCTTCTTGACTGAAGTCCACTAGATTTACATCATTAATGACTATTTAATACTTTTCACTTTCTTTTGAGTGACGAATCATGAATGAAAATACTTACCTTTTCACATCCTTTGTAAGTACAACATTTTTTGCCATACGAATTTATATTAGATTTGTCTGTGAGATAACTGGTGTGCTGTAGATTTATTGCACTTCAATGAGCACCCTTTTTTTCATTTATTTCTTGACCTTCATGAATATTGGTTTTCTGCTGTGTAATTAAAGTTTTGCTGTGTACCTTCATATTTTTGAGTACTTTTATTGGTCTTTTACTATAAAAGAAATGATAATTTGAAAACTAAATGCATATAATTTTAATTACCTTGTACATTAACCTAATTACCTTGTACCTTTGAGGGGACAGTACAAAGACCTTTCTAATGACGGGGACAAGGGGGCATCCTCTACGTCTGGAGGAAAGAAGGTTTAGCCATAATCACAGATGCAGATTCTTTACTGTAAGAGCAGTGAGACTATGGAACTCTCTGCGTCTAATGTTGTAATGAGTGATTCCTTACTAAAATTTAAGAGGGACTGGATGCCTTTCTTGAAAAGTATAATATTACAGGCTATAGTCACTAGTTTCCTAGATACAGCGTTGATCCAGGGAGCTAGTCTGATTGCCGTATGTGGAGTCGGGAAGGAGTTTTTTTCCCCAATGTGAAGCTTACTGTTTGCCACTTGGGTTTTTTTTTGCCTTCCTCTGGATCAACATGTTAGGGCAGGTTAGGATAGGATATGGGTTGAACTAGATGGACTTAAAGTCTTCCTTCAACCTTAATAACTATGTTACTATGTTACTGTGTTAATGGTATAGTGACAAGGTGCCAACTGCATCAAGAAAATTAATGCAAGAGTGATTATTTTATTTTTAGCATTATTTAATATAAGCTCAGATAAGTCTATTTACATTTTGCATTAAGTTGACCAAAAAAAAAAAATAAGAATAATAAAAATACACACAACATGGATGTGGAACGACATGGTTTTTACATTAAAAGAAATTTTCAATACATTTACGCCTAACTGCTTCAATGAAAAAGCTGTACATGATATTATCTGGTTGGTCAAGCACTGGCTCCAATGACAGTACATCCTTCCACCAGATTTTTCCTGAATACTAGGGATAAGTGAACATGCTCGGTTATACTTGGTTATCACTCGAGTATCACGGTGCTAGTAGGTACTCGTTACTTAGGGTGTAATGCTCTATGTCAAACTCTAATCCCTGCCCCACAACCAATAAGTATGCAGAGATTGCTTACGCGTCACTGTGATGCCGTAGCCATCTTGGTTGAGGCATTACTGTGATTGGTTGGCTGAGTGACATCATCAGGGGTTATAAAAGAACAAGTGGCGGCCGGTTCGGCACACTGACACCATTGTGACACTTTGTATTGGAGAAAGTTCTTGTTTAGGCCTGTGTGTGCACAGAATAACGAATCGGAGGTCTGTAGTGTTGATACTGGGGCTGAAGCACAATCATCATGCTAATAGCTCTTCCAAGTGCTATTCATTTGCCTTGCTGTGTGTATCACATACAATCTGCATTTACCTTAAGAGAGCGAGTGAGAGTCGCAGGAGCAGGGATAGTGACAGAATACAGCCGTAGGCAGGGATTTGTGCTGTGTAGTTCGTTGGCAAATAAATAGCTGCAGCTATTTAAAAAAATTATATATTTTGATCCATTGAGTATTACTTGATTTGTGTTACTTTTTTGTGTTATAGAACACTCCAAAAAAATCATTAAAAATTGTTTTTGATTAAATTTCTTACCCGTACACTGTTCTTGTGTTCTGTGTTTTGTGTTTTTTTTATATATATATCACTCCAAAAAACATACATTTTTTTTGCAGGTTTAAATTTGTCATCCATACGGCATTACCTGGTCTGGGGTACATTTCTGTGATATCTAACACTCCAAAAAAAAAAAGAAAAAAGCTGTAATACAGTTCCCATCCATACACTATCTGTGGACTGGGAGACATTTCCTGTGATCTATTAATATGAAAAAAAGCGTTCAAAAATGTTGCAGTTTTAAAATTCTCCGCCATACAGTTTCACGTGTTCTATGGTATCTAACCTCTTTGTGTGATATCTAACAGCGTTAACATTTTTACTGTATTCAACTAGTCATCTATACAGTGTAAAGTGTTTAGTGGGCAACAAAGATGACAAAAGCACGCGAGACTCCCGAGCGAGTGACCATAGGAATATCAGAGCCAGAGGAAGCTAGCGCAACAGCATAGATCGTAGGAGCCTGTGTTTATGATCCGACCGATAACCCGGACCCACCAAATCCCAAACCCAGCTCTATCCTTTAACATTGGGGTTCTTGTGGACTGTAGATGGGAGAGTGTTGTGAATGTGCTAGAAATGAATTCTGAGCAAAAGCTCCCTCTGGTGGTTACAAACAGTACTGAACTATCCAATGAAGATTGTGAAGATTGGCGATCAGATG
This sequence comes from Oophaga sylvatica, assembly GCA_033576555.1. Lineage (NCBI taxonomy): Eukaryota > Metazoa > Chordata > Amphibia > Anura > Dendrobatidae > Oophaga > Oophaga sylvatica. Next base: position 746,366 of record JARQOD010000010.1, read on the forward strand.
TTACTGACTGGTCTTATATAAGGGAGGTTCCCTCCCATCAGGGTTGCCGGTGATCAATTGTTCTGGTCTCATCTTTGATTCCTGTTCACTTTGTAGCCTGCTGTTTCGTGCCTGCATTTTCTGCTAACAGATAAGACATTTTCTTCTTTTTGTTTTTTGTGCTTGCTTTTTGCATTTTGTCCTGCACTTCTGTGGGGGTCTGCCGGGGGCTTGTGCTCCTCTCAGTTTAGTTCAGCCACTGTTGTTTGTTCATTTGCCTTTTCCAGTTTTTTCAGTGGCTGCTGTTTAGTTTTTGTTACACCAGAGAACTAATTTAGGTGGTAGAGGTCGTGTGATCTCAGGTGTTTTTGTAATTAGTAGAGTTGGTACTTTTCAGGGTTTTTTGGGGTTGCAGTAAGTGTCCTTCCTATCCTTTTCTATTTAGGAAGTTTGGGCCCCAACGTTTGCTCATACTATTTTCTGTCTGTGTCAGTATTTCCTCTTGTCTAACCGCCATTACATGTTTGGGGGCTTTCTATGTTCTTTGGGGATCTGCTCCGGGGCAGATAGTTTTCCTCTTTCTGTCTTTAGGTGTAGTTAGCTTCTCAGGCTGTGACGAGGCGTCTAGGACCAACGTAGGTACGCTCCACGGCTGCCTTTAGTTGTGGTGGTTAGTCAGGGTACGGCAATCCCATAGATTCCAACCTCTCTGGTGTATTTCCTTTTTTGCTTGTTCTCCTCAGCTACCAAATCATAACAGGAGAGCCAGGATTCAGGAACTGGTGAGTGGACTGCGGGGCCTTGGCTTTTTAGAAGAGACGAGGTGAGCCAGGACCAGGTCTGGACAAATGTTATTGGGCTCGATAGCTGTAAGGTACCGAGATTTAGCAACCTGGTGGTGGTAGTTACGACAATCTGCGCAGAAGGGAATCCATTGAAGAGTTTGTGACCGTCATCATTTCTCGTTCAACCATCGGGCAGTAGAGACGAACACTTGCCTCGAAGATTGCAAGAGTTGATGGCTGGAACTATGCTCACGGTCCTCAAAATGGAGGGGCAACATCGCTGGTGTGATCTCAAAAGGAAGGGAGAATGATGAATCCTTTTTGAGGAATGAACAGGCCTGGGAGAGGCTCCTTGAAGTGGCTCGAGACAGGGCTACTACCACCCCGAGAGGTTGTACTGTCCTTGGGGTTCCCCACCTCCTATGCGTGAACAGCCGATGGTGCAGGTGACAGGGGGAATTTGGCCATTTCTATATGTTGGGGGCTCTGTCACTACCTTAAGCTGGGTCGCTTACAGCTCAGGCACCTGGGAATTGACCTCCAGAAGCAGGTGGAGGCAGTACCCCTGCCTCCCTAGGAAGGAGAATAAAAAGTGGACACCTAAAGAGGATTACTGTATTACCATGCCTTTAATTTTTTTCTAACTTTGTACGTTGTACAAAAGACTTATGAGTGTAGGAGTACAGCACGTACACTTTTAAAATATTTGAATGTGGCCCAACAGATGTTGCCTTTTAGGGATCTATGGATGAACATCCTCATAATTTTTGTTCAGCTTTACACTCTCTGCAAAGCCTTTAGGCATGTATAAGTACATAGATACACTTTCAAAATACTTACATTCAAAAAATTTTTATGGCTTCAATGACTCATCTTTACAGTTTAACACAGTTATTGTTGCATTACTGTGAAATGTAAAACTTAAAAAACTGTAGAAAAATATTTCTGGATTAGATTACTCATTCATAGAGTATTACATGCCTTCTGTCGCAGTTTTGGTAGTATTTAACTCTACAAAAAATCATTTAAAAATGTTGCTTGTTTGTTTACTTTTTTAGCCATACACTATTCCATGTTCTGGGGTACATTTCCTTGGTATATAATCCTCAAAATTTGTTCACAAATTTATTGGTATTATATTGCTCACCCATAGGTTATTACACAAGTGGTCAAAATTGTTGATACCCCTCGTTTAATGACAGAAAACCCCACAATGGTCACAGAAATAACTTGAATCTGACAAAAGTAATAATAAATCTAAAATGTATGAAAATGAACAAATGAAAGTCAGACATTGCTTTTCAACCATGATTCCACAGAATTAAAAAAAAAAAATAAAACTCATGAAATAGGCCTGGACAGAAATGATGGCACCACTAAAAATACTGTGACAAAAGGGACATGTTAAACCAAGGTGTGTCCACTAATTGGCATCACAGGTGCCTACAATCTTGGAATCAGTGAGTGGGCCTGTATATAGGGCTACAGATACTCACTGTGCTGTTTCGTGACATGGTGTGTATCACACTCAACATGGACCAGAGGAAGCGAAGGAAAGAGTTGTCTCAGGAGATTAAAAAGAAAATTATAGAACAAACATGTTAAAGGTAAAGATAAATGAGAAACTGACATATAGTTGTTTCATTTGAGATCATGTTGTTTGTTTGGTTACGTCCATACATGTGACTATTCTACCCTCTATGGAATGGGGATACTTCCAAGTGATACACACTTATGAGATAGTGTGTGATAAAGTGACCATTTGATCCATTATATGGTCTTTTTCATCCTGAACACATGTATGACAAATGGACTTTAAGTGATGGGGTCTATAGGACTGTAGTGAAATATGTATATGTATTGTAGTGAAATATGTATATGTATGCATATGTATGACCAGCAGTAAGTGACGTTTGTCTTACCCTGCAGCTCTCGACACAGGTCATGACCTCATGTTAGTCTGACTGGCAGTCTCCTAGTCTCCAATCTCTTCAGGGTGCCTTCCTGAGAGCACATAGAATTGGAGCATTTCACACCCTCTGGCTCTTTTGAAGTTAGATGTCAATGCTAGCTATCTATGAGAAAGCTTACACCAGAGGTTCATAGAGAAAATAATGTATTCATTGGTAGCATGGCATGGTCCACTCACAAACCAGCAATTAGAATATTATAATGAGAGGCTGGTCTAGAAATTGGATTCCCAAGTCATATCTATAAATTAGATTTCCACACAAAAGAACGGTGTCACATATGGGGGCAGCCAAGTTGGTGTGATCATCTCATATTCCCCCCTCCCTCAGGGACAGAGTACCAGAATGCAAAGTTCGATATTTCTGTAAGTTTTTCCCCCTGTTTTTTTATACTGTTTTGCATATTTGTATGTCCCTTGTTATTTCCATTTTTATATCCCTTTTATTGTAAGCACTGTACCTTTTATATAAAAGCTTTAAACTTTAATAAGTCTGAACCTTGTTGCTCTAAAGAATCCATAGCCTTAGAAGTGTGTGCTCCTGGTGATTGGCACATAGTAGTAATATTTCCGAGACTCATCGCCCGTGTGTTTGATGAGTGGTGGCAGCGTGTTTGAGCGGGGTGTGTGGTCTGTGTCGGGGTGTGATTTATGCTCCCATTGCAACATAGGACAGAGGTTGAATGCTTGACTGAGTGAGAGGAGATAGATTAACCCTTGCAGGCGCAACCCCAGACCTTCTGTGTTGGTCCATTCGTGACAAGGGCAATTGGGGTATGTGGGACAGTAAGGAAATTTTATCATGCCCACTTGTGATTTTGCATTCCGTATTAGGGTTGGGGTTTATTTTTTACTATGAGCATATGTTTGGGATTTATTTACATTCAATGTTAATCCCCTTTTTGAGTCATTAGTTAATGTTATTGAATCTATATGGTATGTAGTGTCGTAAATTAATTGGGCTCTCCCTGATCAGATGTAAATTGAGATGGATCCACATTGGGCACTACTTTTTCATAGATAGATTATGGTAACATTTTTATGCCCCCTTTTATAGGTACATTGAGATTATATCCCTCTGCCCATTTGGTCAATAATTGATATGGGGCCTGCATCCTTGTGCAGTTTTTGTATCATGCTGTGCACATAGATGCGGCCGGCAGCTGGGGACTGTCCAGTGGTGCCCACTGCGCGGATTCTATGTTCCACCATTGTTGAATATAGGTTTGTTTGATTGTGCCAGCTGTATAGATACTATGCGCAGCTACTGTTGTTTAATAAGCATGCGCGACTTGGAACGCAAACTGCCATAACATGCTGATTGTGCTGGCGTGTGCGCAGGCGCAGCCTTGAATACTAGTCGGAGGAATTTGTGGTCTGTTCTTTTGCAGGTGGGAAGCTCGTATGATGCCACCGGAAGTCGAGTCTTAGACCTCTAGTGCCGGAAGAACTTTTGGGCATGCACAGTTATCAATGTAGGACATGGTTATATGATACATCAGTACTGGATCCATGCCCCTATGGTTTGCCCTAAGTTCCTGGCTAGATGAGTTGGGCCTTTTTAAAAACCCACACTTTCTCTGGACATTTACACCTGGAACCAGGATGTCCTAGTTCCCTGATGTCTTCTGTCACTGGACACGGGCTATACCATTCGCCTCCTGATGAACTTACAATATGGTAGGGAAATGCTTTGAGGCAACTTTTTGATTACTTGAGGCAACTTTGGCTACTTGAATCCTAGATAAGATCTTATAAGTGCAATAATGATATGAAAGCTTTTGCAATGATGGAATAAGTGCAACAATTTATATGCAAACTTTGATGTGAGTGCAGTCCCTGCAAACTGTGTCACAAGTAGTGTTGAGCGATAATGCTCGATATCTAAAAATATCGTATCAAAATTGTATCGCTGATAGCACTAAATATCGTCGATATCCGATTGTGATACCGGAAGTCCCATGTAAGTCTATGGGAACAAAATATCGCAACAAAAAAAACCCTTTCTTTCGTTGTAAACACAAAATATACACACATAGAATACATATATATATATATATATATACATGTCATTGTGACATTATATATACATATATTTATAGTTTATACACTTCTACATAGTAAAATAGACTCTGATTCAATTGCCGGGTAAAGCCGTGACATACCCTATAGAAGTCGACGGGCTCGGTGCCGAGTACCCCCAAAACCTCTGGCTCTGTGCGACTCAACTTGGGCGTCACAAACAGGATTCTGTAGCTCGCTATAAGCGAGTCCTGTGTGCCTGAATTGAACTGGTTTTGTGCTTGAGAATTGCTAAAATCATCAGAGAATGTATTTGCCATTTTTCCGCCATATCTGCGTCACGACGAGGCACTGGTAAAGAAGAAGGGCGTGCTCTTCATGGGTGTACACTCACTCAGTGACGCGAAAACGATTGCTCTAAATGGTACTGCAATGTAAGATCGTGGCCCACAGCTCTTCAGTTCCGCCTCCTCATCCTCCTCAGTGGGCGGAAACTAACACGAAGTCCCGCCTCCCTACAAAAGAGGGGCCCTCTCCAGATGCTAATGACACATGTGACTTGGCAGAGATGGCTAATGGACACGAGCAGAAGTGTGAAGGGATGGAGCAGTCAGAGCTCACCCCCCACGGAAGCGACCCGATCGCCACGGAACCACCGTTGGGCACCCGGCCTGGAAACCCTCCTACGCTGCAAGAAGCGGAGGATACCCTAAGAGGCCTGGCCCGGCACCGGGAGGAGGTCGCCAGGATGGAAGCGAGCTGGCGTGCCCTAAAACTAAACTTGGAGCGGCGCCAATCCCTCTTACCTGAAGTGTCTGTACTGGAAGGTGAGGCACCCGTTCTAGTAGAGGAGTCCTTGCAATGTGATCCGGTTGACGTTGTCGCAGTGGAGGCACCCGTTCGTGCAAAAAACTCTGCACCGGCAGCACCCCAGATCCCGCTGTCTGCCCCGTCGCTGAGACAGAAGAAGCGACACCCGTCCTCATGGAGGAGGCCGCGCAGGCACCAGAGCACTACCTGCCTGTACGGAGCCCCGACTGTCATCTGTTCCAGAGCCGGCTGCTTCCTCCGCAGGTGAGCGCCGCCAGGACTGGGGGGCGCCAGGAGAGCTGCCGCAAACCGGACACTGTAAGCTGGCATTTGATGGTGGAGACATGGAGCAGCTGGTGGAGGAGAATTACAACCAGCGTCAGAAGGAAGAGTGGAGACGTTGGGAGCGGGAAGCAGAGCGACAAAGGGAGCAGCGAGAAACCCAAAAGCTTCGGCAACGTAACTGGAGAAGGACCGGGCAGATAAGGACCGGATGAGAAAGGATAAAGGAACCCTGTGGGAGCCGCGGCGTAAGGGTGCAGTACGGAGCTTTAAATTGAAAGGTGGTTGGGGCTTCATCCAGGAGCCTGGACTTTATTTAGAAGTTTTTGTGAACCGGCGGGACGTGGAGGCTCACCTCCCAGAAGGACACCCGGGGAGGGACCTGTTGCCAGGAGACTTGGTGACTTACACCCGACACTGGGGTTACAATGGATGGTACGCCCTAAATGTTACCAGGTGCGACCCCTACTCCCCAGAGTGTCAGGAACCTGTGAGACCCTCGGAGCCTTCAGCCTCCAATCCAGGCCTCTGCAAAAGTGCCCACCCCACGCCGTAAATCTCCCAAGCCTCCCTCAGTGGTCTCCTCAGCAGCCCCAGCTATGGACATGATAAGTATAGCTGGCCCGTACCCGGCGCCTGTTAGGCCCCCTGGGGTTCGTTCAGTCCGGGACATAGGGTTCCAGACCCGGAGGGAGATGAAAGAGGTGGCCACACAGACCCAGATAGCGGGTCACGACTTGACTGTACAGGCCACACGACGTCATCAGGTCCTGGTGGTCCTTGGTGCCTCGGATGTTTGGCAAGCATCAGAAGAGTACCAGGTGGTACCTGGAACACCCCTGCCAAAGAATTATAAATAACCGGACAGGGTCCCTGTATGTAAATAGTTCAATTGTTTATGTACCCGGACGGGTGAATGTTCATAAAAAAGTTTTTTAATTTAATAAAAAAAAAAAAACACAGTTTTCATTACTTTTATTACAGTCTCATCCTGCGACGCCATCGATCTCTGTAAAAATATGAAAAAAAAAAAAAAGTATACCACCTGACCGACGCCAGTCCATAGTAACGAGTGGCCCACGACGATCCAGCTCTGCTACATCAGAATGACAGGCAGAGCCTGTCATCCCGGCGCAGCACAGCTGATTACCTGCTTCCCCGGGGGGTGACGTCATCGGACTGGTTTACGGCCGGGATTACCCTGCAGTCACTGCAGCTATCGCGGAAAAAAACTGCATGTGACCGCCAGGGAGAAGATAATGGCGGCCATCAAGCAGTCCAGGACGTGACCGCGGAGATCTTCTGCCAGGTAAGTGCGCTGACTCCTGACAGACCCGACCGATGGACACTCACAGTGACAGTGACAAATCGATTCGGTATTCGATAAGACGAAAATATCGAAACAAATTATCGAAAGGCCGATAGAGCTAATATCGGCCGATAGCCGATATTTGCAGTATCGTATCGCTCAACACTAGGTCACAAGCGAATATATGTTCTTGGGTATTATGCAAAATTTATATAAATGTGACTGGGGGATTCCTTAACCCTTATGTGGATATATTGTGAAGCTGATTTTTTCATATGACACTGAATGGTGCCCACAGTCTGTGTCTGAAGCAAGTATTTTTTTCTAGTGTACAAATCTTGTCATATTTTTTAGAGGACAGAGTTATCCGAATTTCAAGGAGCCGTTGTGTTTTTTTTTCCCCCTCTCTGTACACTATTAAACAGTAGGCTCACACTAATATTGGGATTGATCCCATTATATCATATGGTGATCTTTCATTATGACTGAGAGCCGGATTGTTGTTTTGACACTTGACTTATGAGTTATACATGACTTGAGACATCTCCAGTAGTTTTTCCTGATATTGGAATATATATATATAAGCATTTTAGCACTTTCCAGGGCCCTTATTATGCACCTTTTATTATCTGGGTGATATATTTCACTGTCCTTGTCACCTATTTGTTTGATCTCTGCACATACCCTGTTTTCCCACCGCTTCCTCACAGCATATATCTGGGTGATGGAGTTATGAAGGGA
>JARQOD010000010.1:754362-1039222 GCA_033576555.1 Oophaga sylvatica
AAAGCCCCGACGCGCGTTTCGCTAAGTTGCTTCCCCGCTGTTCAGTAAGTTTGGATGCCCTATTACACATGTCTCTGATTAACTGTTTATGCTGGCTATCGATTTAACACAGCATTAAGGCATAAATGGCCATACGGGAGGAACATTTTGCAATATATTTGGGGGTTTAGCCTTCAATAATGATAGTAGTATTGCATACTCTCTGCTAACTGTCATACCTCTTAGGATTACGGACTAATGCCTGTGTGTATATATATATATATATATATATATTATATATTATGACAATAGCAGCATTTTACATGTACAGTTCTCTGTGATATATATTTGTATATGGCCTGATTAGATGAATCCCACTTAATATATAACCTATAGCAATGAGTAGCATTTGCACATGCTTTGCTGATTGACATATTTCACTAATATACACTTGTATGCTATAGTCCTCTATAATCATTATAGCAGCATCTGCATGCACACTCTCTCTTGTATATATCATAATATATATATATATATATATATATATATTGATTTGATTTATAGACTTCTGCCTGATTCTAAGATATATATTTATGCACATTTTTATGTGTATTTGTACCTTATGAATTTTATATGCTGCTATAGGGTTTGTGGCCTTTTATATACATGTCTATCTTGGATGTACTACTTTAGAATGCTGTGGTATTTTTTTCAACACTGTCCATCTATATGATTATGTCTCTAGTATCTGATGCAGGTTTGCTGTTCAAATTACAAATTGTTTATCTTGATGATTTTCTACTGACTGGTGCACTGTGCACTTTATTCACTTTTGATGGACAGTTTTGAATAATTATATCACGGTGTATATCTGTTCTAATATCATACGTAGCATTCCGTGTTATATGACTTTAGACATTCAATTCACTGAATAGCGGTATCTAGGGTTTTTTGCCTTCTCTCTTGTCATTGATATTTTGTATTATGTTTGTGTACTTTTTTAAAAAAACTTTTTTGATACATTAATAAAAATTGCATTTGCATTTTTCTATATTTGGCTCCTTCGTTCATATATTTTTTTTGGTTCATATGGTTCTGTAGCTTGGTGGCTATGATGCTTGACAGGAGTTTCCATGTTGTTGTAAGGCAGGTTATTGGGCGGTAGTTGGATGGAACTGTTCCTTTATGACAGCGGTTCTCAACCTGTGGGTTGCGACCCCCGCGGGGTCGAACGACCAAAACACAGGGGTCGCTTAAAGGAGCCGGCGGCTGCAGCACTGTAGTGACAGCTGCAGCCGCCGGCTTCATTAGACATCCATACTTACCCTCCTCGCTCCGTCACTGCAGGTCCCTGCATCCCTGTCGGCGGCGTCCGCTTCCTCCTGGCAGTGCGGTGACGTAGTACCGCTCATTAAGGTAATGAATATGGACGTGACGCCACTCCCATAGGCGTGGCGTCCATATTCATGTCCTTAATGAGCGGTATTACGTCACCGCTGCGCACAGGAGGAAGCTGACACCGCCGACAGGGATGCAGGGACCTGCAGCGACGGAGCGAGGAGGGTAAGTATGATGGGGGGAGAACGGGGGAGCGGAGCCATGTATACAGGATGGGAGCGGAGCCATATATACAGGATGGGAGGGGGAGCGGAGCCATGTATATAGGATGGGAAGGTGGGAGCGGAGCCATGTATACAGGATGGGAGGGGGGAGCGGAGCCATGTATACAGGATGGGAGGGGGGAGCAGAGCCATGCATACAGGATGGGAGGATGGGAGCGGAGCCATATATACAGGATGGGAGGGGGGAGCGGAGCCATGTATATAGAATGGGAAGGTGGGAGCGGAGCCATGTATACAGGATGGGAGGGGGGAGCGGAGCCATGTATACAGGATGGGATGGGGGAGCGGAGCCATGTATATAGGATGGGAGGGGGGAGCGGAGCCATGTATACAGGATGGGAGGGGGAGCGGAGGCATGTATACAGGATGGGAGGGTGGGAGCGGAGCCATATATACAGGATGGGAGGATGGAGCGGAGCCATATATACAGGATGGGAGGGGGAGCGGAGCCATGCATACAGGATGGGAGAGGGGAGCGGAGCCATGTATATAGGATGGGAGGGTGGGAGCGGAGCCATGTATACAGGATGGGAGCGGAGCCATATATACAGGATGGGAGGGGGGAGCGGAGCCATATATACCGGATGGGAGGATGGGAGTGGAGCCATAAATATAGCATATTTCCGATGGCTTTAGCCCAGTGGCGTAGCAGGGGCGTAGCGTGGGCGGGCGTAGGGCACGGGCGTAGCGTGGGCGGCGGGGGGCGGTCCGCCCCAGGCAGCACGTCTGTGGGGCGGCGTGGCAGCAGCAGCAATTCCTCCTCCCACGGAGTCACAGTGCAGCGGCCCGGGACCCTCCGGAGCTGATCGGGGTAGGTGAGTCCACTGTGCGGGGAGAGGGGGGACCCGGCCTGAGCAGGCGGCGCAATACTTACCTCTCCCCGTGCCTCCGTAGCTCCGGGCTCCAGGGGGCGCCAGCAGGGTGCCCCGCGCTTCCTGTCACAGCAGCGCCGCTGGATGACGTCATCATTCAGCGGCCGGCTGTGGCAGAGAGCACGGGCGTCGGACAGGTGAGATGTGAGGTGTATGTGTCTGTGTGTATCAATGTGTGTGTGTGTGTGTCTGCCTGCGTGTGTGTATGTGAGAGAGTGCTGCGGTGCTGTCTGTGTGTGGTGCTGTATGTGTGATGGTGATGGGGGGAGGCAGTGATGGTGGTGAGGAGGCAACGATGATGATGGGGAGCCAATGATGATGGGCAGGCAAAGATGATGATGATGGGGAGGCGATGATGATGGGCAGGCAATGATGATGATGATGATGGGGAGGCGATGATGATGGGGAGCCAATGATGATGAGCAGGCAATGATCATGATGATGGGGAGCCAATGATGATGGGCAGGCAATGATGATGATGATGATGGGGAGGCGATGATGATGGGAGCCAATGATGATGGGAAGGCAATGATGATGATGGGGAGCCAATGATGATGGGCAGGCAATGATGATGATGGGGAGGCGATGATGATGGGGAGCCAATGATGATGGGCAGGCAATGATGATGATGGGGAGCCAATGATGATGGGCAGACAATGATGATGATGATGGGGAGGCAATTATAATGATGATGGGGAGGCAATGATGATGGGGAGGCGATGATGATGATGGGGAGACAATGATGATGATAATGGGGAGTCTTTCCACAGTGCCCTTTCCTGAGCCGTAACAGTGCAGAACGCAGCACAGTGCAGAGGAGAGCTCCATATTTTGTATGGAGCATTATATGGGGACCAGTATTCTTTATGGAGCATTATATTTGGCCCATAATACTGTATGGAGGACTATGTGGTGCCCATAATATTGTATGGAGGACTGTAATTATTTTTTTGGTTTGGGGGTCACCGCAACATGAGGAACTGTATTGCGGGGTCACGGCATTAGAAAGGTTGAGAACCACTGCTTTATGAGGATCCTTCAAGATCAGAACTGTTCTACCTTGTGTTAGCCAAGGCCAAGCTGAGTGGTGGCCTTCTTCTAGCAGTTGGTTCATCTGCTTTGCCATGCGTTCATGTACCGCTGTTAATTTCATCAGCCAGTAGGTGTGGATCATGTCTGGACCAGGTGCTGTCCACCTCTTAATGTTCTTGACTCGCTGTTGGATGTCTGCTTCTGTAATGGTGACTGGTTCTTGTTCTAGGTGGTTGCTGTGTTTCATTCTCAGATCTTGCAGCCACATTGCACTGGTGCTGTGTGTTTTTTTCCTTCTCCCATATGTCCCTCCAGTATTGTTCAGTCTCTGCTATTGGTGGAGTTGCTGTCTTTGTGCTGTTATTCTGTAGTTGGGAGTACACTCACTTTAGATGGTTCCTTGGAGAACAGGGCATTCATCTTCTTGGCCTCAGCTACTCTAGTGTATCTCCCTAGTCTTGCAGTAAGTGCTGTGAGCCTTTGTTTAGCCTTTGTATATATATATATATATAATATATATATATATATATATATATATACATATAGGACAAGCTGGATGGCGAAACGAGAGCTAGTAATATCCCAAAAGTAATAGGAATGAAAAAAATAACTTTTAACCATGCCAAAGGAGTTGAAAAGAAAACTCTTGAGTGAGCAAAAGAAGAGCTCAATTCCGGCTTTACAAGCAGAGGGATACAGTGAGCGTCATGTTGCCTACATCCTTAAAATTTCTAAGACGGCAGTCCATTACAACAAGGTCAACCTGCAGACATTGGGGACAACAAGGCTACAGACTGGCAGAGGGCGAAAACGACTCTCCACTGACCGGGATGACCGTCATATTATTCGAATGTCACTCAGCACCCAAAGGATGACAAAGTGACCTACAAAAGGAGTGGCAAATGGCAGCTTGGGTGAAGTACACGGAAAGAACAGTTTGTAACAGGCTCCTAGAGCCAGGGCTCAAGTCATGTAAAGCTAGTAAAAAGCCTCTCATCAATGAGAAGCAAAGGAGAGCCAGGCTGAAGTTTGCCAAAGACCATAAGGATTGGACCATAGAGGACTGGAGTAAGGTAAGCTTCTCTGATGAGTCTAATTTTCAGCTTTGCCCAACACCTGGTCGTCTAATGTTTATACAGCGACCTGGAGAGATGTACAAGCCACAGTGTCTTGCACCCCCTGTGAAATTTGGTGGAGGATCAGTGATGATCTGGGGATGCTTCAGCAAGGCTGGAATTGGGCACGTTAATCTTTGCGAAGGACTTATGAATCAAGCCACATTCAAGGTTATCCTGGAAAAAATGTTGATTCCTTCTGCTCAGGCAATGTTCCCCAACTCTGAGGACTGTTTTTTCCAGCAGGACAAGACGCCATGCCACACAGCTAGGTCAACCAATGTGTGGATGAAGGACCACCACAAATTCCTGTCATGGCCAGCCCAATTTCCAGACCTCAACCCCATTGAAAACCTCTGGCCTGTAATCAAGAGGAAGATGGATAGTCACAAGCCATCAAACAAAGAAGAACTACTTAAATTTTTGTACCAGGAGTGGCATAAGGTCACCCAAAAGCAGTGTGAAAGACTGGTCGAAAGCATGCCAAGATGTATGAAAGCTGTGATAAAAATCATGGTTATTCCACAAAATATTGATTTCAGAACTCTTACCGAGTTAAAACATTAGTATTGTTGTTTCTAAATTATTATGAACTTGTTTAATTAACATTATTTGAGCTCTGCAAGCACTGAATTTTTTTGTTATTTTGACCATTTCTCATTTTCTGAAAATAAATACAAATTTTATTGCTTGGAAATTCAGAGACATGTTGTCAGTAGTTTATAGAATAAACTTGTCAGTAGTTTATAGAATAAACAAGCAATTTGCATTTTACTCACAAATATACCTATAAAGAGAAAACAGACAAACTGAAAATTTTGCAGTGGTCTCTTAATTTTTACCAGAGTTGCATATATTTTATATATATATATATATATATATATATAATATACACACACACACATATGTGTGTGCGTGTGTTTGTGCGTGTGTGTGTGTGTGTGTGTGTGTGTGTGTGTGTGTGTATGTTAATGTAAGTAAAAAGCAACAGTGGTCACTGAAAAACCTTAAACTGGCAAAAGTAATGTTCAATTTAAATTTACTGATCATTATAATAAATGTATCAATATCATAAATTTACTAGTCAAATTCATTATCAACTAATGACAATTAGACATTGTTTTTCAATTGTGCCTCAACTGAAAAAAATAGTGAAAATGTCCTGAACAAAAATCATGGTGCACCCTAGAAAAGATTGAAAATAATGTTGCCATAGGGACATGTTAAACTAAAGTACAACCTGAAATTACAATGAGAGGTGTCTACAAACTTGTAAACAGTTTGCATATTTATACGTATAGAAATAGGAAAGAAACATGCACAGATACATGAACCACCATGTAAATGTACAATATTTTATTGATATACAAAAAAAGCCAAACTGATTAAAACCATTTAAAAACCTAACTGGTGCACGGCCACCTAAGGGAAATGACAGACCAGAGCTCCTGACACCTATAAATGTAATACTGAATAAGAAGAAATGCAATGATAATAGAACATGCTGACCATAATCTTAGACAATGAATGGCTGGCACCCAGTATAAAGCCTTGAGAACCACTGAAATGTGTCCATTGCAATATTTATATTAGCACAGATGTGATCCAATGCAAAGGCAGGGAAAGTGCCAGGGCCGGCGTCAGCACCCGGCGCACCCGGGCAAGTGCGGGGGCCCTGAGCAGGTGGGGGGGCCCACTCACAGTCGGGGATACTGGCACGCTATGGGGACCCGGTGCCTGTGCCAGTACTGGGGGCCGGTGCCTCGAGTAGAGCAGCTGCCAGAGAGGAGAGCTGAGAATTTCATTTTTTATTTTTTTTTATGTTAGGCGCAATATATGGAGACCATCATATGGGGCCCATCATACACTGGAGTATCATATATGGGGCCCATCATATATGGGGCCCATCATACACTGGAGCATCATATATGGGGCCCATCATACACTGGAGCATCATATATGGAGCATTACATGGGGCCTATCATACAGTGGAGCATCATATATGGGGCCCATTATATATGGAGCATTATATGGGGCCCATCATGCACTGAAGCATCATATATGGGGCCCATCATACACTGGAGCATCATATGGGGCCCATTATGTATGGAACGTCATATGGGCCCATTATATATGGAGCATCATTTGGGGCCTATTATATATGGAGTATCTTATAGGGTCTATTATATATGGAGCATTATATGGGGCTCATTATTCTGTATGGAGCTCTATGTGGTGACCATAATACTGTATGGAGCAATATATAGGGCTCATTATTCTGTATGGCGCACTATGTGGTGAACATAATACTGTATGAAGCACTATAATGTTTGTCTTTTGAGCTATTGTAGAATTTACAATAGATATCACTCATGTAATGTAAGAAGTGAAGTATTTGGCACTGTACTATACCTATATTTCTCTGTCATGTCTGTGCATCATGAATTGTGGTCTGTGTTAAAGGGGCCCATTGAGACTCTTTCACCCGGGCCCATGAAAACCTGGAGCCGACCCTGGAAAGTGCCATACAGTAACATCCACTGTAAAAAGAAATCACCATAGGATACATCTGAAAAATGACAAAAAAAAAACATGCAATCATATCAGATAAGAGCAGTGGATGCTAATTGCAGGCACCAGTTACTCGAGAAAGATACCTCAAGGAAAGATAATAATAGGTCTGTGAGGACCACAAAATTCAATACCTAAGAATACCAAAGAATAGGTGAGGAAAGAAAGGTGCCACAGAGCTCTGTCTTACGCACAGTATTGTGGTTGCAATATTGCAAGTGAAGTAGAATAGTTGAATGCTCATAGAAGAGGTTAAGGCTCAAAAAAGTGCAGGAGTCCTGGTCAGACACATGTAAGCCCAACGCGTGTCACCATACTAAGTGGCTTCTTCAGGGGCTTGTGGTGAAGCTTTGTTGTACACATGTGTTAGTAGAGTGGGGAAATAAGTATTTGATCCCTTGCTGATTTGTAAGTTTGCCCACTGACAAACACATGAACAGTCTATACTTTTAAGGGTAGGTTAATTTTAATATTGCTCAAAAAGAAGCACATTAAGGTCATGGAGTGGCCTAGCCATTCTCCAGATCTTAATCCCATAGAAAACTTATGCAGGAAATCGAAGATCCTAGTTGCCAAGCGACATCCCCAAAATCTTAATGATTTAAAGATGATCTGCAAAGAGGAGTCAACCAAAATTCCTCCTGACATGTGTGCAAACCTCATCATCAACTACAAAAAACATCTGACTGCTGTGCTTGCCAACAAGGGTTTTGCCACCAAGTACTAATTCTTGTTTGCCAGAGGGATCAAATACTTATACTCACTGCAAAATGCAAATCAGTTTATACAATGTGATTTTCTGGATTTTATTTTTGATATTCTATCTCTCAAAGTTTAAAACTAGGATCTTCGACTCCGTCCATAAGTTTTCTATGGAATTAAGATCTGCAGAATGGCTAGGCCACACCATGACGTTAATGTGCTTCTTTTGAGCAATGCTAAAATTAACCTACCCTTAAAATTATAGACTGTTCAGGTCTTTGTCAGTGGGCAAACTTACAAAATCAGCAAGGGATCAAATATTTATTTCCCCCAGTGTAGATACAAAAAATAGTGTGTCAATCAGAGTCAGCTGTCAAGTTTACCATTACTGGAGTGGAGTGTAATGCTAGCGGCCATCATCGCCGTATTGGAAGTGTGGTACTAAACCATAGGGCGCATGCACCACAACTTCACAAGATTATTGGGAGGCTGTGGAAAACTGTGCGTGCGCTCAGATAAATCTCTACACTCAAAAAGTGTAGTAAGAGGCTGTCAGATACTGCGCGTGAACTGAAAACAAACGCTGCACTGGAAGGTGTGCGAATGCTCCGTGTCACCACTATCATGATCCAGACCGGGTTTTGAGTCCTGTTTTCCCTTTTTCTCGGTCTGATCATGTCAGGGGTTAACCTTTCTCAGCCTCTTTCTGGGTTCAGGTTAGCTATTTATCGCCGCTGCTTACTGCAGGCGATGCCAGTTATAGTTTTGCCTAAGGCTGCTGCAGCTGACTCTGATAGGTCATGCTACATTTGCTATCTGATCCCATGTCTCTGTTTTCCCCTATTCCAGTCCTGACTGTGTTTCCCTTTAGTGTGCTGACTCCCTGGTTTTGACTTGGCTTGTATCCTGACCTGCTTCTGTCTTGTGTCGTTTGTCTTATCCGCTTCCGACCGTTGCTGATTCCCTGGCTTGTCTTTGACCGTGAGTTTGCTTATTGCTTTGGTACTGCGATACAGTCTAGGATTTGACCTGGCTTGTTTGACTATTCTGCTGCCAACTGTGGTAGCCTTACTGCTGCACTGCAGGCCAGCTCTGTTTAGGTGCAGTCCTGCTTCCACTCTACTGCCATTTTGTGGAGCCTGCACCTACCTGCATTGCAGCAGCATGATAACCACCAGGAGACAGGAGAGAAAAAAATCCAGCGGAACAGTGCCGCAATCTGCGGCTTAGCCTGTGCTGCAGGCAAGCCTGTTCATGTAGCTTCTAAAGGTAAAAGAGAAAAGAGGTAGAGACAGTGTGTCAAAGTCTCATCTCTCTGCCTAAAATACCAGTGGAATCTGTTACAAATGATTTTTCAATAAACTTTATGGTGGTAAATAGACTGTACAATTTGTCTAAGAGATTATTTAAAGCCGCAAACACCCAATATACCATATGTCGATGGAGATATGTTATTTTTAAAACTGCATTACCCACATGTACTGAAATTGCTGGATATCAAATATTATGAATTAAATGAATAAAAAAAGTGAAAAAAATGTACAGATTGTATAATCTATGTATCACTATAAGTTAATTGCAAAAACATTTGTGATCGGGCACCGGAAAACCTAGCCCTGATCATGTTCTCTGGTGTCTCAGCTATCCCCGGTAGTCAAAACCCCAGAGATTTTCTAACTCTGTGGGGCCTTATTACATCAACATTTTAAAACAATTTTTTTCTCCATGTCTCATCATCTTTCAACACAAACAGCCTTTTCTGCTGCATCTACAGGAACCATTGAATCCATTGCTGAGTGTAGAAAGTGAAGATGGTGTTTTTCACTGGTGGTGCCTTATTCTACTTGGATCGACATGATTTTTGAGAAGTTAGAGTGTTAAGGAATATTTCCCGACAATATTGGGCTATTGGTGAGTATTCCCCAATGTTTTGATAAACACACCACTCATCAGTTTGTGAAACTGATTGAAGGTGGTATTTGATTTTGTTCTCCATCTTTTTGGGATTTAAGATTGGGGATGATGTTGCAGGTTTTTCAGATTTTTTTTAATACAATCTTCTGGTTGTATGGATACCGTCCATTTGAAGGCACCAGCTCCGAGTTTTTAGGATAATGCTTCTCTTTAAAACTTTCTTTTAAAATGCTAGACTCTTGGAGAAAATAGACCTTCTCCATAACGCAAACCGTGGTTGATTGCCTGTAACCTGTTGTATGTGTTTCGTGTCTTGAGTGTGTCAGCACTGTTCTGGGATATCTGAGTTCTGAGCGCAAGGTTTTGTGTGCTCATAGAGCATAGCATGGTCGGACCACGAAGGGGCAAGAAACAGGCAGACACCTCTTCGAACCCTAGCACTGCACACAAGGTCTGAGACGGAAATCCCAGTTACAGAGGACAATCAGTTTTTGTGTTTGTCCGTCCGACTGATTATGTGTGTTTGGCAGTGTTATCTCTCTTCCGGGATTAGCCGTCTCATCTGTGACAGTAAGCGAGGAAAGGGGAGGTAGTGTGTGACCTGGTGTAAGGTTCTTTGTACATGTTCTTGAAACTCAGTTTTTCCGTCAGCCATTTTGCTTTCTGTCTTGCTGCAGCTATTTTGCCCTCAGTCAATATGGAGTTTTCAGCTTTCATGTTCCCGCCCTGATTCTCTCCCTCTTGCTTCTTAAGCAGCCACAGCTGAGCAATCAGTGCTTCTGAATCTAGCCTGCAGTGAACCTGTGACCTGACTCCTGGAAGCCTTGGATTTTTGGACTCCAGCTATTCCTACTGAGGAACTCTGGAACTTTTGTGTGGACTCTGGAACCCTGCTCTTTGAAAGACTCACGTTTGCATGGACTTACGGTAACAGAGAAGAAGATCCTGAACCTGTTGTGAAGAGTGATTGCTGAGCTTAAGTTATTCTGGCCTGCTGTGTATCCTGCTTCTGTATCTGCAAACTGTGTGACTATTTTTGCCAACTTGTATGAAGTAATACAAGACCTTCTATATCAAACCTGTGTCTCATGTATTTTCATCGCACCCAAGCACAAGACGCTATATGAACTGTACTACATACATTACAAGATTCAGAAGCCAAACGTTAGTGTCTGCTGGGTCTGGGAAGGCTGTGTCTGCTGTAACTGTGGATATCAGATGTCCGGTTGTACTTTCTGTGATGACAGTGGTTGTGACTTCTCACAACCATTCCAGGTGAGCAATTCCCTTAACTTTTTTTCTGCAGTGTTACCACAGGTAAACACTATTGTTTTTTTTTTTTTTTCTCTTTTGTGTCTGCTGTAACTGTGGATATCAGATGTCCGGTTGAACTTCTGTGATGACAGTGGTTGTGACTTCTCACAACCATTCCAGGTGAGCAGTTCCCTTAATTTTTTTTTCTCTCTGCAGTGTTACCACAGGTAAACACTATTGTTTTTTTTTTTTTTTTCTCCTCTCCTTCCAGTACTCCTGTCTTAAAAGATCTGGAAAATGGAGGCCCGCATAAAGGAACTTTGCGGAGTGACTGATAATATCCTTGCAGATTTACAGACAATAAAAACCCGTTTTACAAACCTACAGGACCTCACTAATCACAATTTGCAAGTGTTTGGACAGACTGCCCAGGATTTGCGAGCCAGGATTGAGGTTCTAGAGGAGCGAGTCCAGGCTCCTGCCGTAGCCCCGAGTTCTGGGATTCCCAAGTTGCCCCCTTTTCGTTTTGGCGGTGAACGTGAAAAATTCAGGGGATCTATTAACCAATGCAATCTGTTTTTTTCTGCACATGCTTCACAATTTCCCACTGAACGATCTAAAGTGCTTACTATAATTATGTTACTTACCAACAAGGCTTTGATGTGGGCAAACCCTCTGATTGAGACTGAGGATGAATGTTTGGATCATCTTGATGCTTTCATTTCAGCCATGGGGCAGGTGTTTGATGACCCCAATCGAGGTGCAACAGCTGAAGCAGCCATGTTAACTTTGCGCCAAGGTAAGCACTCGGTAGCCGAATATGCCTTGGATTTCAGGAGATGGGCCCTTGATACCACCTGGGACAGTTCCGCCAAAAAAATCTATTTTTCGAAAGGGGTTGTCTCCACTAATTAAGGATGAACTTGCTCGTGCCGACCCTCCCACTACGTTAGGTGACTTTATTAACTACTGCATCCGTATTGATGCTCGCCTGACTGAACGCAGGCAAGAGAGATGGTTCGAAAGCAATCGCACTAACCTTTTCCTACCTTCCTCCCCAGCTAAGGAACCTTTGAGTAGGATCACACGGGAACCTGAACCTGAACCCATGCAGGTAGACTCTTTACAAAGACGGGTTAGTGATGCACGCAAAGAACATCGTTTTAAGGAAAATCTATGTTTCTATTGTGGTAAGTCAGGGCACTTCATTATAAACTGCCCCAGCCGTTCTCGTAAGACTACTGCAGCACTCATTCACTGTGAGTGTTGCGAGAGGAGATCTGTCAGGTCCGAGCCTCAGGCTCCAGAGAGATCTGCAGCAACTGATATTGATTTCTCGGACTTAAACTCCGTTACTTCTGAGGACGATGACTGTGTAAATGCTGCAATTTTTCAAGTTTCCTCGGCGGTGTCCCAGCTGAGTTGTAAGAAAAACAATTCTCATTGCTTTCTTTCCATCAAACTCTGGGTTGACTCAGCCTGGGTGTCTAGCTCTGGTATGATCGACTCAGGGGCAAGTGGAAATTTTATGGATGTCTCCTTTGCTCTGAAACAGGGGATACGTTCAGTGAAGAAGGCTACTACAGTACAGATGGAAACTGTGGATGGCTCCCTGCTGACCTCTGGACCAGTGGATCAGGAAACAGAGCCTTTGAGGGTCCTTATGGGTAAAGATCATCAAGAGAAACTGTCCTTTATGCTTATCTCTTCTCCCCACTTTCCCATTATTCTAGGGCTACCATGGCTGCAGGCTCAGAACCCTACTATTAACTGGGAGACCAAGGAATTACACTTTCCAGAGAAACAGATGACTCCAGAAGTTTCAGCGTGCTCTGTTCCTAAAGGAACCATGTCAGTCCCTGAACTACCAGCTGTATACCAGGACTATGTGGATTTATGTGACAAGAAGAACGCTGACCAGCTTCCCCCTCACCGTCCATATGATTGTCCAATTGAATTATTGCCTGGAGCAGAGATACCTTTTGGTAAGATCTACCCCCTGGCGGGGCCTGAGCTAAAGGCTTTAAAGGATTACATAGACGAAAATCTAGCCAAGGGCTTCATACGCCCCTCTTCATCTCCTGCAGGTGCACCCATCTTCTTTGTAAAGAAGAAAGATGGATCTCTGAGACCCTGCGTAGACTATAGGGAACTCAATAAGGTTACTATTAGAAACCGTTATCCATTGCCTTTAATCCCTGAGTTATTGGAGAGAGTGCGGCATGCCAAAATTTTCTCTAAATTGGATCTCCGTGGGGCCTATAACTTGGTCCGTATTAGACCTGGGGATGAGTGGAAGACTGCATTCAGGTCACGCTATGGACACTTTGAATATCTAGTTATGCCTTTTGGTCTGAGTACCGCCCCAGCCACTTTCCAACACTTGGTGAATGACATCTTCAGGGATCTCCTAGATACATTCGTGGTAATTTATTTGGATGATATTCTAATTTTTTCTAACTCCACAGAGGAACATCATGGACATGTGAGAATGGTCTTGGAACGTCTAAGACAAAACCATCTTTACATTAAACTTGAAAAGTGTGAATTCCATAGGACCGAAATTCAATTTCTGGGGTATGTACTGTCTACACAAGGAATTAGTATGGATGGAAGCAAGACCCAAGCCATCAAGGATTGGCCAAGTCCTAGAAATGTGAAGGAGGTGCAGCGCTTCATCGGGTTTGCCAACTTCTATAGACGTTTCATTAGGAATTTCTCTGAGGTAGTGTCACCTATCACCCAACTTACCCGGAAAGAGTCTAGGTTCTGCTGGACTCCCCAAGCCCAGGAAGCATTTTCCCGTCTGAAAGATAAATTTACCACCGCACCTATTTTGGTACATCCCAACCCCGAACTTGCCTTCATAATAGAGGTGGATGCTTCAGACTGTGCCGTTGGAGCTATACTCTCTCAGAGAACAGGTGAGAAGAATGTCTTGCATCCCTGTGCCTTCTTTTCCCAGCAGTTGTCTTCGGCTGAGAGGAACTACGATGTGGGCAATAGAGAGTTGTTGGCCATTATTGCCGCCTTCAAAGAATGGAGACACCTGCTTCAGGGAGCTGCACAGCAAATAGTCATCCTGACAGACCATCGTAACCTTGAATTTATCAGGTCGGCTAAGTGCCTGACTCCTCGCCAGGCTCGCTGGAATCTTTTCCTAAACCAATTTAATTTTGTAATTTCTTATAGGCCAGGATCGCGCAATGGAAAGGCTGATGCACTCTCTAGGATTCATTCAGCAGAGACCCGTCCACTTACTCCTCCTAAGACTATTCTTCCTGACTCTAGATTCCTGGGAGTGATTCATAATCAAGACCTACTTAAGGACATCAAGGAAGCATACCATGCGGATTCCTTGTTGGCACAACCCCCAAGGGACGTAAGTCTTGTCTTTAAGAATGGTGTGTGGATTCTGGGACAACGTCTATATATTCCTGAAACAGTCAGATTGAGAGTATTGCAACTCATTCACGATTCCAAGATAGCTGGGCATAGAGGAATTCTAAAGACACAGGAATTTCTTTCTCGTTTCTTTTGGTGGCCCACTTGCAGGAAGGATGTTTTAAACTATGTCACTTCATGTGAAGTCTGTGCAAGATGCAAAACACCTCGCTCCTCACCAACTGGTCTGTTACAACCTCTTCCCACCCCGTCCCGCCCGTGGGGATCCATTTCTATGGACTTCATTGTGGAGTTACCAACCTCTCAAGGGAAGAACACCATTCTAGTGGTGGTTGACCGTCTAACAAAGGCAGCTCATTTTATACCTTGTGTCGGCTTACCCACTGCAAAACAGACATCAGATTTGATGATTAAAGATGTGTTTCGCTTACATGGAGTACCGGATGAGGTTATTTCGGATCGAGGGGTGCAATTCACTTCTAGGTTTTGGCAAAATTTCTGTGCAGCATTGGACATTAAAGTAAACCTTTCTTCTGCTTTTCATCCCCAGACTAATGGACAGACCGAAGAACCAATCAAACCCTGGAGCAGTATCTCCGCTGCTTTATCTGCCACCTACAGGATGATTGGGTGGATCTACTTCCATTAGCTGAGTTCTCTTATAACAACTCTCATAGTGCCTCCACTAAGCAGTCTCCTTTTTACTCCAATCTAGGTTATCATCCTAACATTCTACCACGATTTCCCATAGAAACGCCTTTACCAGCAGTGGCTGAAAGAATCACGTCTTTACAGAAGAATATGGATCTTCTAAAGGAGAATATGGAATCGGCTCAGGAAAGGTACAAGAAAGCAGCAGATAAATTTCGTAAACCTGCACCAGCTTTTAAGGTAGGAGACCTGGTCTGGCTGTCAACCAGAAGTCTTAAGTTAAGGATTCCATCGTCTAAGTTGGGACATAAGTACATTGGACCCTATAAAATCAGTAAAATTATAAGTGCCGTTGCTTGTCGTCTTCAACTGCCCAGAACTATGAGAATCCACCCTGTCTTTCATGTATCCCTACTAAAGGCTGCAACACCCAATACGTTTCCTGGACGTTCTTCTCCTTGCCCTGACCCAGTGCTAGTCGATGGTCAGGAAGAATTTGTGGTGGAAAGGATTCTGGATTCCAGGTTATACAGAAATCAGTTACAATATTTGATTAAATGGCAAGGCTACCCAGTAGAGGACAACTCATGGGAACCAGTCAATAACGTTAATGCTCCTCGTTTGCTCCGCCAGTTTCATCAGAGGTACCCAGACAAGCCTGGTCTGAGGCCATCCGGAGGTTGTCCCTAAGGGGGAGTAATGTAAGGTTCTTTGTACATGTTCTTGAAACTCAGTTTTTCCGTCAGCCATTTTGCTTTCTGTCTTGCTGCAGCTATTTTGCCCTCAGTCAATATGGAGTTTTCAGCTTTCATGTTCCCGCCCTGATTCTCTCCCTCTTGCTTCTTAAGCAGCCACAGCTGAGCAATCAGTGCTTCTGAATCTAGCCTGCAGTGAACCTGTGACCTGACTCCTGGAAGCCTTGGATTTTTGTACTCCAGCTATTCCTACTGAGGAACTCTGGAACTTTTGTGTGGACTCTGGAACCCTGCTCTTTGAAAGACTCACGTTTGCATGGACTTACGGTAACAGAGAAGAAGATCCTGAACCTGTTGTGAAGAGTGATTGCTGAGCTTAAGTTATTCTGGCCTGCTGTGTATCCTGCTTCTGTATCTGCAAACTGTGTGACTATTTTTGCCAACTTGTATGAAGTAATACAAGACCTTCTATATCAAACCTGTGTCTCATGTATTTTCATCGCACCCAAGCATAAGACGCTATATGAACTGTACTACATACATTACACCTGGTGAGCGTGATTTCTGTGTGCTCCCAGATTCTCAAAGTGGTTCCAAGAGGGGAGGCACAGGGTGGTCAAACCACGTGCGCAAGAAGACAGGCAGACACATCTCCCAACCTGGGTTGGGATTTCTGGTGACTGGAGAACACTCAGTCTCCTTTAGTTTGTCTAAAGGCAGCAGATAATGGAAAAGTTTTTGCAGTTCTGTAAGGGAGGGAGGGGGAAATGTGATGATGGCAGATTAGACTGCAGCATGATATTGTCTACCAGAGAGGGGAAGACGTATGTACAGAATATGAGATGATTGATGAAAGTATGTGAGAAAAGCAGATTACAGTTAGAATGGCGTGGAGTTATCAAAGAAAAGAAAGAGAAGTTGGAAGATGAGGGATTGTTTGTAAGCAGCTTTAGCCTGGTGCAGAACAGCAGAAAATCTATCTAAGGAAAGTTGGATGGAGACATGTACCCTGTACCCTGGTGCACCCTGTTGGCACATAGGAACTATTAAACCTTCTACTCCTAAGCTAGGATTGTATCCTTTGGTATACCCCGACAATCCATTTGAGTAGTATGGCCCCCTGGCCAGTGTCCCAAATGCTACACCTCATAAGTCTTGGCCATGCCCTCAATGAATATCATGCCTGCGATGGATGGCACCAACGCCCCTTCAAGACCTGCCCTGCCCTCCAGCTCCTTTCCTGACACAACCCAAATGGATGCAGCAGTTACACATCAGTCTTTTGCTGCCATCTGAGACTCACTAGGACAATTACTCAGACAGGGTGTGCAGCCCACCTCAACACCTGCTTCTCTCCTGCAGTGCTCACCCACATTACAACCACCAGACCTTACATCCCAGCCTAGGGGCCAGTTGTTGTAGAGTCCCAGGAGGGGTTAATAAAAAATAGTAATGCTTTCTGCTGTTGCTGGTGAGATTTAGAGGAACAGATTAGCCTCCCAGACAGCCATCCTTCATGATATCCAACAGGATGCTACTAAATTAGTTGAAAAATATTATACCTGGCTCTGGCAAAGTTTAGGTTTAAAGCCTGTGATTATAGAGCCACTAATAATGTCCCACTCAGAGTATCAAAGTCATACTGTCAGCTTTGATAACGCAAAAACCTGGTCCAGATCCCCTCTTATGTAGGCCAGACAAGGCAAAGAAATTTCATGTGTAAAGTATGCACACAGATGCTGCAGCAGAGCGCAGCGTGATAGCCCCCTTCTTCTCCCTTCTCCAGTCTCTTGGGGGGGTGTCAGGGTCATAAATGATGTGTTGCTGTAATTCTTAATTTCTTCCTCACTGTTTGTCCCTCATGATGTCACAGCCATTCTCTCTCAGTACTGCTTGACATCTCAGGTTTCACTGTGCATCCTTGCGCAAGATAACATGAGCATTCACAGGGCACTACTGATTCCAGCCATCTTGTCTCTGGAAGGGGGAGTGGGTGGTAGAGGTAACCTGCTAGTTGAGCCACAACAGGAACATGACTGTACACAGATAATGTCCCATGGGGGGAGTTCAGTTATGTTGCCGATGTCCCACTAGATAACCCAGACCATGAGCTCTTTGTGGATGGATCGCAGTATGGTGTGGATGGCCAGTTCTACACCGAATATGCTGTTGGTCTATGAAATCATAAATGTGGAACCGCTGACCCCACACATGTCCGTCCAGGAAGCTGAACTCCGTGCCCTAGAAGAAGCCTGCACACATGCTAAAGAAGAAACTACCACCATTTATATAGACAGCCGCTATGCTTTCACAGCTATGGACCTTTATGGAGAGCTTGATCATTCCTCATAATGGCAGATAAGCCTATTAAGATTTCTAAATCCATCCAACGCCTAATAGAGGCCCTACTTTTCCCAGCAAAAATTGCCATTGTGAAAGTCAAAGGCCATGCAAATGACAATTACAGCCAAGGCAATCATCTGACTGATCACATCTGATGTTTACCAAGAGACAACCCTGTTGGGGTGGCAGCTGCACAAGTGACCTCTGTCGTGGACCCACCTGTGACCTACAACCTTCTCCAGTTGCCACAACAGGCTGGCATTGAAGAATTAGCCAGATGGCAAGAGAAGGGACCTGTGCCGTTACCAGAAAGACAGTGAGATGTGGGACAAAGTATGCCTTTCCTGAGTTCTGTATCCCATAATGGCTCAAGCCTCCCATGGCAATACCCACCATTCAAAGACTGCCATGACAGACCTCATCCATTGGCATTGGTATGCTCCTGGGTTCAGTGTTGCTGCAGCCAAACACATCCAAACCTGTCTGACCTGTGCGCTCAACAATGTGGGACGCATCACCAAGACGTCTATGAGATGCACAACAAGGCCCCTGTACCCATTTCAGCACATTCACAAATACAACATTCAACTTTTTAATCATGTACTTGTGTGTTTTGACCTCTTCTCAGCATGGACAAAGGAGTATCCCGTGCGTACAAAGCTATCGCCAAGAGTACAGTGAAGAAACTGATCTCAGAAGTCTGCAGATACTGGGTGCTAGGACCAAAGAGTGACAGAGGTACCCATCTTACCCGAAAAGTAATGCAGGAATTAATGTCTACCTTGGAGTGGAGCAGGTCTTCATGCTGTGTACCATCCACAAAGTAGGGGTAGAGTAGAGAGATTGAATGGGACCCTGAAATTGAAAATCCAGAAAGCCATGGCTGAAACAGGCAGACCATGGACAGAATGCTTGCCCCTTGCACTCTTCTCAGTCACATTTACTCCCAACAATAAAATATAGGCCTCAGCCCATATGAGGTGTTAGTTGGGTCAGCCTCTAGGCTAGAGTTGTATTTTTCCACAGCAGTTCCAGATGCAACATGATAGGCTGTCTTCTTATGTTATTGCACTTACAAAACGCTTGTCTAAAGGCACTGCTACACTTAGCGATCGCACTAGCGATCACGACAATGACTTAACCTGGCGAGATCACTAGTGCGATCGCTATGTGATCGCTAGTTAGATTCCAAACACAACTCATCAGCGATCTGTGATTCCAAACACAACTCATCAGCGATCTGTATAACGACCTCTGCGGTCGTTGGGAAAACCTAGTCCCACTTGCGACGCTGGTGAAGTCGTTCATAAAGGGTGTCACACTCAGCGATTCAGGCTCACCAGCGGGACACCAACGACCAAAAAACGGCTCAGAACGTTCATAAGCGATCAGCGACATCTCAGCAGGGGCCACATCGCTGCTACATGTCACACACAGCTAAGTCGCTAACGAGATCGCTACTGCGTCATAAATGGTGACACAGTAGCGATCTCGTTAGCGATCTCGTTAGCGATCTCGCTTAGTGTGGCATA
Source organism: Oophaga sylvatica (assembly GCA_033576555.1). Taxonomy (NCBI): domain Eukaryota; kingdom Metazoa; phylum Chordata; class Amphibia; order Anura; family Dendrobatidae; genus Oophaga; species Oophaga sylvatica. The sequence goes on from JARQOD010000010.1 coordinate 774,050, forward strand.
CCCTTAACACATGTTCTTGAGGTTACTCTTCCCTTCCAGATCCAGATTCTATAGAATGGAGCCACCCTCTGCAGCCAGGAGACTGGGTGGTGGTAACAGACATGTCAGGAGAGCCCTCGAGCCTTGATTTGATGGACCCTTCCAAGTTCTCCTGACAACACCTACCTCAGTGAATCTCGAAGGGAGACCAACATGGATCCAAGTCTCACATTGCAAAAAAGTGGACCAACCATCCGAGTAATACATATCCTTCCCATTATCTACCTAACACTGTTCGATTTATTAGATAGGGATAAATACATCTGACTTCCACATGTGTAAAGACTGCATCAAGGGGGGTAAAAGCTTAACATTGCCTGTCTAACGGACAGCTCAGATATCACGATCCATGTACTGTGTTTTCTTCATGTCGTTTCTGTGTTTGTCACTGTCCCCTGTGTGGTATTATCTGCAGTGATGAGGCTAGCGACCCTTAAAGGCCACTGCACACAGCACTAGCCAGGGCAGTGTTAGGTGACAGCAAGGGATGAGGTTCCTGTCGGCGGTGGGGGAAGGAACCACTTAGGACATTAGGGGAGTGCAGGGATAGACTCTGGCTTATGCTCAGGTGGCGACCGTCTCCCATTTCCCTATCAGTAGGGCATTCCCATCCCGTTGTGTGTGTGTTGCGCCATTCGCTATCCAACAACCTGTTGGGTCATATCACATTGTGACATCAAGTTAATAATTAGATTTAGGGGGGACTGTGAAAGAGAGAATGGCTAATGAAATCAATTATTAACCTTACATAAGTTAGTATTATATGTGGTGTGGCAATATGGCATCTATATCCTGGAACAAAGCCCTGGAAGTAATCCTTGGAATGTGAAAGTAGAGATACACTGAAGACAGTATATATGGAGTGGACCTAACATGGAACAATCACAGACTGACACCACAGTTGTTCAGAAGATTGTGCGACACCCTTTTCCTGTCTGTTACATGATTCTTTGCTCCACTAATAAAACAGTTCAGCTGTGCATCAGCTCTTGCCGAGGAAGGAGTATACATTGGACTCTGTGTCTGGTGTCTCTCTTTATGCATGCACCCGGCTATTTATTAGGTCAGGAACATTCAATCGCTAAAATCTCACTTTAAGGGCCTCGTCACACCAGCGATCCCGACAACGATATGAACTTGTCAGGATCGCTGGTGTGTCGCTACATGATCGCTGACGAGCTGCCAAACAGGCAGCTCTCAGCAGCGATCAGGACAGCGACTATGCGGTAACAAGTCGCTTAGTTACCCACAGTGTACGTTAGATACCAGCGCTCTGGTGCAGGGAGCTGGTAACCAAGGTACACGTCGGGTTTCTAGGCACCGCGCGGTGCTTAGAAACCCGCTGTGTACCTTGGTTACCAGCTCCCCTGCACCAGCGCGCTGGTATCTAACGTACACATCGGGTTTCTAGGCACCGCCCGGCGCATAGAAACCCGATGTGTACCTTGGTTACCAGCTGATCGCTGGTCTCCCGCCTGCCACACGCAGCGATGCGTGCTGGCCAGCGGGAGACCAACGATCAAAAAAATGTCAAGGAAATTCAGCGACGATCAGCGATACCCAGCAGGGGGGCTGATCGTCGCTGAATGTCACACACAGCGATATCGCTGGGGAGATCGCTGTTGCGTCACAAAACTTGTAACTCGCTAGCGATCTCGCTATGTCAGACGGGGCTTAAGAGATCACCCCAACAATACCACTATAACAATGCTCTACTTGTCTTTGTATTGTATTGTGTCTAACACCTTCCATTACAGCAACCTTTTAGAAACATTGCTTACAACTTCAATTAGTGGCAGATCCATTAGCTGTAACTTTTCACAAGTGTGTAATTATCGTTCTTTAAGTTTCTAAAATTGTACATTTTATCCAGGTCTGAGCCTTTGTGACATTATTACAGAATGACTCAAATTGTAGGACTCGCTGAAGCTAAGTGGTAAAGAAAAGTAACATTTTAATTTCATAGTTGTCTCATGTATGACATTTGTCCTGTTTAGGACATTGCAAAGACTTGAATTAAAACAACGGAAACTTTTACAGGAGCAGATTTTGCTTTGCTAAAAGCACCAATTATCGGGTAAAAATGCAGCTGGCTTTTCCTGTGTTCTTTGCAGATTTAGATTCACTTAGAACTCTGTCTATTATGGAGAGCTACTCTGTGGATAATCACAGCCTTCAGGTACAAACAAGCAGGTCTATAGCAATGGATAAGTTGGAACTAAAAAGTCATAGGAAATCTGTACGTGATCGAGGCAGCTGTTTGTAGTAATTGTGGGGAAGAAAGTTATACCGCATTTTTCGGACCATAAGACGCACTTTTTTCCCAAAAAATTTTGGGGGAAAATGGGGGTGTGTCTTATGGTCACATAATACGGTATGTCCCCTCCTGGAAAGAAAACTTTTACCATCTCCGGTGGCGGCGGCGGTCCCGATGCAGCCTCCCTGTGGTGCGGTGGTGTCGGGGCTCCTGAAATGGCGGCAGCGGGGCTCTGTGCTGCATGGGGGCTCCGCCGGCATTTCGTCATGGCCCGAAGCCCCCCACAGCTCTGCTGCTGCAACGCGGTGCCTTCCTGAAAGATGGCCGCCAGGGGGCCCCTGGAAAGATGGCCGCCGCATCCTCAAATTCAAATCTCGGCAACGAGATCTCTTCCCGAGATCTCGTCTTCCGAGATCTCAGGACAAGATCTCGTTGTGGAGATTTGAATCTGAGCATGTGCCGCCTCCAGCACAGAGCCCCGCTGCCGCAACATCATGGAGCCCGCCACATCACGGAGCCCCGACACCACCGCACCACAGGGAGGCTGCATGGGGACCATCTCCACGGGATTTTGTAAGTATATTGCGACCCCACCCCACAGAGCACAACCACCCCACAGATCACAGCCACCCCATAGAGCACAGCCACCCCACAGAGCACAGCCACCCCACAGTGCACAGCCACCCCACAGAGCACCCCTGCAACACAGAGCACCACCACCACACCAGCCTGGACCACCGAACGACCCCTGTGACCACTCCTCTACCTGTGCTGATCCCTTCGCTGGTAACTTGAATTCAGACTGTAAGACAGACCCACATTTGACACATTATTTTTTTTCCCTATTTTCCTTCTGTAAATTTGGGGTGTGTCTTATGGTCTGAAAAATACGGTATTATTTTTTAAAAAGGTGAATTAAAAATTACTTTATTGTAATCATTTTGCATTATTTGTTAGTAATTTTGTAGAAAGAAAAAAATGTAACTTTTATTTTCCTTTTAGATTAAAGAGACACAAACACTCTGAAATATACAGATGTAAATTTATGTATAAGTATTATTTGCCTGTGGGGTCACAGCCTGCAATGCAGCTTAAAGTACAGAAAATCCTCCCACTGAAGTTGATACAAGCTGTGGCTCATATCTCTAGCTTCTGACTGCATGTAGGTTGGGTTGTGGATTTGATTCCTGGGGAGAACAGATCTTAAAAGAAAATTACATTTTTGTAATTGTTAATCATCATATTTAGGAATTTTATAGGCAGAAAAAAAGCAGACTTTATTTTCCCAGCTACATAGAAATACACATCTATATACAGATGTATCTCTATGTACCAGTTAAATTTGCCTGTAAGTTCAGAGCTTTATCTGCTGTCTGCAATGGTACACATTTTTAGTTCAATTACGGGGAGTCTCTCAAGAAAAGAAGATACTTGCTTATTTAATTATCAATATAAGTATGTGCAGAACAGAGAGATTAGAGCCCCGTACCCTAAGAGGAGGAGTTACGGAGCAATGAAGACATTGCATAGAGAGAGAAAATGAGTAATTCATATTTATTATGTATACCCCACCTCACATGTAAAGCGCCATGGATTAAATGGCGCTATAATAATAAATAATAATAATAATTCGGGACAAAGCCTTGACGTGTCGGGACAGTAGGACAGTCTCACTGACTCCAGAATGGATGGAAGCTTTGCAACAGACAGTTTAGGCAGTCACAAATAAATGTCTTGAATTTTGTCATAATATAAGTGTCAGGCGTCAGGATTCTCCCTCTGCACAGGAGGGATCCCAAGCCTTATCTTCTCCTGCGGTTTCCCATTCAGTCACAACTACAGTGAATGCTGCTGAGCAAAGACGTCAGTCTCAGGATCTTTCCCAGAGCCAGGCTGTACGTTTGGTTACTGCTGCCTCTCCAGGTTCAGCTATAGTAACTGGCTATTCCCAGCAGCGTGCAATCACTCCTGAGACTAAGTCCAGGTTTCGCTCTACTGAGCATGATCGTGGGTCGACTTCTCATTGGAGGTCGCCTGTCACATGCTCAGGTCCTGGTCTGGCTCCAGATTGGCCAGTGAGCAAAGTCCTGTCTGATTGACAGAAGCTATAAAAGGATCTTTGGTGCGCCCGTCGGTGCACTAAGATCATTTGTGTTATGTATGAGCGACTGGATACGCTACCACTCTGTGCGCACGCGTGTTTGGGCCGAGAACCTGCCGCACTGTCGGTGTGTATGATTGTCTAGTGTTACCTAGAGAGGCAGATTTTTACTCGGCTTGACCCAGCTCCTGTCTCAGCCACGTGTGCTGCTTAGAACGGGCTGTTTACAGGGCACAGTCAACCCACGTTGCGGTCAGTTGAGCTTGTGCTCTTGTTTTGTGCCACCCCGTGGTGCGCTTTAGTTAGTTTTTGCTACCACTCAGCAGTGTGCCGAGTTGGGTCCCCTGGCCGGTGTTCCTCTGTCTGAGAAGTTATCAGAACAGGGTGACCCGTGCTTACTCCACAGGTTGACGTTTAACCCCGTGTGTACTAGGGGATCACTACCTTAGTTCGCTATTGCGCAATTAGCTGCAGTTTCCCATCTCTGCACGGTGGACCCCAGGTTGCGAACGCTCTCTATTAAATATACATTTCAGTGCGTTCCGCAACATTAACAATAATACTGCAACTGCCAATTACTCTACTTTACTGTGTGATCAATCACTGCCACTTCTCTTTCCACTCTCCCACACTATTAATTTGATTTCAATATTATTTTCATATTACTGCACTAATTTTGACTACTGCAACATACACTATCTGTAGAAATTGTCCACTGATTTATGGCTTTCTTTCCCTATCTATATGTATTACTACTCTGTGACATACTCTCACTATCCAGATTCACCCTAAATCTGTACATTCTTTATATTGGCTTACAGGCTATAACCTCTTTCCGACATCAGGCATAACAGTACGCCGATGTCGGACTCCTTCCCTTTGATTTGGGCTCCGGCGGTGAGCTCACATCTTTCTCGGGACATGTCAGCTGTTTTGAACAGCAGACATGTGCCGTCACGTGATCGTGGGTCACCGATGGGTTGGCATTAGTGTTGAGCGATACGATACTGCAAATATCGGCTATCGGCCGATATTAGCTCTATCGGCCTTTCGATAATTCGTTTCAATATTTTCGTCTTATCGAATACCGGAATCGGATTTGTCACTGTCACTGTCTGTGTCCGTCGGTCGGGTCTGTCACTGTCAGTGTCCGTCGGTCGGGTCTGTCAGGAGTCAGCGGCACTTACCTGGCAGAAGATCTCCGGCGGTCACGGCCTGGACTGCTTCATGGCCGCCATCCTCTTCTCCCCGGCGGTCACATGCAGTTTCTCGCGATAACTGCAGTGACTGCTGGTAATCCCGGCCGTAAAGCAGTCAGTCCGATGACGTCACCGCCGGAGAAGCAGGTAATCAGCTGTGCTGCGTCGCGATGACAGGCTCTGCCTGTCATTGCGATGTAGCAGAGCTGGATCGTCGTGGGACTGTCGTTACTATGGACTGCGTCGGACAGGTGGTATACTGTTGGTTTGTTTTTTTTTTTTTTTACAGGAGATCAATGGCGTCGCAGGAATGAGAGTACAATAAAAGAAATGAAAACTGTGTTGTCTCTTTTATTTCATTAAAAGACTTTTTTCTTGCTTTGTCTTTTTTTTATGCATTTAATAACTTTGGGATTAATAATGGATCGGTGTCTTATTGACGCCTCTCCATTATTAACCGGGCTTATTGTCACCGTGCAATCAATGGTGACATTAACCCCTTATTACCCCGCTTGCCACCGCTACAGGGCAAGTGGGAAGAGCCGGGTAAAGTGCCACAATTGGCACATCTTTTGATGCGCCAAATGTGGGGCTGCTGTAGCCTGGTATTATCAGGCTGTTGAGGGCCAAAATCCATGGGCCTTGACAGTCTTTTAATACCAGGCCGCAGCAGTCTGCATTTTACTTGGCTGGTTAACAAAAATAGGGGGACCCCTACGCCGTTTTTTTTTTCGAGGGGATCCCCTATTTTTGTTAACCAGCCAAGCTAAGCAGACTGCTGTGGCCTGGTATTATCAGGCTTGCAAGGTCCATGGATATTGGATCCTTACCAGCCTGAAAAACCAGGCCTCAGCGGTCTGCTTATCTGCGTTAAAAAAATAGGGCCCCACCCAATTTTTCGAGGGCCCTTTTGTTAATCACAAGAATGCAGTGTGCCGTATACGGGCAGGTCAGATCTTGCTCCTTAACAGCCAAAATCAGCCTCACGTTCTTCATCTGCTGTAACAAAAGGGGGACCCCACGCATTTTTTTGAGGGATCCCTATTTTTGTAACCATTCCCTCTGACGTCACTGATTGTGTCCCTGGCTGACCTGAAGTGAAAGTGGAAAGCAATCAATTAAGCTTTCCACTTCCTCTCCTGTCAGCCAGGAGAGGAACTCATTCATTTGGGGGTTTACTGTGAGGCTGCAGCATTAGCTGTGGTCCCTGCAGTAAACATTAACCCTTTCTGAAGGATTACACCGTGGGACCTGACTGTACATCGGATTGGTAAGAATAATTTTGCTTTATTATTTTATTTTTATTACAGGAAATGGTTTTAGCAGGAAAATAAAATATGGTCAAAAACTGTGTGATTATTTCATTAAACTTCTTTTTTATTAAAGTGTGTGTGTTTGATTTTTCTTTCATACAATAGGATTAATAATTGATAGTTGTCTAATTGACAGCTCTCAATTATTAACCTGGCTTAAAGTGACCTTTCAATTGCAAGGTCATTTTAACCCCTTATTAACCCATTCACCACCGCTACAGGGCAATGGGAATAGACGGGCAAAGTGCCAGAAAGGGCAAATCTAATTAGAGATTTGCCCTTTCTGGGGTGTCTGGGGGTAGATGTTAGTAGCCGGGGGGGGCCAAAAATAATGGTCCCTCTCTGGGCTATTATTATCTGCCCCCACTCACTGGCTTTGTCTGTCTGGTTGCGAAAATAGGGCGGGAGCCCACGCATTTTTTTTCAGCAATTTTACACCTCATATATATATATACATGTCATTAAATTTGTGACACATATATATATATATATATTTATATTTATAGTTCATACACTTCTACAGTATAATAGCCGCTAATTCAATTGCCGGCTTTTGTGAAAATGCAGAACCCGACATGAAATGACACTTGGTTTACATAGAGTTAACCATGTCTTTTCATGTAGTTTGATTCTGATTTGCACAAACAATTACATGAGTGTAAGTGTGCAAAATTTCACACCTGTAGGGGTTAATTAAAGGTGTAAATTCGTAGCAAAAAAGTCAGTTTTTTTTACAACGAATTTACACCTTTAATTAACCCCTACAGGTGTGAAATTTTGCACACATAGACTGATGTAATTGTTTGTGCAAATCAGATTGCAAACGACATGAAAAGACATGGTTAACCCTATGTACACCAAGTGTCATTTCATGTCGGGTGCTTCTGTCTTTTCACAGAAGCCGGCTTTACCCGGCAATTGAATCAGAGGATATTTTACTATGTAGAAGTGTATAAACTATACATATATGTATATATATATGTCACAATGACATGTATATATATATATGTATTCTATGTGTGTATATTTAGTGTTTACAAGGAAATAAAGGTTTTTTTTAGTTGCGATATTTTGTTCCCATAGACTTACATTGGACTTCCGGTATCGTAATCGGATATCGACGATATTTAGTGATATCGGCGATACAATTTCGATACAATATTTTTAGATATCGAGCACTATCGCTCAACACTAGTTGGCATGACAACCAGAGGTGTCCTGCAGACCTCTATGGTTGTCAATGCCGGATTGCTATGAGCGCCGCCTGGTGGCCAATGCTTATAGTAAGTGAGCAATTCTGCTACATACAGGTGATTTGATCATTGCCTGTATGTAGCAGAGCCGATTGGGTTATGGCAGCTTCTAGTCTCCCATGGAGACTATTGAAGCATGCCAAAAGTAAAAAAATACATGAAAAAAAATATAAAAGTTCAAATCACTCCCCTTTCTCGCCCCATTCAAAATAAAACAATAAAAAAAATCAAGCTTACACAGCTTATTTGGTATTGCTGCGTTCAGAATCACCCGATCTATCAGTATAAAAAAAGAATTAACCTAATCGCTAAATGGCACAAGGAGAAAATAATTCAAAACACCACAATTAAGTTTTTTTGGTTGCTGCAATATTGAATTGAAATGCAGTAACGGGTGAACAAATGATCATATCTGCACCAAAATGGTATCATTAAAAATGTTAGTTCAGCTCGAAAAATAAGCCCTCACCCAACCCGAGATCACGAAATATGGAGACGCTACGAGTATCGGAAAATGGCACTTTTTTTTTTCTTTTTTTTTTTTAAACAAACTTTGGAATTTTTTTTCTCCACTTAAAAAAAAAATAAAAAAGAACCCACACATGTTTGGTGTTTATGAACTCGTAATGACCTGGAGAATCATAATGTCTGGTTAGTTTTAGCATTTAGTCAACATGGTGAAAAAAGAAAACAAAAAACAACAGTGGGATTGCAATTTTTTTGCAATTTCACCGCACTTGGAATTTTTTTCTTGTTTTCGAGTACACAACATGGTAAAAGCAATGGTGTCATTCAAAAGTACAACTTGTCCCGCAAAAAAACAAGCCCTCAAATGGCCATTTTGACAAAAAAATTAAAAAGATATGGCTCTGGGAAGAAGGGGAGCAAAACTGAAAATGCCAAACCAAAAATACCTCTGGTCGTTAAGTGGTTAATAGTGCCTCCTAACTGACTTTGCTTTACCAAGTCATGTGATAGTTTCAAGGATTAATGGGGTAGCTTGAATGGGCCGAGATCATTTGAGTTTTCTCTGGCTAATGTAATCTTCTGCATTGTGTAAAATCATAGCACATTTTTTTTTTGCGATTCATGCAAATCGAATAGAATAGAATAGAATAGTAAATTGGTCATATTCGCTGGGTCAATTACATTTTCCAAAGTTTGCCTCGATTTCAAATTGAATCAAATGGTTTCACTGGTCTCCAGTATTTACCCTTCCTCGTCACACCTATTTACCAATGTTCTTTTCTCTGACATGGAAAATACATATGAACAATAATCAAATTCAGACAAGCATGTTAGTAACCAGAAGAATGTGAGTGGTGCTGACTGGTATATCAGGCTTTATATGGCCTATGACGTTAGGTTGTGAACTCCTGGTTTATATATGGGATTTTTTTTTCCTAATTCATCAAAATAGAGAAAGAGTACTGGCCTGGGGCAGCAATTTTAATTTAAGGAAAGAACGGGCAGTCTCAGACAAGTGAATTTTATAAACATCATCTATTAGGCCTCTTTCACACTTTGTGACGTCCACCAAAGGGCTCCCTTCCACTTGCGAGAAATACGTCTGATTCTCGCATGTAAAATCCCAGCTCTGGCGCCGGCATTCGGGAGTGGAGCGAGCAGCTGCATAGAACTACATGCAGCCGCGCACTCCACTCCTGAGTGCCGGCGCCAGAGCTGGGCTTTTACATGCGAGAATCAGATGTATTTCTCGCAAGTGGAAAGAAGCCCAAAGAGCCAAAATGGCGGATCCGCCAGAAAAGTGCAAAAACGGATGCAAGCAGATCACTTTTCTGACGGATCCGTCATGAACTTTTCAACCCGGAAAAATAAATTTTGTACCCGGAAAATGCAGGTACGCATGTCCAGACCGAGGAGAGAGAGAGAGACCGGACAGTTTTGGCAGCATTTTCAATGGTTTTCTATGGAAGCGACGGATCCGCGGGCGGATTCCGTCAAAGACGGATGCCAGTGGATCCGCCGCCCATAGACGGCCATTATACAAAATGGCAGATGCGGCGGATCTGCCATAGTCCGCCATCTTGGCGGACCAAAAAAATGTTGCATTGGACGTTTTTTTGAAATGACGGACGCCAATTTTTTGGCGGATCCGTCAAAACACGGACCTAACAGACGACCATCCGTCAAAATCCGTCACTAATGCAAGTCAATGGGAAAAAAAGGATCCGCCAAAAAAAAAGGCGGATCCGTTTTTTTCACATTTTGACGGATTTTGACTGACTTTGCACGACTGAAGTGTGAAAGAGGCCTTAAGAAAACTAGCCCTAAAGTTCCATAATGTCTCCCTAAGGAACCTGACTTTTGGCAAAAGTTGACTCCGAACTTCTGGGCTGTGGGATACTCTAAGGCCGGGATCACACATGCGAGTAAATCGTCCGACATTCGCATGTGAAATCCCAGCTCTGGCGCCGGCACTCGGGAGTGGAGTGCGCGGCTGCATGTATTTCAATGCAGCCGCTCGCTCCACTCCCGAGTGCTGGCGCTAGAGTTGGGATTTCACATGCGAGCGTCAGACGATTTCCTCGCATGTGTGATCCTGGCCTAATGCAGAGTGGGATCCCACAACCCTCCATGGCTCTCCTCACTGTGAAAAGGTGAGAACACTTTTGTTATCCTGAAAACTCACTTTTTGCAGTAATTCACAGCTGCTATGTGCTTTACTGAGCTGTTTCCAATTGGTAATATCATTAGATGGGAAGTGAAGGTTGAGCACCCTATCAACAGAAATTATAACAAAGATCCACAGGGATATTTGAGAAGACCTATAAGATACACTCAACAATTTAATAACAATATGTCCACTTTGTAGTAGTATTAAAACTCGGCACTCAAAAGGATATGTTGCAAAACAAGGTGAATTTATTTATAGCCCGTGGATCAACAGCTAGTGGATAACATTTCGGTCCACATGGACCTTCATCAGACAAATGCAGTGTTGTTGGAGTAAATGACACTTAGGCTGGAGTCACACACAACCACAAAAAATCGGTCCGTTTTAGACGGTCGACAATCGGATCAAAATAAAAACATCACACATCCTTCTGGCATCCGATTTTCCTTCAAAGATGCGATTTAATCGCATGTGTGTGTACCTTGTAACATCCGATTTTCATCCGACTTGCGAGATTTTCTCGCAGGCTTGCAAAACTGACATATAATGGATCCAAAAGAATAGTATTTAAATGCCAAAAGAAAGAATAGATATATACACATATATATATATATATATATATATATATATATATATGTCATTGTGACATATATATATATACATATATTTATAGTTCTTACACTTCTACATACTGTTATAGCCGCTAATTAAATTGCCGGCTTCAGTGAAATCACAGAAGCCGACATGAAATGATACATTGTTTCCACACATTTAACCATGTAATTTCATGTATTTTTATATATGTTTGAAACATACAATTACATGAGTATATGTGTGCTAAATTTCAGACATGTAGGGTTAATTAAAGGTGTAAATTCGTTAAAAAAAAATGCGTGGGCTCCCGCTGTATTTTCTCCACCAGACAGACAAAGCAAGCGAGTGGGGGCAGATAATAATAGCCTAGGGAGGGTACATTTTTTTTGTGCCCCCCCCTGGCTACTAACATCTGCCCCCAGACACCCCAGAAAGGGCAAATCTATAATTAGATTCGCCCTTTCTGGCACTTTGCCCGTCTATTCCCATTGCCCTGTAGCGGTGGCGAATGGGTTAATAAGGGGTTAAAATGACCTTGCAATTGAAAGGTCACTTTAAGCCAGGTTAATAATTGATAGCTGTCAATTAGGCAACTATCAATTATTAATCCTATTGTATGAAAGAAAAATCAAACACACACACTTTAATAAAAAATAAGTTTAATTAAATAATCACACAGTTTTTGACCATATTTTATTTTCCTGCTAAAACCATTTCCTGTAATAAAAATAAAATAAAAAAGCAAAATTATACTTACCAATCCGATGTACAGTCAGGTCCCACGGTGTAATCCATCAGAAAGGGTTAACAGGTTACAGGTCGCAGAGAGCTAATAATGCTGTCTCAGACCTGTATTCCCCTGAATGAATAACTTCCTCTCCCAGCGAAAGTAGAGGAATAGATTCATGAATGGAGCTTAATTGATTTCTTGCCAATTTAACTGTAGTGACCTGACCTAAAGGGAAAGTGGACACAATCAATTAAGCTTCATTCATGAAACACATCCTCTCCTGTCGCCAGGAGAGGAACTTATTCATTCATGAGCTTTGAGCTGAGCATGCAGGATTACTTGCACTGCTTGGCTCAAAGCTAGTTAACCCTTTGTGAAGGATTACAGCGTGGGACGTGACAGATCGGCGGAATAGGTAAGAATAATGTTGTTTTATTTCTTTTTCTTTATTTTAGGAGATCAATGGCTTCGCACGGATTTAGTGTAAAATAAAATATGGTCAAAAAAATGTGTTTTTATTTCATTAAAATTATTTATTCTTAAAGTGTGTGTGTTTTTTTATTTACTTCAATAGGATTAATAATTGATAGTTGTCTAATTGACAGCTATCAATCATTAACCTGCCTTAAGGTCACCTTTCAATTGCAAGGTGACAGTAAGGTGAGATTAACCCATTCGCCACCGCTACAGGGCAATGGGAATAGACGGGCAAAGTGCCAGAAAGGGCGAATCTAATTATAGATTTGCCCTTTCTGGGGTGTCTGGGGGCAGATGTTAGTAGCCAGGGGGGGCACAAAAAAATGCACCCTCCCTGGGCTATTATTATCTGCCCCCACTCGCTTTGCTTTGTCTGTCTGGTGGAGAAAATACAGCGGGAGCCCACGCATTTTTTTTCAACGAAATTACACCTTTAATTAACCCCTACATGTCTGAAATTTTGCACAAATACACTCATGTAATTGTATGTTTCAAACATATATAAAAATACATGAAATTACATGGTTAAATGTGTGGAAACAATGTATCATTTCATGTCGGCTTCTGTGATTTCACAAAACCCGGCAATTGAATTAGCGGCTATTACAGTATGTAGAAGTCTAGGAACTATAAATATATGTATATATACATGTCACAATGACATGTATATATATATGTATGTGTTCTATGTGTATATATCTATTCTTTCTAGTCTTTATTAAAGCTGTCAGTGTGATTTTACAGTATAGGCGGGGATGAATTGCCGGCTTTTCTAAAGGACACCGATGCGATTTCATCGCAAGTCACACAGTGTGGTCCGTTTGTAATCAGATTTTTCATCGCTCCCATAGACTTGCATTGGCGATTGTCGACCGACAATCGGTGACAATCGCAGCATGCTGCGATTGTACACGGACGTTTAAAACGGACCACAAAAAATCTGATACTGGGAGCTGCTCCATAGATTAACATAGGTCCGACTGCAATGCGATATTTCATCGCATTGCAGTCGTCCGATTTTGTCGCCAGTGTGACTCCGGCCTTAGACAAACTGAAGGTGGTAAGAAGTATGTCTGTGCTGTGGTACTGTCAGGAAGGAAGCGCTTCATGACTGTGGCTTTCATCCACCATACCTTATCGCAGAGATACCTCTTACCACCTTCAACGCGTTTAAGGCCGGTGTCACACTGGCGAATGTGATGCGAGTAAGTCGCACGACTTTCTCGCATCAACACCCGGCACGGCCGCCCGCTCTCGGACCCGAGTGTGCGGCTGCATAGAAATACATGCAGCCGCACACTTGGGTCCGAGAGCGGGCGGCCGTGCCGGTTGTTGATGCGAGAAAGTCGTGCGACTTACACACATCACACTCTCCAGTATGACGCCGGCCTAAATGTCATTTACTTCAACAACACAGCATTTGTCTGATGAAGGTCCATGCAGACCAAAACGTTATCCACTAGATGTTAATCCACAAACTGTGAACAAATTGACCTTGTTTTGCAACATATCCTTTTGAGTACTGAGTTACGGTACATTACTACTACTGGTACGGATTGAAACCCTACTCACGCACCTCATCTGGAAAGATGGATATGATTGATTGGTTGGATGGATAGATAGATAATTAAATAAAATTTGACAGCACTACCAAAAGAAGCCGGGTGCAATAAAGCCTGTTAAGGTGATGTCCAAACCTCAAAAAAATCACAGAAAAACAGGCAGCACTCCAAAAATTGAAGTGGAAAACCGTGGCTTTACTGATCCATTAGCAGCAACGTTTCGGCAGATTTCTTTGCCTTTCTCAAGCTTGATTTTAGATATAAAGATAGCTAGATAGACAGACAGACCCCTCTGGAGTGCCGTTCACGATTTTTCCACTTGTCCTACTCAGACTTATAAGTATTACTAATGCCTGAAATGAGGAAACAAACTTTGAACATAGTTAATTCTTCCTATCACAGTTAGATTTTCCAACGATATGTAGTTAATTCAACACTGATGTGCTTACCTTTTGCCGTATTTCTTCTTCCATTTTGACTGGCGAACCCAACTCTGCCACTTGTTTTACTCCTTCACTAGCATATCCTCCATATTCCCAGAGAACATATTCCTTAGAATGCGACCCACCAATAATTGCAGACCAGTGATTGGCTCTTCCTGTAGAGAATAAACAAGAACACATACTGGTTGCAATTCAATTTATGGGGTAAGATTCAAGAAACAAAGCAGAGAAGAATTACTTTGAGTGTAAACTCAAATACCATCTGTAAAAAAGGAAAAAATCTATTTAACAGGGTTTCCACTAATAAAATTCTTGACTTATCCTTAGGATTGATCATCAATATTAGATCGGTGGAGGTTCGACACTGGACATGTCTACTATTTAGATTTGACAAGCCCTTGATGGACGAAATAGTGTATGAAGTGGCTCAGTGCAGATATGTCACACTATTTAGTGCTCACTGTCTGACACTGCAGATTTGCTCTGGTGTGCATATACGAGCTCTGGTCTACAGTTGACTTAAGTATTTTTGATTTTACCCAAATGAAAGGTGCTGATTCCAGATATGAATTAAAAAATATGCAATAGGTCATTTTTTTCATAAATGAGAAATGTTTGATTAAAGATTTTAAAGACTAATATCAGGGTGGTAAGAAATTCTGAAGAAACGGTAACACGTAATATTTTTGAAAAGGCAGAAAAAAATCCAGAAGGTCTTAAAAATAATTAAAAATTAACAAATTTAACAAATTAAATGTCAAATGGATATTATGAGAGACAAAGAGGGTGTCCACCACTAGGAAAGGGGGGTGTTACAGGCAAACACATTTAGGAAAGAATTCCTTAATCATTGCGACATTATTTTTAACCCCTTCACCCACAAGGGTGGTTTGCACGTTAATGACCGGGCCAATTTTTACAATTCTGACCACTGTCTCTTTATGAGGTTATAACTCTGGAACGCTTCAACGGATCTTCGCGATTCTGAGATTGTTTTTTCGTGACATATTGTACTTCATGTTAGTGGTAAAATTTCTTCGATATACCTTGCGTTTATTTTTGAAAAAAACGCAAATATGGCGAAAATTTTGAAAATTTTGCAATTTTCAAACTTTGAATTTTTTTTCCCTTAAAACAGAGAGATATGTCACACAAAATAGTTAAGAAATAACATTTCCCACATGTCTACTTTACATCAGCACAATTTTGGAACCAAAATTTTTTTTTGTTAGGAAATTATAAGGGTTAAAAGTTGGCCAGTGATTTCTCATTTTTACAACAAAATTTACAAAGCCATTTTTTTAGGGACCATCTCACATTTGAAGTCACTTTGAGGGGTCTATATGGCAGAAAATACCCAAAAGTGACACCATTCTAAAAACTGCACCCCTCAAGGTACTCAAAACCACATTCAATAAGTTTATTAATCCTTCAGGTGCTTCACAGGAGCTGAAGCAACGTGGAAGGAAAAAATGAATATTTAACTTTTTAGCCACAAAAATGATTTTTTACAAACTTTTTTTTTTTTCACAAGGGTAAAAGGAGAAAATGGGCAGATAAAGTTGTTGTGCAATTTCTTCTGAGTACGCCAATACCCCATATGTGGGGGAAAACCACTGTTTGGGCACACGGCAGAGCTCGTAATGGAAGGAGCGCCGTTTGACTTTTTCAAGCTAAAATTGGCTGGAATTGAGATTGAACGACATGTCGTGTTTGGAGAGCCCCTGATATGCCTAAACAGTGGAAACCCCCCACAAGTGAACCATTTTGGAAACTAGACCCCCTAAGGAACTTATCTAGATCTGTTGTGAGCACTTTGAACCCCAAAGTGTTTCACAAAAGTTTATAATGCCTGGGTGTGAAAAAAAAAAAAAAAATTTCCACAAAAATGATTTTTTAGTCCCAAATTTTTGATTTTTCCCAAGGAAATTGGACCCCAAAACTTGTTGTCCAATTTGTCCTGAGTACGCTGATACCCCATATGTGGGGGGGGGAAACTGTTTGGGCGCACGGCAGGGCTTGGAAAGGAAGCAGTAACGTTTTGGAATGCAAACATTGATGGGGGTCATGTTCCGTTTGTAGTGCCCCAGATGAGCCTAAACAGTGGAAACCCCCCACAAGTGACCCCATTTTGGAAGCTAGACCCCCTAAGGAACTTATCTAGATCTTTGGTGAGCACTTTGAACCCCCAAGTGCTTCACACAAGTTTATAATGCACGGGCATGAAAATAAAAAATCCTATTTTTTTCCCACAAAAATTATCTCTTAGTCACTAATTTTTTATTTTCCCAAGGGTAACAGGAGAAATTGGACCACAAAATTTGTTGTTCAATTTGTCCTGAGTACGCTGATACCCCATATGTGGGGGGGAACCACTGTTTGGGCGCATGGCAGAGCTCGGAATGGAAGGAGCACCATTTGACTTTTTCCAACCAAAATTGGCTGGAATTGAGATTGGACGCCATGTTGCATTTGGAGAGCTCCTGCTGTGCCTAAACAGTGGAAACCCCCCACAAGTGACCCCATTTGGGAAACTAGACCCCCTAAGGAACTTATCTAGATCTTTGGTGAGCAATTTGAACCCCCAAGTGCTTCACACAAGTTTATAACGTAGAGCCGTAAAATTAAAAAATCATATTTTTTCCACAAAATTGATCTTTTCACCCCAATTTTTATTTTCCCAAGGGTAACAAGACTCCAAAAGTTATTGTGCAATTTGTCCTGAGTGCGCTGATACCCCATATGTGGGAGTAAACCACTGTTTGGGTGCATGGCAGAGTTTGGAAGGGAAGGAGCGCCGTTTGACTTTTTCAACGCAGAATTGGCTGGATGCCATGTCGTGTTTGGAGAGCTCCTGATCTGCCTAAACAGTGGAAACCCCCCACAAATGACACCATTTTGGAAACTAGACCCCTCAAGGAACTTATCTAGATGTGTGGTGAGCACTTTGAACCCCAAATGCTTCACAGAAGTTTATAACGTACAGCCGTAAAATAAAAAATCTTTTTTTTTTACAAAAATGATTTTTTCGCCCCCAATATTTTATTTTCACAAGGGTAACAGGACAAAATTGGACCCCAAAATTTGTTGTCCAATTTGTCCTGAGTACGCTGATACCCCATATGTGGGAGAAAACGACTGTATGGGTGCACGTCTGGGCTCGGAAGGGAAGTAGTGATGTTTTGGATTGCAGACTTTGATGGAATGGTCTGGGGGCGTCATGTCGCATTTGGAGAGCCCCTGATGCGCCTAAACAGTGGAAACCCCCCACAAGTGACCCCATTTTGGAAAATAGACCCCACAAGGAACTTATCTAGAAGTGTGGTGAGCGGTATGAAGCCCCAAGTGCTTCACAGAAGTTTTATAACATACAGCCGTAAAAACAAAAAAATCATTTTTTTTTTACAAAAATGATTTTGTCGTCCCCAGTTTTTTATTTTCCCAAGGGTAACAGAAGAAATAGGACAAATTGCACAATAACTCTTGGGGTCCAGAGTATGCTGATACCCCATATGCGGGAGTAAACTACTGTTTGGGCGCATGGCAGAGCTCAGAAGTGAAGGAGCACTGTTTGAATTTTTCAACGCAGAATTGGCTGGAATAGAGATCAGACGCCATGTCACATTTGGAGAGCCCCTGATGTGCCTAAACAGCAGAAACCCCCCAATTCTAACTCCAACCCTAACCCCAACACACCCCTAACCCTAGTCCCAACCCTAACCACAAACCTAACCCTAACACACCCCTAACCGTAATCCCAACCCTAATCCTAATAAAACGTTAGCGCCAACCCTAACCCTAACTTTAGCCGCAACCCTAACCCTAACGGGAAAATGGAAATAAATAAATTTTTTTAATTTTATTATTTTTCCCTAACTAAGGGGGTGATAAAGGGGGGTTTGATTTACTATTTATAGCGGGTTTTTATGATTGGCAGCTGTCACGCTAAAAGACGCTTTTTATTGCAAAAAATAGTTTTTGCATCACCACATTTTGAGAGCTATAATTTTTGCATATTTTGGCCCACAGAGTCATGTGAGGTCTTATTTTTTGCGGTACGAGTTGTCGTTTTTATTGGTACCATTTTTGAGCACGTGACATTTTTTGATCGCTTTTTATTTCGATTTTTGGGAGGTTAGAATGAACAAAAATCAGCAATTCATGAATTTCTTTTGGGGGAGGCGTTTGTACCGTTTCGCGTGTGGTAAAATTGATAAAGCAGTTTTATTCTTTGGGTCAGTACGATTACGGCGATACCTCATTTATATCATTTTTTTTATGTTTTGGCGCTTTTATAGAATGAAAACAATTTTATATAAAAAATTATTATTTTTGCATCGCTTTATTCTGCGAGCTATAACTTTTTTATTTTTTCATTGATGATGCTGTATCACAGCTCGTTTTTTGCGGACAAGATGACGTTTTCAGAGGTACCATGCTTATTTATCTCTGGCTTTTTGATCGCGTGTTATTCCACTTTTTGTTCAGCGGTATGATGATAAAGCATTGATTTTTTGCTTCGTTTTCTTTTTTTTTTAAGGGGTTCACTAAAGGGGTTAACTAGTGGGACAGTTTTATAGGGGGGGTCGTTACGGACGCGCCGATACCAAATATGTGTACTTTTATTGTTTTGTTTTTTTTATTTACAGGAAAGAATGAATTTATTGGGGAATATTTTTTTTTTTATGATTTTTTTTACCACTTTTTATTTTTATTTTTTTAACTTTTTTACTTTGTCCCAGGGTGGGACATCACTGTATTTTAGCAGATCGCTGGTGTGACAGTGTGCACAGCACTCTGTCACACCAGCGATCGCTCTGGCATCGCTGCAGGCTTCCTCAGCGCCTGCTATCAGCAGGCGCTGAGGAAGCCGCCTCCCTGCAGGACCCCGGCGCCATCTTGGATCCGGTGACCTGGAGGGAGGACGGACCCTCCGAACAGCGCGACACATCGCGCTGCTCTGAGGGTCTCAGGGGAGTGCGCAGGGAGCCCCCACCCTGCGCGATCCTCCCCTGTGCCCCGGGTACACCGCGATCATGTTTGATCGCGGTGTGCCAAGGGTTAATGTGCCGGGAGCGGTCCGTGACCGCTCCTGACACACAGTCAAGGGTGTCAGCTGTGATAATCAGCTGACACCCGGCGGCGATCAGCTGCGCTCCCCCCGGGAGCGCAGCTGATCGCCCATGACGTACTATTCCGTCCATGGGAATTAGGTCCAGGGTCACATGGATGGAATAGTACGTCTGATGGAATAAAGGGGTTAAGAAGTTCTGGATGCTGGATTTTTTCTGCCTTCCCTGTAGCATTGACGTCTCCGTGTATTGGACTTCTAAGATGGGTGAGTTGACTTTTTGTTATAAACTTAATATTTTTGTTTCATGCAAAAAACAAGTCTATTTTCTAAAAAAGAGAGCAATAGTTGTTTACAGTTTTTCCTGGTCACCCAGTTTAACCGAAATATGCATGATAAGCTTTAGGGTATGTGCACACGTTGCAGATTTGCCTGTGGAATTTTCTGTGCAGATTCGTCTTCTCTTGGCAGAAAACGCAGGTAAAAATTTGCGCGTTTTTGAAGCGGATTTTCATGCCTTTTTCTCAATGCGCATTTGTGTGCATTTTTGTTAGCTAAATAAAGATTATGATGTAAAAGAATTGTGATGTAATTTCTTTGTCCAACCTCTTCTTTTACATACAGACCATAATATCATCACATACCATGTTCTAAAGTAATGTTTACACACACAAAACAAATATAAGTGAATATTTATATATCTATAGATAGATATATATTTTGTTTAGTTATAAATATATATATATTTGCACAAAAATCTGACCAGTTCTACTTGCGCATAAATTGTAGACTTTACCTGGGAGTAACATGAGTGTCCATAATTGTAGGCTGATAGCCCAACAGTAGAGCAGGGACCCATCACAGGGAGGTCACCTTGCCATGGTTGATGGGCATACATGAATTGGCCAATTTGTGCACTAAGAACTTTCATTTTCATCTATTACTGTAAGTTTAAAAAAAAAAAGTTTTGAAAAAATCTTTTTGAGTAGTAAAATGTAAATTTAATGCTTTTAATGTTTTTCTGTCTTTTCACATGGCCTAGATTCATGCACAGGGCTGCTGTGCTCTTTTTGTCTATAGATATACAGCTCCGGCAAAAATTAAGAGACCACCGCATCAAAACCCTGTCATAGGCAGCCCATTCTCCAGACCTGAACCCCATTGAAAACCTCTGGAATGTAATCAAGAGGATGATGGATAGTCAAGCCTTCAAACAAAGAACCGCTTAGATTTTCGCGCCAGAAGCAATGGAAGACTGGTGGAAAGCATGCCAAGACGCATGAGAAGCTGTTTTTAAAAATCATAGCTATTCCATAAAATATTGATTTCAGAACTCTTCCTGAGTTAAAACATTAGTATTGTTGTTTCTAAATGATTATGAACTTGTTTTCTTTGCATTATTTGATGTCTGAAAGCACTGGTTTTTTTAAAAAATTTTGACCATTTTTTTTGTCAGAAAAAAAATACAAAATTTATTGCTTGGAAATTCATAGACATGTTGTCAGAAGTTTATAGATTAAAAGAACAATTTACATTTTACTCAAAAATATACCTATAAAAAGAAAAATCAGACAAACTGAACATTTGAATGTGGTCTCTTAATTTTTGCCACAGCTGTATAATATATATATATACAGATTTTAGATATATAAATAGATAAATAGAATATATCTATGAATTAAATATATAAATCTATTAGATAGTTATATAAATAAACAGAATATATTATAGATAGAGTCAAAAATAGTTGAAACAGCAGTCCATATAGCAATTGTAAGGTGCTCTTTATTGGCCCATGTGGCGATGTTTTGGTCCTAGATGCAGATCTTTCTCAAGCTTGAGAAAGGTCTGCATCTAGGACCAAAACGTTGCAACAAGGGCCATAAAGAGCACCTTACAATTGCTATATGGACTGCTGTTTCAACTTTTTACTTACAAAGTTTGGTATATGTCTTTGAGACTCTACACCCTGTTTTTTACTGTGCGGTGCTTGAATTTTTCTTTTTTCTATATATAGATAGATCTATCCATAGATAGATCTATCTATAGTGCCGGGTATAGAGGTAAGAGACTTGTGTGAGTTTCTCGCAAGTGTGACCCCGGCCTTAAACGCAATATCTGTTTAATTTAAAAAAGAAAAATAGAAAAAAAATAGAGTGGGCTCCCGCACAATTTTCAAAACCAGAACAGGGAAAGCCAGCGACTGGGGGCAGATGTTTATAGCCTGGGAAGGGGGTAATACTCATGGATCTTCCCAAGCTATGAATATCAGCCCACAGCTGTCTGCATAGTCTTTAATGGCTATTAAAATAAGGCCACCCCCCAAAAAAAATGGCGTGGGGTCCCCCTATAATTAATAGCCAGAAAAGGCTATGCAGACAGCTGCTGTCTAATATTAATAGCCTAGGAAGTGACTATGGATTTTACCCCCCGCCGGCTAAAAACACCTGCTCTCAGCCGCCCCAGAAATGGCGCATCTCAATAATGCGCAAATTCGGCACTTAGCCTCTCTCTTCCCACTGCCCTGTAGCGGTGGCATATGGGGTAATAGTTGGGGGGGTTGATATCACCTTAGTATTGTAAGGTGACATCAAGCCCTGCTTAGTAATGGAGAGGTGTCAATAAGACACCTATCCTGTTATGGGTCTGCAACTCAGGAAAAGAGCGGGCGACCTATTCCTTGCAAATAGACCCACCGACGATCCTAGTCTAGACTCAAGCGGAGACCTGAAGGTGAGGAAGGGGATCCCTGAAAGATCTAGGGACTGGGAACAAAACACTGGTAACTTCCTAGCAGGGAAATAGAGGAAGCTGCAGAAACAAAAGGAAAAAATGAAAGGACTAAGCAAGCAGAACTAGAGTTCCCAGAACTGCACAAAGTATAGCACAAAGCTATCAAGGCTCCAAGCCAGAACTCAAGCGGATTAACACTGATGTCCAGAAAGGACAGGGAGGCAGGTGCAGGGTAATACAGGGTGATGCAATCACCTGACCAACCACAAGCCCACCAGGGGAAAACAGACCAGAAGCCAGAAACCACAACAAGATGGCGGATGGTCAAACTGAATAGATTCTAACATATCCATTACTAATCCTATAGTTGTTAATGGTTAAATAAAGACACAGCAAGAAAAAAGTATTTTAATGAAATAAAACACAACACATTTTCCCATATTTATTATACTCCTAATTTCCCAAAACCATCGATCTCCTGCAAAAAATAAAATAATAAGCCAACACAAATACTCCCTGTTCCGATGTAATCCTTTAATAACGAGTGTCCCACGACGATCTGCCATGTAGAGTTGTCACATCGGGAGATGTGACTGCTCTACAGGGTCTCCAGTGACACACTGACAGGAGATAATGGCTCCTGCAGTGTTATCACTGAGGGTTCACTGGAGTTAATGCTCTCACTTTACAGCACTGCTGAGTGAGAATTTTCTCATGCAGCTGGGCCACAAGTGACTGGATGAACTCTGATAACCTCTGACAGCAGAGTGATAAACTGCAGGAGGCTACCTTCCATCATTGTATCACCGGAGGCCCCTGGAAAGCGATGTGACAGCTCTCCACAGGAGATCGTCGTGGGACACACGTTATTAAATGGATTAATCAGTACAGGGAGTATACTGTTGGATTAGTTTTTTCTTTTTTTTGCAGGGGATTGAGGGCCTTGGGGATTAGCTGCTTGGTGAGTATAATATATTTTTTTCACTTGAATACAGTAACCGGATGATGGGACTACTATCCCATCATCAAACAAAAAAGGCAGCACTCTGTAGGCCATAGCATGCAAATATGAAATATGAAAAATTAATTGCATTACTGCATTAGAAATATGACAAATTGAAAAAGCTTAGTGCATAAAATGGCCAATTTATGTGTACCTGGAAGACACGTTAAGGCGTTTCTCGTTTTTCAAGACCTAAATCTAATGCCAACCCTAGCTTAGACTAAAGTCTTCATCTGTATGGGAACCTATGAATCCTCTCTTTAGACTCAATTTTTCATATTTCTAATGCAGTAATGCAATTGTGTGGCCCAGCTATGTAAGGCACACATTATCCAGGAGAATGCACAGGAAGGAAACCGCAACGCTTGATATCCATTCACTTCACTCACACTTTCAGACACACCCACCAGGGGTATAAAAGGGAGTGACACGTAGCAGAGATCAGTTTTGTTTCAGTCAAGCTTCCTGTCTTAGGACAGCAGAGATCAGTTCAGCCAGAGTTCAGTCAAGCTCCGGGTGGCTCAGTAGTGAGTCATCCCTCAGTCTGCTTCCTGTCTGAGGACAGTGCAGTTCAGTCTCAGTCCAGTCTGGGCTTGGAGGATACTGAAAGCTATTCAGTGAGCTCTAGAAGAAAGCTGACATTTCCATCAAAGCTACAAGTGCTTATGTTAAGAGCGGGAAGCAGGGCGAAGGGCGCAGTGGAGAAGACAGAGAGAAGTGCTTCAGGTATTGGATACCTGCACTAATTCACCGGACACCGGGGTCCGAGCGTTGCTAGTGCTTCATGCTTAGTAACAAGATAACCAGGGGCTATCTGGACTACAGGTCGCAGAGAGCAGCCCTAAGCGCTGATACGTAACCGGAGTCAGGGGGAACAAGGACTTTTAGCTAGGCCAAGCATAGAAGGACTTAGTTCTCTCAACATCTGATAATCAGAGACATAGAAGGCTCCACCACAATGTCGGCCGGGCTTTGCAGCTATTGAGAAAGCTGGAGATTGCAGAGTTAACTTTGCTTCAGGCAAGTTTGGACTCACATACATTTGAAGCAAAGGAGGCCTCTAACCTGCTCAGCGGTTATCCCGAATGTGCATTCTCCACCCCGACCAGCTCCCCGGGACCTGCTTGAACCATCTACCAGTAAAGGTATGAAAAGAAGCTGCATTGTGTGTGACTGAATTCTTAACTACACCCTGCATCATCACCATAGACTTCCAGAGACCCGTCTCACCTGTGGGAGACTTACCACCCAGCTGCCCCATAACATCCCCTGTGAAGGTCCTTATAGCAGCGCTGGTCCAATTGATTAGATACCACAGGTGGCGTCACGAACTACCTACAAATCCTCTGTAAATATCCCCCATTGCATGACCGCCAGGGCCACGGACCGAGTCCCGCTGCCAGTGACAACTCCCATAGACTTCTATGGGCTCGGCTCCGAGTACCCCATAGCCCTGGTATCCACAATTGTGGTGCGAGTCACAATTCATTTTTCATATTTGCATGCTATGTCGCAACAGAGTACTGCCTTTTTGTTTGAGTGTATATGAGTTGGTGACTCTAGGTTATGCAGAAATATAGGTATAGTACAATGAAAAATACTTCACTTCTTACATGACATGACTGATATCTATGTTAAAATCTACAATAGCTCAAAAACCGGACACTATATTCCGCCATACAGTATTATGGCCACCACATAGTACACCAAACAAAATAATGAGCCCCATATATTGCTCCATACAGAATAATGAGTCGCATATAAAGCTCCATACAGTATATGATGGGCCCCATATATTGCTCCATACAGAATGGGCTCCATATAATGCTCCATACAGAATAGGCCCCATATGATGCTCCATACCATATATGATGCCCCATAAATAATGAACCCCATATGATTCTCCAGTATATGATGGGCCACATTGATGATGCTCCAGTGTATGATGGGCCAAAAGAAAGCTCCATATATAATGGGCCCCATTATTAATGTACCAGTGTATAATGGGCCCCTGGAAATGCTGCTCCAGTGTCTGATGTCTCCCATTTACAATACCCCAGTATATGATGGGCCCCATGGGTGATGCTCCAGTGTCTTATGGGTCAAAAGAAAGCTCCATATATAATGGGCCCAATTATTAATGTTCCAGTGTGTAATGGGCCATGTACATGCTGCTCCAGTGTCTGATCTGCCCATTTTGAATGCTCCAATACATGATGGGCCCCATGGATTATGCTACAGTGTCTTATGGTTCAAAAGAAAGCTCCATATATAATGGGTCCAATTATTAATGTACCAGTGTCAAATGGTCCCCGGAAATGCTGCTCCTGTGTCTGATGTCCCACATTTACAATACTCCAGTATATGATGGGCCCCATGGATGATGCTCCAGTGTCTTATGGGCCAAAAGAAAGCTCCATATATAATGGGCCCAATTTATTAATGTTCCTGTGTGTAATGGGCCCGCGTACATTCTGCTCCAGTGTCTGATCTGCCCCATTTAGAATGCTCCAATACATGATGGGCCCCATGGATGATGCTCCAGTGTATGATGGGCCAAAAGAAAGCTCCATATATAATGGGCCCATTATTAATGTACCAGTGTATAATGGGCCCCTGGAAATGCTGCTCCAGTGTCTGATGTCCCCCATTTACATTACCCCAGTATATGATGGGCCCCATGGTGATGCTCCAGTGTCTTATGGGTCAAAGAAAGCTCCATATATAATGGGCCCAATTATTAATGTTCCAGTGTGTAATGGGCCATGTGCATGCTGCTCCAGTGTCTGATCTGCCCCATTTTGAATGCTCCAATACATGATGGGCCCCATGGATTATGCTCCAGTGTCTTATGGTTCAAAAGAAAGCTCCATATATAATGGGCCCAATTATTAATGTACCAGTGTCAAATGGGCCCCGGAAATGCTGCTCCTGTGTCTGATGTCCCCCATTTACAATACTCCAGTATATGATGGGCCCCATGGATGATGCTCCAGTGTCTTATGGGCCAAAAGAAAGCTCCATATATAATGGGCCCCATTATTAATGTACCAGTGTATAATGGGCCCTGGAAATGCTGCTCCTGTGTCTGATGTTCCCCACTTACAATACTCCAGTATATGATGGGCCCCATGGATGATGCTCCAGTGTCTTATGGGCCAAAAGAAAGCTCTATATATAATGGGCCCAATTATTAATGTTCCAGTGTGTAATTGGCCACGTACATGCTGCTCCAGTGTCTGATCTGCCCCATTTAGAATGCTCCAATACATGATGTGCCCCTTGGATGATGCTCCAGTGTCTTATTAGCCAAAAGAATGATCCATATATAATGGGCCACATTATTAATGATTCAGCGTAAAATGCTCCCCATATATTCCTGCAAACATTACAAAAAATGAAATACCTCTCCTCGCTGTGCACTGCTCTACTCTGGACTCCTCAGCGTCATCATCTTACAGCTCTTTGCAGTTGGACTGCTTAGGCAGAGGAGTTCAGACGTGATGTCATTGCACTCTTTAACCTGAATGTTACTGTCAGGAAACGCGGAAGACGTCACAGCGTTGGAGCATGGAGGGGTAAGTATTGCAAGTGCTGGAGTCCTTAGCAAGCAGGAGGGGCCGACTCGTGGGCGACATCACTGGCACAGGTCCCCTCATAGTAGGCCGGTGTGTCTGAAGGCGGGTGGGCCCATCCCACCATCAGAGACAATTTTTGGTACTATGAGGGGCCGCGTGCCAGTGCCGTCGCCCACGAGTCGGCCCCCCCACCTGCTCAGGGAATCGGCACTTGCCCGGGTGCGTCAGGTGCTGACGCCGGCCCTGGGGGGATTTGTACGTTTTGTAGTCCATCCACGCTTGCAAGTGTGTGGCACTACAGGAGTTTGGTTGCCAAAGTGACCTTGCCTCCCTCCAGTGACCTTGCCACGTACAGAGGTGACGTCATTGCGCTCTGTAACCTGAATGTTACTGTCAGGAAACGCGGAAGACGTCACAGCGGTGGAGCATGGAGAAGTAAGTATTGCAAATGCTGGGGCACTTAGCAAGCAGGGGGGGCCGACTCGTGGGCGACATCACTGGCACAGGGCCCCTCATAGTACGCCGGTGTGTTTGAAGGCGAGTGGGCCCATCCCACCGTCAGAGACAATTTTTTGTACTATGAGGGGCCCTGTGCCAGTGCAGTCGCCCACGAGTCTGACCGCCCCCACCTGCTCAGGGAACTGGCACTTGCCCGGTTGCGCCAGATGCTGACGCCGGCCCTAGGGGGGGATTTGTACGTTTTGTAGTCCGTCCACGCTTGCATGTTATGTTTAGGTAGCTGAGGAGAAAAAGCAAAAACGGTAATACACCAGAGAGGCTGTAACCTATTGGATTGCAGTAACCTGAACTAACCACACAACTAGAGGTAGCCGTGGAAAGTTCCTACATTGATCCTAGATGCCTCGTCACAGCCTGAGAGATAACTATACCTAAAGGCAGAAAGGTGAAAGCTATGTGCGCCGGAGCAGATCCCCAAAGAAAATAGGAAGCCCCAAACATGTAATGGCGGTTAGACAAGAAGATAGCACGGACACAGACAGAAAATAGAATGAGCAAACGTTGGGGCCCAATCTGTCTAGACAGAAAAGTACAGGAAAGAATTCTGACTGCAATCCAACAAAAACCCTAAAAAATACCAGCACTTCTGATTGCCAAAAAAAGTGAGATCACACGATCTCTACCACCTAAATCAGATCCCTGGTGTAACAAAACAAAGCCGCAGCCACTGAAAAAACAGGAAAAAGCAAATGAACAAATAACAGTGGCTACAGATAAATTGAGAGGAGCACAGGCCCCAGGAGGGGACCCGGCTGACCTCCACAAAAGTGCAGAAGACTATGCAAAAAGCAAGCACAAAAATAAAAGTGGAAAATATCTTATCTGAAAACAGCAGGTGCAGGCAAGACTCCAGCAAACTTCCAAATGAACCAGGAACCACAATTGAGACAAGAACAATTGATCACCGGCGACCATCATGGGAGGGAACCTCCCTTATATCAGTCCAGTCAGTGAACCCAGATTGCCATTCCTCGTTGAAAGGTTCAGTACTGTCTGTAACCACCAGAGGGAGCTTCTTTTTTGTGCACAGCACTCTGTCACACCAGCGATCGCTCTGGCATCGCTGCAGGCTTCCCCAGCGCCTGCTCTCAGCAGGCACTGAGGAAGCCGCCTCCCTGCAGGATCCCGGCGCCATCTTGGATCCGGGGACCTGGAGGGAGGACGGACCCTCGGAACAGCGCGACACATCGCACTGCTCTGAGGGTCTCAGGGGAGCACGCAGGGAGCACCCTGCCTGCGTGATCCCCCCCTGTGCCCGGGTACAGCGCGATCATGTTTGATCGCGGTGTGCCAGGGGTTAATGTGCCGGGAGCGGTCTGTGACCTGACACACAACCCCTGGGAGCGCAGCTGATCGCCCATGACGTACTATTCCGTCCATGGGAATTAGGTCCAGGGTCACATGGACGGAATAGTACGTCTGATGGAATAAAGGGGTTGAGGTTGAAGGAAGACTTTAAGTCCACCTAGTTCAACCCATATCCTATCCTAACCTGCCCTAACATGTTGATCCAGAAGAAGGCAAAAAAAACCCATGTGGCAAACAATAAGCTTCATATTGGGAAAAAAAATTCCTTCCCGACTCCACATATGGCAATCAGACTAGCTCCTGGATCAACGAAATATCTAGGAAACTAGTGTATATAACCTTTAATATTATACTTTTCAAGAAAGGCATCAAGGCCCTTCTTAAATTTTAGTAGGGAATCACTCATTACAACATTATACGGCAGAGTTCCATAGTCTCACTGCTCTTACGGTAAAGAATTTGCATCTGTGATTATGGCTAAACCTTCTTTCCTCCAGACGTAGAGGATGCCCCCTTGTCCCTGTCACAGGTCTAAGAGTAAAGAGATCATTAGAAAGGTCTTTGTACTGTCCCCACATATATTTATACATTGTAATAAGATCGCCCCTAAGCCTTCGTTTTTCCAAACTAAATAACCCCAAATGTAATAACCTGTCTTAGTATTGCAGACCCCCCAGTTCTCTAATAACCTTGGTCGCTCTTCTCTGCACCCGCTCCAGTTCAGCTATGTCTTTCTTATACACCAGAGACCAGAACTGTACACAGTATTCTAAGTGTGGTCGCACTAGTGACTTGTATAGAGGTAAAATTATGTTCTCCTCATGAGCATCTATGCCTCTTTTAATGCATCCCATTATTTTATTGCCTTTGCAGCAGCTGCCTGACACTGGCCACTAAATGTGAGTTTGTTGTCCACCCATACATCCAGGTCTTTTTCAGTGACAGTTTTACCCAGTGTTTTACAATTAAGCACATAATTATACATCTTGTTTGTTCTACCCAAGTGCATGACCTTACATTTATCCTCATTAAAGCTCATTTGCCATTTATCAGCCCAAGCTTCTAGTTTACATAAATCCTCCTGTAATATAAAATTGTCCTCCTCTGTATTGATTACCCTGCAGAGTTTAGGGTCATCCGCAAATATTGAAATACTACTCTGTATGCCCCCTAAAAGGTCATTAATAAATATTGTGAGACAGTGAGTGAATATGTGATGAATGGGGTGTACATTTCACCTAGGTATAAGGGAAATGTGTGGCTTTGTAAACCTAGTGGTAGAGAAAGGTCACTACACCTCACATTCAGCACACACTTGCAGCACAAGCCTGAAACTACTCAGGTCTTAATTAGGAGACCAGAAGTAGGTGTCTGCAAACACAATCTGAGAGCTAGTTTAGCCTGGACACAGGAAGGTGTCTCGGCACAAGAAACAGTCTCCAAGAGTGTTAGAGCTGTCTTTAGCCTGGACACAGAGAGGTGTCCTGGCACAAGGAAGCAGTCTCCAAGAGTGTTAGAGCTAGTTTAGCCTGGACACAGGAAGGTGTCTCGGCACAAGAAACAGTCTCCAAGAGTGTTAGAGCTGTCTTTAGCCTGGACACAGAGAGGTGTCCTGGCACAAGGAAGCAGTCTCCAAGAGTGTTTGAGCTATCTCAGTTTGGGTGCAGGAAGGACCCCGGACATAGGAGTAGTCTCAGTGCGAATCCGTGTGAAGAGCGGCTGAATAGGAGTGGATCTCTCTCAAGTCTGGTCATGAAGGTGCCTTCAGACACAAGGAGGAGTATCTGTGAAGCTCCATACTGGTAACATATGTGATATGTGTTGTTTTGGGCACAGACTGGTAGAGTCTGGGTCACGGATAGAGAGGGCCATCTATCTAAGTGTAATTAGAGGCTAGACAAGCCCAGGTTTTCTGTTTATGCTTTGTTTTATCTGTTTGCTGTGGACTTTAATAAAGCTGGTTGCGGCCAGTTTTACACCAGAACTGCTGTCTGAATGAACTGTTTTCATGCCATTCTGTCTACCCAGACAGCGATCCTAGAGCTAAACCCCCTGGAAGCTTACAATTGGTGGAGAATGCGGGCAGCGCAGTGCCTGATACAGTTAGTGCTGGAGTGTGTATGCAGCACAGTGGCGAGAGACAGCATTAAAGGTGAAGTCTATTGAAATAGCAGCAGAAAAAAAAAAAAAAAGTGTGTCAGCAGAAACATCTGTTTGGAGCAGTCTTGGAGAGCAGTGGCCCTGATAGGGTCTGCAGAGAGAAAATGTATGCACAGCAAAGCTGAACTTGTTGTGAAAATGACTGTGGAATGTGCAGCAGCAAAAGAAAAGTCTGTGGAGCAGTCTTAAAGAGACAGGAGCCCTAATAGACTTTGCAAAGGAAAAAAAAAAAAAAAGTGTCTGCACAGCAGAGCTGAATTTTTCTATGGAAAAGACTGTAGAGTGTGTATGTCTTGAGTGAAGACTGCCGTTGTTAAGACAGAGAAGTCTGACAGTATGAAGGAGCTCATTGAGTACCTGGTCCAGGCCCAGCGGAGCATGGAGCGGAGCATGGAGCAGCAGCGCCTGCAGCACCAGCAGCGCATGCAGCAGGCCCAGCAGCAATTCCTGCAGCAGCAGCAGGAGAATAACTGGTTATTTGTTGAGCAGATGACAGCACCAAAAAAGGATTTCGGTGCCGCGTCCCGAAGTAATGTTGTGAAGGCACCGGTGTTGTCCGCTATAAAGAAGGCGGTAAGACGGTCCTTGAGAAAAATGACACCTCGTGATGATGTGGAGGTATATCTTACTAGGTTTGAGAGACTGGCAGAGAAGGAGAATCTGCCACTATCTGAATGGGCCATGGCGGTCGTACCCTATCTGATTGGGGAACCCCAAAAAGTCTGGGCTGACCTGAGCAAGCAGGACAGCGAAGACTATGCCAAGTTGAAAGCGGCGATTCTTACCCGGCTGGGTGTTATGGTGACAGCCCGTGCCAGGGGAGTTCATGACTGGAGATGCAGTTGGGAGTCTGCAGTAAGCAAACCTGATTATGGAGTTGAAAAGGTGATAGTGAACCGCTACACCCGAGCACGTCCTCCTGAGGTACAGCCGTCTGAGAGGTCGTCACTTCAGAGTTCCCGGACGCTGAACTCTCGCGGTAAGAGCGTTCCAGCTGTTGGGGACATGGGGTATGCTGATAAGCGGGTTCAGGCCCGAGGGGACATGTGGGTGGGAGAGTGTGATGGACAGTGTTGGAGCTGGCGTGAAATTGCAGCCAACTGTCCAATAGAGGGGGAGCCTATGTGTTGTGATGTTGGCAGATCCCTCTCTCCCTGCGCAGAGCCTGTGTGTGTGTCTACCTCAGCCGAAGAGACTGGACCACAGGGGTCCCCGGTGGTTGTAAGTGACTGCCCAGCACAGGCCCTCTTGGACTCAGAGAGTCCAGTGACTTCCGTATGTGACAGCCTGATTGATAGGGACTTCATCCCTGATAAGCACCTGAGTGTGGTGTGCATCCATGGAGACACCAAAGTCTACCCAGAGACTGCCGTGGACTTGGTCCCCAAACTCGGGAGGTTTCATGTGAAGTGGGGGTAGTGAAGACCCTGGTGCAACCCGTTATATTGGGTAATGACTTTCCCCGGTCTAAGGATCTCTGGGGGAAAAATGTTTCTGATGGACAGTGTGATGAAGCTCCTATTGAGGGTGCGCAGTCCCGAGGGGCGGAACACAATGCTAGTGGGCCGTTAAACTTATGTGATAATGATGATGATGATCATGATAATGATGATGACCATGATAATGATGATGATGATAATGATAATGATGATGATCTGATCATGATAATGATGATGACCATGATGATGATGCTGATGCTGATAATGATAGTGATGATGATCATGATAGTGATGATGATACTGATCATAGTCATGATAATGATATTGATAATAATGATGACTGTGATAGTGATGAAATTCCTTTGCAGGTGATGTTGGGAGACGAGGATGGTGGTTCTCGAGAACCGAGTGTCCCTGACTTACCTGTGTCCTGTGACAATTTTGAGAGTGAGCAGTGGCGAGACCCCTCTCTTAAAACGGCACAGGAAAATATGATTGTTCTAAATGAGGTTTCCCAGGAGCCTGGCTCTGAGGAGAGGTTTCCTCATGCTGCCATGAACAATAGCCTATTGTATAGGGACACTGAAGTCCAGGGAGAGGTCGTGAGTCAGCTCCTAGTACCTGAGCTATATAGAAGTATAGTGCTGGGGTTGTCACAGAGTCACATACTTGAGGGACCAGATGGTGAAGTTAATGTTTGGATGACATGTAACTAAGGTTCCAGATCAAGATGTGAATGAAAATGAATTGTATAACCCTGACAGTGAGCAGGATGTGAATGAAAATGAATTGTATAACCCTGACAGTAAGCAGGATATGAATGAAAATGAATTGTATAACCCTGACAGTGAGCAGGATGTGAATGATAATGAAGATATGGGGACTGACTCTGTCCAGGAATCTGTTTCTGCCGAAGACAGCGGCGTGGACGGGTTACGGTCCGGATCAGTAGCTGGCATTGGTGAGCTCAAGCGCACTTTCAGGGAGGCTACATCGGAGCCACGTCCCAACAAATGGGAAAAGCGATGTGTCACTCCGTTGCCGCTGCAGACACACGGGAGCACAGATGGGATGCAGAACGTGGCTGAAGAGGTAGAGTCTAGGACTGACGGTGGGGCTTCTGGGCATGTCCTGCCAGAAAAGCCTGAAAGTGGGGAACTGGAGAAAAGTGAAAAACCCCCTATACCTTCTGTGATAGTTGGTGACACATGGTCAGTGCACCAGGGACAGGAGGTACGTGAGTTTCTGAGGAAGAGTCAGCAGAAGTGTTCTGATGTGTCGGGTCGTACTTCTCTGGCCAGGCACTATATCGAAAATGAGCCCGGCCCTAAGGTCAAGATGAAACCGTGCAGGATACCCGAGGCCCGCAGAGAGTATAGGCCTGGGAGGGTACAGGGTAGTGCGGATGCTTCAGATGAAGAGGAAGTTGATGTTGGCTATGACTCAGGTGACGATACAAATGACAGTGGTGGAGATGAAGCTGGTGAGGGCCATGACTGGTCCGGAGTTCACTGTCTCTGTTGGATTGTTGACCAGCCCTCCGGTCTGGATGGCCAGCCCTCCGGTCTGGAGAAGAGGGAGGGGATATGTGAGACAGTGAGTGAATATGTGATGAATGGGGTGTACATTTCACCTAGGTATAAGGGAAATGTGTGGCTTTGTAAACCTAGTGGTAGAGAAAGGTCACTACACCTCACATTCAGCACACACTTGCAGCACAAGCCTGAAACTACTCAGGTCTTAATTAGGAGACCAGAAGTAGGTGTCTGCAAACACAATCTGAGAGCTAGTTTAGCCTGGACACAGGAAGGTGTCTCGGCACAGAAACAGTTCCACGAGTTTGAGCTGTCTTTTGACTGGACACAGAGAGGTGTCTGCAAAGGAAGCAGTCTCCCATGTAGAGCTAGTTTAGCCTTGACACAGGAAGGTGTCTCGGCACAAGAAACAGTCTCCAAGAGTGTTAGAGCTGTCTTTAGCCTGGACACAGAGAGGTGTCCTGGCACAAGGAAGCAGTCTCCAAGAGTGTTTGAGCTATCTCAGTTTGGGTGCAGGAAGGACCCCGGACATAGGAGTAGTCTCAGTGCGAATCCGTGTGAAGAGCGGCTGAATAGGAGTGGATCTCTCTCAAGTCTGGTCATGGAAGGTGCCTTCAGACACAAGGAGGAGTATCTGTGAAGCTCCATACTGGTAACATATGTGATATGTGTTGTTTTGGGCACAGACTGGTAGAGTCTGGGTCCCGGATAGAGAGGGCCATCTATCTAAGTGTAATTAGAGGCTAGACAAGCCCAGGTTTTCTGTTTATGCTTTGTTTTATCTGTTTGCTGTGGACTTTAATAAAGCTGGTTGCGGCCAGTTTTACACCAGAACTGCTGTCTGAATGAACTGTTTTATGCCATTCTGTCTACCCAGACAGCGATCCTAGAGCTAAACCCCCTGGAATGTTACAATATGTTAAAAAGAAGCGGCTTCAATACTGACCCCTGTGGTACCCCACTGCTAACCGTGACCCAGTCTGAGTGTGCTCCATTAATAACCACCCTTTGTTTCCTATCTTTCCTATCCCTGAGCCAGTTCTTAACCCACTTACACATATTTTCTCCTATTCCCAATGTTCTCATTTTATGCATCAACCTTTTGTGTGGCACCGTATCAAAAGTTTTTGAGAAGTCCATATACACCACATCTATTGATTTCCCTTGGTCCAGTCCGGTACTTACCTCTTCATAAATCTTATCAGATTAGGTGCCTAAACAGTGAAAAGAACCCAAATTCTAACTCCAACCCTAACCTCAACACACCCCTAACCCTAATCCCAACCCTTACCATAACCCTAACCACAAACCTAACCCTAACACACCCCTAACCCTAATCCCTAACTCTAAACATAACCCTAACCACAAACCTAACCCTTATGCACCCTTAACCCTAATCCCAACCCTAACCTTAATCCCAACCCTAACCCTAATCCCAGCCCTAACCTTAATCCAAATCCTAACCCCAACTCTAGCCCCAACACTAAACCTAACTTTAGCCCCAAACCTAACCCTAACTTTAGTCCCAACCCTAACTAGCCCCAACCCTAACCTTAATTTTAGCCACAACCCTAACACTAACTTTAGTCCCAACCCTAATGGAAAAATGGAAATAAATACATTTTTTTATTTTATTATTTTTCCCTAAGTAAGTGGGTGATAAAGGGGGTTTTTATTTACTATTTATAGCAGGTTTTAATGTTTGGCAGCTGTCACACACTAAAAGATGCCTTTTATTGCAAAAAATTATTTTTGGAGCACCACATTTTAAGCGCTATAATTTTTCCATATTTTGGCCCACAGAGTCATGTGAGGTCTTGTTTTTTGCGGGACGAGTTGATGTTTTTATTGGTACCATTTTTGGGCACATGACTTTTTTGATCACTTTTTATTCCGATGTTTGGGAGGCAGAATGAACAAAAACCAGCAATTCATGAATTTCTTTTGGGGGGGCGTTTATAACCGTTCTCCGTGTGGTAAAATTGATAAGGTAGTTTTATTCTTTAGGTCAGTACGATTACAGCGATACCTCAATTATATAACTTTTTTATGTTTTGGCGCATTTATACAAAAAAAATATTTTATAGAAAAAATTATTATTTTTGCATCGCTTTATTCTGAGAGCTATAACTTTTCATTTTTTCACTGATGACTCTGTATGGCGGCTCGTTTTTTGCAGGACAAGATGATTTTTTCAGCGGTACCATGTTTATTTATATCCGTCTTTTTGATCACGTGTTATTCCATGCACTGCGCATGACAGGAAGTCTCTGAGCTCTGGTAACCCGGATGTCATCATGACGACATCGGGTTACCATGGGAGCGATCCGGACCCAGCGGCATGACGCTGACAGCCCTTGTGCCTGCTCCCGGAACGCTGCGATCATTTTTGATCACAGTATGCCTGGGGTTAAAGTGTCGGGTGTCAGCTGTGAGAATCAGTTGACACCCGGCCACGATCAGCCGCACTCCCCCCCGTGAGCGCGGCTGATCGCGTATGACGTACTATCCCGTCCATGGTCATACCGGCCCAGGGCACATGGACGGGATAGTACGTTCAATGTCAAAAAGGGTTTAAATTACCAAAAATAAGTTATACTATGTGCAGCATAGTCTTGACTTATCAAATGAAAATCAATCATTGATACAAGCAGTAAAATCAACAAGGTTACTGGTCACCTGTGGTCACATATAATGGCTTTTCATCATATGAGGTCACTGAATGAACTTTGTGTTAATTTAATATACACTGATGAGCAAAAGGTTAACAATGTTTTGAACTTTTGAGTATCAGGCTCAATATCTCATCAGCCCCTACTGCTTCGAACGTGACGTGATTTTATAGACAATCATCTTGTCTATCTCATTCGTAAATTTGACTTGCAACAATTTAGCATATGATTAGTTATGCAGATTTTTGTCATGTCAGTGCAGTGTTACTGTATAGCTGCTAAAAATCTAAATTTTATTTTTTATTATTTTGATAGTATCTTGTAAATCTACTTTTGGCTTTCAACACTTCCTGAATCCTTCTGGGCATGCTCTCTATCAGATTCAAGCATGTCTGATGCCAGGTCTATTCTACATGATCCCAAAGTTGGTGCATACTGGTCAACTCATTTGGTTATGTATACAGATTTTTCTTCAAGTCTACCCACAAGTGTTCGATTGGGTCGAGGCCTGGAGACTGTGGGAGCCATTCCAGCACATCTACTTCATTGCCATTGAACTATTTCTTCAAGTTGTTGTCTTGCAGGAACATTATGTTGTCATTTTCATACCCATAGTACTCAAGTGTACGAAGTAACTCGTCTTGTAGGATACTCACATATAGATTAGCATTGAGACCACCATCGATCGTGGTCAAGTATCCAACGCATTTGCCTGTGAAACAACCCCATATCATCAAGTTTCCTCCACAGAACTTGACAGCTTCTTCAATTTCTCGATAAATTAACCCTTTTTTCCCTGTTTCTTTTAAAGCTATTTTGCAACCATCAGTAACTATAGTCTATTGACTTGTCTCATCGCTCCAAATCACCTGTTTCCAATATTCTACTGTCCACTATTCGTACTTTTTCCCCAATTAAGATATTGAAGTCAAGGCTTCATTACTTTTTTTCGGGTTACCTTTCCAGAATTGTGTAATATGCATTGCACGGTGCTTGCATGGAAGTCTGTGATCTCACTAGTATGAAGTATACGAGCCATTTCCACTGCCGTGTTTGTCGTGCCAGAACTGATAGAGCTTGTGATGAGCTAAATTGTGGACTCTGATATTTTACCTGAACATCCACCTTTTAGCTTTTGAATGGATGGACGGACTTCATTTCGTATTCTTCCAACTGTCATGGCACTTACATGGTGCTGTTTGGCAATTTTTTTACCCGAGAGACTACTATCGATGAGTTGGATATTGCTGTTTCACTTTTCTTGGGAAATCTTCTTCAAGGCTGTTCACCTTGATTCAAGCCAGTGACATTTCACTTGGTAATCCACACACTGAGCTATTAGGGAATGTGATAACAGGCTGCATTTTGTAGTATACAGAAAGAAAAAGATATTTCCACCACCAGAACCAAAACAGTAACAATGCAGTGACATGATAAAATTCTGCTTAACTAATCATATGCTAAATAGTTACAAGTCAAATTTATGTATGAGATTGCCAAGATGATATCTATAACATGATGGTAGTTTCACATTTGAAGCAATATTGTATGGTGAGATATGGAGCCTGAAAGGCATAAGCTCTAAACATTGTTACCCTTTTGCTCGCCAGTGTATATTTAGTTAATAATTAACAAAAATAACAATGATCCACATAAACCATGAATGAACAAAAACAGACAGAAAAATAATACTGACGTTAAAATGAGAACAGATACTTTAAAACATTTTTACTTTGGCATCTCACAACACAGTGAGAGTAAGATTATTAATTTCTGATTTTTTTTCATGCAATATATTGTCTTTGACAGT
Source organism: Oophaga sylvatica (assembly GCA_033576555.1). Taxonomy (NCBI): domain Eukaryota; kingdom Metazoa; phylum Chordata; class Amphibia; order Anura; family Dendrobatidae; genus Oophaga; species Oophaga sylvatica. The sequence continues at coordinate 812,484 of JARQOD010000010.1, forward strand.
TTAATATACCTTTATTGTCAAAACCCTTATCGTACTTTTAAATAAATTTCTTCCATAAAAAACACTGTCAGCCTGTTCCTGGCAAAAGATTTCTTTATATATAAAACCTGTGTGTAATTGGCCATTTGAAAGAAAAGGCCAATAAAAAAAGGTAGTAGAAAATGATTCTGTCATCTACTATTGAAGTCTATAGATAAGACATTTCATTAAAGAGCTTCCTTTTCCTTCCTAATAATGGAAGGTCAAAACTGTTATAATGAATCAGATTTTTGAGGGTAGAAAACAGTTTAAGTAATTAGGTGGATGGATATTTCAATGAGCAGTTTCTTTGGCTGACAGATGACTCATTGGGAACATTTGTGTAGCTCAACAAAATACATCATACAAGAGTTTATTTGTTCTAGATCACAACAGAAAATGATAAAATAGATCTTTGGAAGCAGGTAGTTTTAGGATTGCCTTTCAAAAATGTATCTTTGATCTGAGGCATAGGTTGGGATTGAAATTTGAGGAGGACAATTTTCATATTCCAGGTGCCTTCTGGGAAAAGCAAAGAGTCTCCCTCAGCAAGAAGATCGTTGGGTATGGCCGGCACCAGCTGCTTGGAAAGCATTGCCAAACAGCGCACCTTACGGCATGTGAATTTTTGCCTCTAGGACATTATTGCAAGAAAGTTTGGCTGATTGAGTACAGTCATGGCCAAAAGTTTTGAGAATGACACAAATATTATATTTTCACATGATCTGCTGCCCTCTGGTTTTTATGTGTGTTTGACAGATGTTTTTATCACAGACAGAAATATAATTGCAAACATATGAGTAACAAAAGCTTATATTGACAGTTATAATGAGTTAATGCAGCAAGTCAATATTTGCAGTGTTGACCCTTCTTCTTCAGGACCTCTGCAATTCTCCCTGGCATGCTCTCAATCAACTTCTGGACCAAATCCTGACTGATAGCAGTCCATTCTTGCACAATCAATGCTTTCATTTTGTCAGAATTTTTAGGTTTTTGTTTGTCCACCCGTCTCTTGATGATTGACCACAAGTTCGCAATGGGATTAAGATCTGGGGAGTTTCCAGGCCATGGACCCAAAATCTCTATGTTTTGTTCCCTGAGCCATTTAGTTATCACCTTTGCTTTATGGCAAGGTGCTCCATCATGCTGGAAAAGGCATTGTTGATCGCCAAACTGCTCTTGGAGGGTTGGGAGAAGTTGCTCTTGGAGGACATTCTGGTACCATTCTTTATTCATGGCTGTGTTTTTAGGCAAGACTGTGAGAGAGCCGATTCCCTTGGCTGAGAAGCAACCCCACACATGAATGGTTTCAGGATGCTTAACAGTTGGCATGAGACAAGACTGGTGGTAGCGCTCACCTTGTCTTCTCCGAATGAGGCATTTTCCTGATGTCCCAAACAATCGAAAAGGGGATTCATCAGAGAAAATAACTTTACCCCAGGCCTCAGCAGTCCACTGCCTGTACCTTTTGCAGAATATCAGTCTGTCCATGATGTTTTTTCTGGAGAGAAGTGGCTTCTTTGCTGACCTCCTTCAGACCAGGCCTTGCTCCAAGAGTCTCCGCCTCACAGTGCGTGCAGATGCACTCACACCTGCCTGCTGCCATTCCTGAGCAAGCTCTGCACTGCTGGTAGCCCAATCCCGCAGCTGAAACACTTTTAAGAGACGGTCCTGGCGCTTGCTGGTCTTTCTTGGGCGCCCTGGAGCCTTTTTGGCAACAATGGAACCTCTCTCCTTGAAGTTCTTGATGATGTGATAGATTGTTGACTGAGGTGCAATCTTTCTAGCTGTGATACTCTTCCCTGTTAGGCCATTTTTGTGCATTGCAATGATGACTGCACGTGTTTCTTTAGCGATAACCATGGTTAACAGAAGAGAAACAATGATGCCAAGCACCAGCCTCCTTTTAAAGTGTCCAGTGGTGTCATTCTTACTTAATCATGACAGATTGATCTCCAGCCATGTCCTCATCAACACCCACACCTGTGTTAATGGAGTAATCACTGAAAAGAGGTTAGCTGGTCCTTTTAAGGCAGGGCTGCAATGATGTTGAAATGTGTTTTGGGGGTTAAAGTTCATTTTATAGCCAAATATTGACTTTGCAAGTAATTGCTGTTAAGCTGATCACTCTTTATAACATTCTGGAGTATATGCAAATTGCTATTAGAAAAAGTGAAGCAGTAGACTTTGTAAAAATTAATATTTGTGTCATTCTCAAAACTTTTGGCCATGACTGTAGATTACACAAGAAGGAAAAAACACAGCAGATTACACAAGAAGGTTACACACAGTATATTACACAAGAACAAAGACACACAGCAAGTCAGCAGGATCTAGGAGCAACATGGCAGATGTGACAATCTACATGGTGAGTTGCAACATGTGCTACATGTTCACAGATCGACCAGAAGAAGAATCCAACCTCACCTGCCAGAAGTGTAGACCACTGGCCCTTTGAGAAGAAAAGGTGCAGGGTCTGGGAGAAAGAATTGCAACTTTGAAACTCATCAAACAAAATGAAGACTTCCTGAACTGAACAAAAGCATCTGTACTGGTCACAGAAGTTGAAGAAAGTGTCAGAGAACCTCTAAAAGCAGACGAGGGTAAGCATGGGACCAAAAGAAGCAAGAAGACCATGGAGACACCACCAACCACACAACTGAGAAATCGATACCAAGGCCTTATGGAGGATGAAGATAGCACACCTAAGCACTACCAGTACGCAAAGAATAAATAGGCACATAGCAACACGCAACACCAAAAAGTACAGCCAAGAAGAGAAGAAGAGTGATAGTGGTGGGAGACTCACTACTGAGAGGCACAGAAGCAGCGATCCTCAGACCAGAAATAACCGCAAGAGAAGTATGCTGCCTCCCAGGTGCGAAGATCAAGGATGTGACAGATAGGATACCAAAGCTCATCAATTCCAAGGACGTAATTCTATCTAATAGACCTGACAGAATAACATATCTGCAGGTCGTCGGGTCTCTAGGAAATAGCGACCACAAAATTGTACAGTTTCACTTGTCTTTCGCTAGGGGGACTTGTAAGGGAGTCACAAAAACACTGAACTTTAGGAAGGCAAAGTTTGACCAGCTTAGAGATGCCCTTAATCTGGTTGACTGGGACAATGTCCTCAGAAATAAGAATACAGATAACAAATGGGAAATGTTTAAGAACATCCTAAATAGGCACTAATAAGCGGTTTAAACCTTGTGGGAATAAAAGGACAAGAAATAGGAAAAACCCAATGTGGCCAAACAAAGAAGTAAGAGGGGCAATTAACAGTAAAAAGAAAGCATTTAAACTACTAAAGCAGGATGATACCGTTGAAGATCTAAAAAACAATAGGGAGAAAAAATACTTTATCTAAAAATCTAATTAAAGCCGCCAAAAAGGAAACAGAGAAGCACATTGCTAAGGAGAGGAAAACTAATCCCAAACTGTTCTTCAACTATATCAATAGTAAAAGAATCAAAAGTGAAAGTGTAGGCCCCTTAAAAAATTGTGAGGGAAGAATGGTTGTAGATGACGAGGAAAAAGCTAATATGTTAAACATCTTCTTCTCCACGGTATTCACGGTGGAAAATAAAATGCTAGGTGAAATGCCGTAAGACAAAGAAAACCAAATATTAAGGGTCACCAATCTAAACAAAGAAGAGGTGCGAAACCGGCTAAATAAGATTAAAAGAGATAAATCTCTGGGTCCAGATGGCATATACCCACGAGAACTAAGAGAACTAAGTAATGTAACAGACAAACCATTAATTCTTATATTTAGGGACTCTATAGTGATGAGTCTGTTCCACAGGACTGGCGCATAGCAAATGTGGTACCAATATTCAAAATGGGCTCTAAAAGTGAACCTGGAAATTATAGGCCAGCAAGTCTAGCCTCTCGTGTTGGTAAAATATTTGAAGGGTTTCTGAGTGATGTTATTCTGGATTATCTCAATGAGAATAACTGTTTATCTTCATATCAGCATGGGTTTATGAGGAATTGCTCCTGTAAAACCAATCTAATCAGTTTTTATGAAGAGGTAAGCTCTAGACTGGACCAAGATGAGTCATTGGACATGGTATATCTTGATTTTTCCTAAGCGTTTGATACCGTGCCACACAAGAGGTTGGTACACAAAATGAGAATGCTGGGTCTGGGGAAAAATGTGTGGAAATGTGTAAGTAACTGGCTTAGTGATAGAAAGCAGAGGGTGGTTATAAATGGTATATTCTCTAAATGGGTCGCTGTGACCAGTGGGGTACCACAGGGGTCAGTGTTGGGACCTATTCTCTTCAACATATTTATTAACGATCTGGTACAAAGTTTACACAGTAAAATATCAATATTTGCAGATAATACAAAACTATAAAGCAGTCAATACAAGAGTAGATGGTATTCTGCTACAGATGGATCTGGATAAGTTAGAAACTTGGGCCGAAAGGTGGCAGATATGTTTTAACAATGATAAATGTAAGGTTATACACATGGGAAGAAGGAATCAATATCACCATTACACACTGAACAGGAAACCACTGGGTAAATCTGACATGGAGAAGGACTTGGGGATCCTAGTTAATGACAAATTTACCTGGAGCAGCCAGTTCCAGGCAGCGGCTGCTAAGGCAAACAGGATCATGGGGTCATTAAATGAGGTCTGGATACACATGATGAGAGCATTATACTGCCTCTGTACAAATCCCTGGTTAGACCGCACATGGAGTACTGTGTACAGTTTTGGCAACGGTGCTCAGGAAGGATATAATGGAACTAGAGAAAGTACAAAGGAGGGCAACAAAATTAATAATGCGGATGAGGTTACTACAATACCCAGAGAGTTTAGCAAATTTAGGATTATTTAGTCTAGAAAAAAGACAACTGAGGGGTGATCTAATAACCATGTATACAGTGGGTACGGAAATTATTCTGACCCCTTTAAATTTTTCACTCTTTGTTTCGTTGCAGCCATTTGGTAAATTCAAAATAGTTATTTTTTTTCTCATTTATGTACACTCTGCACCCCATCTTGACTAAAAAAAAACAGAAATGTACAAATTTTTGCAAATTTATTAAAAAAGAAAAAATTAAATATCACACGGTCATAAGTATTCAGATCCTTTTCTCAGTACTGAGTAGAAGCAAACTTTTAAGCCAGTACAGCCATGAGTCTTCTTGGAAATGATGCAACAAGTTTTTCACACGTGGATTTGGGATCCTCTGCCATTCTTCCTTGCAGATCCTCTTCAGTTCCGTCAGGTTGGATGGTGAACATTGGTGGACAGACATTTTAAGGTCTCTCCAGAGATGCTCAGTTGTGTTTTGGTCATGGCTCTGGCTGGGCCAGTTAAGAATGGTCACAGAGTTGTTCTGAAGCCACTCCTTTGTTATTTTAACTGTGTGCTTGGGGTCATTGTCTTGTTGGAAGGTAAACCTTCGACTAAGTCCGAGGTCCAAAGTACTCTGGAAGAGGTTATCATCCAGGATATCTCTGTACTTGGCCGCATTCATGCTTCCTTCAATTGCTACCAGTCATCCTATCCCTGCAGCTGAAAAACACCCCCAAAGCATGATGCTGCCACCATGTTTCACTGTTGGGATTGTAGTGGGCAGGTGATGAGCAGTGCCTGGTTTTCTCCACACATACCGCTTAGAATTATCGCCAAAAAGTTCTATCTTCGTCTCATCAGAACAGAGAATCTTATTTCTCATAGTCTGGGAGTCCTTCATGTGTTTTTTAGCAAATTCTATGTGTGCTTTCATATGTTTGGCACTGAGGAGAGGATTCAGTCGGGCCACTCTGCCATAAAGGCCCAACTGGTGGAGATCTGCAGTGATAGTTGACTTTGTGGAACTTTCTCCCATCTTCCTACTGAATCTGTGGCGCTCAGCCACAGTGATCTTGGGATTCTTCTTCACTTCTCTCAAAAAGGCCCTTCTCCCACGATTGCTCAGTTTGGTTGGACAGCCAGGTCTAGGAAGACTGCTGGTGGTCCCAAACTTCTTCCATTTAAGGATTATGGAGGCCACTGTGCTCTTAAGAACCTTGAGTCCTGCACAAATTCTTTTGTAACCTTGGCCAGATCTGTGCCTTGCCACAATTCTGTCTCGGAGCTCCTTGGCCAGTTCCTTTGATCCCATTATTCTCATTTGGTCTGACATGCACAGTGAGCTGTGAAGTCTTATATAGACAGGTGTGTGCCTTTACAAATCAAGTCCTATCAGTTTAATTAAACACAGCTGGACTCCAATGAAGAAGTAGAATCATCTCAAGGAGGATCACAAGGAAATGGACAGCATGTGACTTAAACATTAGTGTCTGAGCAAAGGGTCTGAATACTTATGACCATGTGATATTTCAGTTTCTCTTTTTTAATACATTTGCAAACATTTCTACATTTCTGTATTTTTCAGTCAAGATGGGGTGCAGAGTGTGCATTAATGAGAAAGAAATGAACTTTTTTGAATTTACCAACTGGCTGCAATGAAACAAAGAGTGAAAAATTTAAAGGGGTCTGAATACTTTCCGTACCCACTGTAAGTATATAAGGGGACAATACAAATATCTTGCCGAGGATCTGTTTATATCAAGGAAGGTGACGGTCACAAGGGGGCATTCTCTGCGTCTGGAGGAGAGAAGGTTTTTCCACCAACATAGAAGAGGATTCTTTACTGTTAGGGTAGTGAGAATCTGGAATTCCTTGCCTGAGGAGGTGGAGATGGTGAACTTAATGGAGGAGTTCAAGAGAGGTCTGGATGTCTTCCTGGTGCGTAATAATTTTGTATCTTACAGTTATTAGGTTCTTTAGAATGTCGTAGATCTGGGGATTTATTCTAATAGAATATAGGCTGAACTGGATTGACGAATGTCTTTTTTTGGCCTTGCTAACTATGTTACTGTGTTACTATGAATCTCCTGGGCCCCAAAGCAAAATATGCAGTAAGGCCTCTGCACAAAAATGTGATAATTTGGTGTTTTCTTATATGGTGAAAGGGCCCATCAGACTTCATAGAACTGGTGTAATTGCTATCTTGGCATCTCCATAGCTATGGTCTTGGCTTTCATAATGAACACATTTGATACAAAACTTTTAAAGCTTTTTAAAACTTTTTTTAAACTCACAAAATTGGACTCACTTGGATAGTCTTTAGGGTGTGTCTTTTCTGACCAGTTCCCATAGAATGTCAATCTATATTTAGCAGTTCCACATGCACAACAGTCAGGGATAGTCTTTTCATTTCCATTGTCAATTGTTGCATCTGAAAAATCAACAAAATTTTAACATACCCTATGTAAATAACTCCAGAATGTCAATGTCACCAGATGTATCACTTCCTAGTTCCTACTCAAGTTGTTAGCCAATTCTGGAGGCAGTGAATCTGTCTGAATGATTCTGCTCAGTAACCTATAGACAGTGTCAGGTTGGCTCTGCTACACTGATTACAATGATACAGGTATCATAATGGTACAGGCATGATGAAATCAGTCATGTGGTTCTTGTGTAATCAGTTGTTAGAAGTTAGCAGCTAATGAGATGCCCATGCTCCGGGGCGGGACTGTAGGCAAACTCTTGTACTCCTGCTCTAGACCAGAGAAACCAAGGAAAAAACCTGCCCACAGGCTGCACCGAAGCACAAACAGTCTGTCTCTATAATGAGGAACATGTTTGTGCTTCGATGCAGCCTGTGGTCAGGTCCGTGGGCAGCCTGTGTTCAGTTTAGTATGAGTTTTCTGACCGCTAAGAATATTACTAAGCTGACACAAAAAGGTTAAAAAGAATACTTCCACTTGTCATGTAAGTTTAGCTGTATTGTAGTATCAATGGTTCAGACGGTCATATGCCCACCTTCTTATGGAATTGATAAATATTTAGTCCACTGCCGCATGACCAACGCAAACAATTACTGCAGTAATGATATCATCACTGAACATTTTTCACTGCTATAATCATAAATTGATCAATGCAATCAGTGTAAAATTGCCACTGCCTGGAAACAGTATATTTCAATGGTAAGCATATAACAATTTTGGCTATTTAATATAATAGTCTGATTTATGCGTAAGGGTCAGAAAACCCCATTACCATTACTACTGTGTCCAATATTAGTTGTTCTTCTCCTTCAACAGTATAAATGCAAAGCTTTAACAGGAGGTTGTAGTGTTATACCAGAAGAATTTATGTGATGCTAGTATGAGTTCTACCAATAAATTGAACACATTTGGGGTATTTATTAATAGCTCTGTAAACTAGACACTTTCCAAAGGTTAAAGTAAAATGTTCAGCCCAAATTATCCAGGCTAATAAGATATTTAGTGCAACACTTAACATAACTAGACAGACATTAATCTGCCTTACGGCATCCATGTGTGTCAGAAAATGGGGCTAAAACTAAAAAATAATTTCAAATAAAATGTACGCAAGATCAAGCTAGTAGTAGTCTCACCTTGCTCACACATTCTTTTTGTAAGTGATCCTTCATCTTGGAAGTAAATAATTTTCTTTTGTACAATGCTTGCTCTATAGGAAAAACAAGACAGTAAAACAGAATTATTGAATAAGAACCAAGACAAATTAAGAAAAGGGTGTACATATTTATTACAGTTTAAAATAAAAGATGCCATTTAATTTGACACATTTGTAACTAGGTTTTAATAACATACTAAAGTGAAGAATTAAAGTAAAAAAGGTTTATGAAGCGGAAGATAGTTCATCAAATCTTTTCTACAAATTACATACCATTGTGAATATTAAATCCACTGTCCCTTGGCCGCATGCACGAGAGGGAGAGAAAAAAAATAAGATTCCTCTTGCTTGCTCACGCTCCCAGCGCCGGGCATTGTGCTCCTCTCTTGCAGATTCGGCGTGCTCATATGAAAATGGTCACCGACCTAGCAGGCGCACACTCGTCAGTGTTGATCGTGACGTGTGCCGCACAGGTTCAGGTAATGAACGCAGCGTGCACGTGCCCCTGAACGTACTCGGCCTGCACTTTTAAAAGGCCCATGCCCAAAAAACCTGCAGACTTTTTTTCTTTCCTTCTTCTCCTTCTTCCCACTGCCATCTCCCTGGTGTGGCGTCCGCCCACTGCAGGTCTGAACTGCAGGTAAGACAGCACCCCGAGAAACCCGAGACCCTTTACCCCTATACAGGGATCTGGAATTATAGCGAAGCCCAGACGGTAGCTGCCTATGAGAGCAGTGGACCGGAGTAGGAAGGACGCTAGGACGGGAATAAAAAGCGAGACCAAATGCGTAGTCAGAAGTCCAAGGGTCAAAACCAGGAGGGGAGCAAAAGTACAAAATCGGCAGGCAGTAGAAGGGTTAGAAATTCAGGCTAAAGTTCAAGTCAAAACCAGGCAGACAGCAGAGGTACATAATAGGCAGGCGGTAGAACAGTCAGAATCCAGGCAAAGGTCAGAAATACAACAGCAAAACAAACTAGCACACTGGGGAAACCAAGACTATATCTGGTGGCCTACAAGCCAGGCTCCAAGGCATTTGAAGGGCATGGCTACCCTCACAGGCTCACAGTCTGATGACCTCATCTGGACCGCCCCCAGAACCAGGCCAGATGGTGATGCATTACTGACACCAACCACTTCACCTCTGACAGAAGAGTGAAGCCTACGCCCACCAGACGCCTGCGCAGAGACCCCTTCTCTGTCGCCAACATTACCCACAGGCGAAACATGGAGATGCTCAGCGACAGAGGCCGGTGTCAAAGGAGCGGAACCATATGAGGATACCGCACTCCTATCACCGGCACCACCAGCCGAAGGAGTCCGGCGCCTCCTAGCGGCTGAGGCAGGAACACCAGCCACTGAATCCAACGGCGACGTGACACCTGGTTCACTATAAGAGCCCACCGAGAATTTCCGTGATACCCTGCCAGCCAGGCCAGTCTGACCCTGAATCTATAAGTCTCAGGAACTGCTGAGCTTAGATTTGCAGTGTCTGACATGGGTGAAAGCATATGCCCTCAAAAAGACTATGAAGAAACACCTACCGTAATTTTCGGACTATAAGATGCACTTTTGCCCAAAAAAATTTGGGGGGAAAATGGATGTGCATCTTATAGTCAGAATATACTTACAAACATTGTGGCGGCAGCAGGAGTCGGGGGATTCTGCAGCGTTCCCAGTCCGATGCTGATGGGCGATGATAACAGTCCCTTCCAAGGCTGGTGCGGCAGGTTCAGCTGTGGTGCGGGGAGGCTCCGCCGGCATCTTGTGAAAGCCCGAAAGCCCCTCATATCCATTGTTGCGCTGTGGTGGCCTCCGGTAAAATGGCCACGGGGGTGGCGTATGCTCAGATTGAGATCTCGACAACAAGATCTTGTCCGGAGATTTCGGGAGACAAGATCTCATTGCCGAGATCTCAATCTGAGCATGCGACGCCCCCGGCGACCATTTTTCTGGAGGCCACCTCATCACAGCAAATTGAGATCTCGGGAGACGAGATCTCATTGCTAGATCTCAATCTGAGCATGTGCCACCCCCGGCGGCCATTTTCCCGGAGGCCACCACATCGCAGCAATGGATATGCGGGGCCTCCGTGCTTTCACAAGATGCCAGCGGAGCCCCCACGCACCACAGAGCACCCCCTCCGAACCTGCTGCACCAGCCTGAGATGGGATTTCCGAAGGCCACCGCTTTGCAGCAAAGGATATGCGGGGTCTCCAGGCTTTCACAAGATGCCAGCAGAGCCTCGAGCACCACCGCCGAAACTGCCGCACCAACCTGGGATGGGATTTCTTGGAGGCCACCGCACCTAATGCACCAGCCTGGGATAGGAGTTATATCGCCGGACCACTGAAACCCCGTGACCCCTCTCCACCAGCGCTACTGATCCCCCGGGGAAGCTGAATTCGGACTGTAAGACGGGCTCACATTTGACGCATTCATTTTTTTTCCCTATTTTTCTTCTGAAAATTTGGGTGCGTCTTATGGTCCAGTGCGTCTTATAGTCTGAAAAATACGGTAGTTAGAATGCACAGCAGGATTTTCACATATTACACTCAAGAGGAAACAAATCTGAATATACTGTATCTGTAATAGAGTGATGCAGTGCAAAACTGAACAGAGTAGCACACGCGGCAGAGCTCAAGGATTTTTAAAAAGTATTTCACTAAATTTTTTAACAAGAGACTGGTCAAGCGAATCATCAAGTGGGTCTCTAATATTATATAAGGATTGCAACGTAAACAATGCCACCAAAACATAGCACCTGTAGGAAACACAGCCCAACAGCACCATTGCTGCTACAGTGCCTTAAAAAGTATGACTAACACGTGAACTTTTCTACATTTTTTAATGTTATACCCACAAACGTAAATGTATTTTATTGGGATTTTATATGATATACCAACACTATAGTATTTGTGAAGTGTTAAGGAAATGATACATGGCTTTGTAAATACTTTAAAAACATAAATCTGAAAATTGTAACGTGCATTTGTATTCAGCATCCCTGAGTCAATACTTTGTAGGGCAGCCTTTTGCTGCAGTTACTGCTCCAAGTCTTTTGGGGTATGTCTCTACCAGCCTTGCACATTTAAAGGCTGAAATTTTTGCCCATTCTTCTTTACAAACTAGCTGTAGGTCAGTGAGATTGGATGGAGAGCATCTGTGAACATTTGAAGTCTTACCCCATATTCTCAATAGGACTTTGATCTGGACTTTGATTGGTTCATTCTAACATTTGAATAAACTTTGATCTAAACCGTTCCATTGTAGCTCTGCCAGTATGTTTTTGGTTGTAGTCCTGCTGGAAGGTGAACTTATGCCCCAGTGTGATGTATTTTTCAGCCTCCAGGATTGTTGTGTATTTCGCTTCATCTATCTCCCATCAACTTTGAAAATCTTCCCATTTCCTGATGAAAAAAAATATCCCCACAGCATGATGCATGCCACCACCATGTTTAATTGTGGGGATGGTGTTTTCAGGGTCACACTGATGAGCAAAAGGGTGTCAATGTTTTGAACTTTTCACTTTCAGGCTCCATATCTCACCATCCACTACTGCTTAGAACGTGAGACTACCTTCATTTTATAAACAATCATATTGGCTATCTCATACATAAATTTGACTTTAAAATGCTTAACAGAAAAAACTCATCTTTTGCTTGGGAATCAACTTAATAATACATTGAACTATTAGGGAATGTCAGAACAGGTTGCATTTTGTAGTATACAGGAAGAAAAAGATTTTTCCACCTCTAGGAGCAAAATAGTATCATTGCAGTGACATGACTAGAATCTGTATAACCAATCATATGCTAAATAGTTAGAAGTCAAATTTACGCATGAGATATCCATGATGATTGTCTATAAAATGATGGTAGTCTCACGATCAAAGTAGTAGTGGATGGTGAGATATGGAGACTGAAAAAAGTTCAAAACATTGCTACCCATTTGCTCGTCAGTGTAAATAACGTATTAAGAAAGAAATGTTTTACTTTTTAAGCCATGAAGAAAAATAGAAATTAGCAGCAATGAAATGTCTAAAAATGTTAAACTTTCTTGTCCAACACAGACGAAAGAAAGCCACAAATAGGCGTTACCAATAGGGTTGAGCATTCTGATACTGCAAATATCGGGTATCGGCCGATATTGGCTGTATCGGAATTCCGATTCCGAGTTCCGATATTTTCGTCATATCGGATACCGGAATCGGGATTGTCACTGTCACTGTCAGTGTCCGTCGGTCGGGTCTGTCAGGAGTCAGCGGCACTTACCTGGCAGAAGATCTCCGGCGGTCACGTCCTGGACTGCTTGATGGCCGCAATCTTCTTTCCCGGCGGTCACATGCAGTTTCTCGCGATAACTGCAGTGACTGCTGGGTAATCCTGGCCGTAAAGCAGTCAGTCCGATGACGTCACCGCCGGGGAAGCAGGTAATCAGCTGTGCTGCATCGCGATGACAGGCTCTGCCTGTCATTGCGATGTAGCAGAGTTGGATCGTCGTGGGACTGTCGTTATGGACTGCGTCGGACAGGTGGTATACTGTTGGTTTGTTTTTTTTTTCTTTTTTTACAGGAGATCGATGGCGTCGCAGGAATGAGAGTATAATAAAAGAAATGAAAACTGTGTTGTCTCTTTTATTTCATTAAAAGACTTTTTTCTTGCTGTGTCTTTTTTTTATACATTTAATAACTTTGGGATTAATAATGGATCGGTGTCTTATTGACGCCTCTCCATTATTAACCGGGCTTATTGTCACCGTGCAATCAACGGTGACATTAACCCCTTATTACCCCGCTTGCCACCGCTACAGGGCAAGTGGGAAGAGCCGGGTAAAGTGCCACAATTGGCACATCTTTTGATGCGCCAAATGTGGGGCTGCTGTAGCCTGGTATTATCAGGCTGTTGAGGGCCAAAATCCATGGGCCTTGACAGTCTTTTAATACCAGGCCGCAGCAGTCTGCATTTTACTTGGCTGGTTAACAAAAATAGGGGGGATCCCCACGCCGTTTTTTTTTCGAGGGGATCCCCTATTTTTGTTAACCAGCCAAGCTAAGCAGACTGCTGTGGCCTGGTATTATCAGGCTGGCAAGGTCCATGGATATTGGATCCTTACCAGCCTGAAAAACCAGGCCTCAGCGGTCTGCTTCATCTGGCTGGTTAACAAAAATAGGGGGGACCCCACGCCGATTTTTTTCGAGGGGATCCCCTATTTTTGTTAATCAGCCAAGATATGCAGACTGCTGTGGCCTGGTATTATCAGGCTGGCAAGGTCCATGGATCTTGGCTCCTTAACAGCCTGAAAATCCAGGCCTCAGCGGTCTGCTTCATCTGGCTGGTTAACAAAAATAGGGGGGACCCCACGCCAATTTTTTTCGAGGGGATCCCCTATTTTTGTTAATCAGCCAAGATATGCAGACTGCTGTGGCCTGGTATTATCAGGCTGGCAAGGTCCATGGATCTTGGCTCCTTAACAGCCTGAAAATCCAGGCCTCAGCGGTCTGCTTCATCTGGCTGGTTAACAAAAATAGGGGGGACCCCACGCCAATTTTTTTCGAGGGGATCCCCTATTTTTGTTAATCAGCCAAGATATGCAGACTGCTGTGGCCTAGTATTATCAGGCTGGCAAGGTCCATGGATCTTGGCTCCTTAACAGCCTGAAAATCCAGGCCTCAGCGGTCTGCTTCATCTGGCTGGTTAACAAAAATAGGGGGGACCCCACGCCATTTTTTTTTCGAAGGGAACCCCTATTTTTGTTAATCAGTTCCCTCTGACGTCACTGATTGTGTCCCTGGCTGACCTGAAGTGAAAGTGGAAAGCAATCAATTAAGCTTTCCACTTAAGGGCCCGTCTCACATAGCGATATCGCTACCGAGATCGCTGCTGAGTCACTAGTTTTGTGACGCAGCAGCGAGCTCACCAGCGATATCGCTGTGTGTGACATTCAGCGACGATCAGCCCCCCTGCCGGGTATCGCTGATCGTCGCTGAAATGTCAGGACATTTTTTTGATCGCTGGTTTCCCGCTGACAGGCACACATCGCTGCGTGTGACAGGCGGGAGACCAGCGATCCGCTGGTAACCAAGGTACACAGCGGGTTTCCAGGCGCGGGGCTGTGCCTAGAAACCCGCTGTGTACCTTGGATACCAGCGCCCTGATGCAGGGAGCTGGTATCCAAGGTACACAGCGGGTTTCCAAGCGCTGCGCGGTGCCTGGAAACCCGCTGTGTACCTTGGTTACCAGCGGATCGCTGGTCTCCCGCCTGTCACACGCAGCGATGCGTGCCTGTCAGAGGGAAACCAGCGATCAAAAAAAGGTCCTGACATTTCTGCGACGATCAGCGATACCCGGCAGGGGGGCTGATCGTCGCTGAATGTCACACACAGCGATATCGCTGGTGAGCTCGCTGCTGCGTCACAAAACTAGTGACTCAGCAGCGATCTCGGTAGCGATATCGCTATGTGAGACGGGCCCTTAAGCGATGTTACCCGCAGTGTCGCTGTCCCAGATCGCTGCCTGAGCTGCCTGTTTGGCAGCTCAGCAGCGATCATGTAGCGATACACCAGCGATCCTGACAAGTGCATATCGTTGTCGGGATCGCTGGTGTATCGTTATGTGACACCCAGCCTTTACTCTCCTGTCAGGCAGGAGAGGAACTCATTCATTTGGGGTTTACTGTGAGGCTGCAGCATTAGCTGCGGTCCCTGCAGTAAACATTAACCCTTTCTGAAGGATTACACCGTGGGACCTGACTGTGCATGGGATAGGTAAGAATAATTTTGCTTTTTTATTTTATTTTTATTACAGGAAATGGTTTTTGCAGTAAAATAAAAGATGGTCAAAAACATGTGTCTTTATTTCATTAAAATGATTTTTAATTAAAGTGTGTGTGTTTTATTTTTATTTCATGCAATAGGATTAATAATTGATAGTTGTCTAATTGACAGCTCTCAATTATTAACCTGGCTTAAGGTCACCTTTCAATAGCAAGGTGGCTTTAACCCCATATTAACCCATTCGCCACCGCTACAGGGCAATGGGAATAGACGGGCAAAGTGCCAGAAAGGGCGAATCTAATTATAGATTTGTCTTTCCTGGGGTGTCTGGGGGCAGATGTTAGTAGCCAGGGGGGGGGGGGCAAAAATAATGGTCCCTCTCTGGGCTATTATTATCTGCCCCCACTCACTGGCTTTGTCTGTCTGGTTGCGAAAATAGGGCGGGAGCCCACGCATTTTTTTTCAGCAATTTTACACCTCATATATATATATACATGTCATTGAATTTGTGACACATATATATATATATATATATATTTATATTTGTAGTTCATACACTTCTACATAGTATAATAGCCGCTAATTCAATTGCCGGCTTTTGTGAAAATGCAGAACCCGACATGAAATGACACTTGGTGTACATAGGGTTAACCATGTCTTTTCATGTCCTTTGCTATCTAATTTGCACAAACAATTAAATCAGTCTATGTGTGCAAAATTTCACACCTGTAGGGGTTAATTAAAGGTGTAAATTCGTAGCAAAAAAGTCCGTTTTTTTTACAACGAATTTACACCTTTAATTAACCCCTACAGGTGTGAAATTTTGCACACATAGACTGATTTAATTGTTTGTGCAAATCAGATAGCAAACGACATGAAAAGACATGGTTAACCCTATGTACACCAAGTGTCATTTCATGTCGGGTGCTTCTGTCTTTTCACTGAAGCCGGCTTTACCCGGCAATTGAATCAGAGGATATTTTACTATGTAGAAGTGTATAAACTATACATATATGTATATATATATGTCACAATGACATGTATATATATATATATATATGTATTCTATGTGTGTATATTTAGTGTTTACAAGGAAAGAATGGGGTTTTTTTAGTTGCGATATTTTGTTCCCATAGACTTACATGGGACTTCCGGTATCGGTATCGGGTATCGCCGATATTTTAGTGATATCGGCGATACCATTCCGATTCCGATACTTTAGGATATCGGAAAGTATCGCTCAACTCTAGTTACCAATGTTTAAAAAAAGAAATATATATTATCAGACAATGTGCTTCTTTATACATTTAAGAGCCACTTTTTTCCTTACAGGGAAAAAAAAGTATTTAGTCAGCCACCAATTGTGCAATTTCTCCCACTTGAAAAGATGAGACAGGACTGTAATTGACTTCATAGGTAGACCACAACTATTAGAGTCAAAATGAGAAAACAAATCCAGAAAATTACCTTGTCTGATTTGGCAAGATTTGTTTTACAAATTATGGTGGAAAATAAGTAATTGGTCACTTAAAAACATGCAAGAATTCTGTATATCACAGACCTGTACCTTCTTCTTCAAGAGGCTCCTCTGTCCTCCACTCATTATCTGTAGTAATGGCACCTGTTTGAACTTGTTATCAGTATAAAAGACACCTGTCCACAACCTCAAACAGTCACACTCCAGACTCCACTATGGTGAAGACCAAAGAGCTGTCGAAGGACACCAGAAACAAAATTGTAGCCCTGCACCAGGCTGGGAAGACTGAATCTGCAATAGGCAAGCAGCCTGGTGTGATGAAATCAACTGTGAGAGCAATAATAAGAAAATGGAATACATACAAGACCACTGATAATCTCCCTAGGTCTGGGGCTCCACATAAGATCTCACGCCGTGGGGTCAAAAATTTCAGAACCACATGAGAGAACCTAGTGAATGACCTGTATAGAGCTGAGGCCGTAACAAAGACTACCATCAGTAACACACTACGTCGCCAGGGACTCAGATCCTGCAGTGCCAGACGAGTCCCCTGCTTAAGCCAGGACATGTCCGAGACCATCTGAAGTTTGCTAGAGAGCATTTGGATTATCCAGAAGAGTATCGGGAGAATGTCATATGGTCTGATGAAACCAAAGTAGAAATGTTTGGTAGAAACAAATCTCATCGTGTTTGCAGGAGACAGAATGCTGAGTTGCATCCAAAGAGCACCATACCTACTGTGAAGCATGGGGGTGGCAACATCTTGCTTTGGGGCTTTTTCTCTGCAAAGGGACCAGGACGACTGATCCGTGTACATGAAAGAATGAATGGGGCCATGTATCATGAGATTTTGAGTGAAAACCTCCTTCCATCAGCAAGGGCATTGAAGATGAAATGTGGTTGATTCTTTCAGCATGATAATGATACCAAGCACACCGCAAGGGCAACAAAGCAGTTACTTCTTAAGAAGCATATGAAGGCCCTGGAGTGGCCTAGCCAGCCTTCAGATCTCAATCCCATAGAAAACCTTTGGAGGGATTTGAAAGTCTGTGTTGTCCAGCGACAGGCCCAAAACATCACTGCTCTATTGGAGATCTGCATGGAGGAATGGGCCAACATACCACCAACAGTGTGTGCCAACCTTGTGAAGACTTTCAGAAAACGTTTGACCTCTGTCATTGCCAAAAAAGGATATAAAACATAATACTGAGATGAACTTATGTTAATGAACAAATACTTATTTTCCACCATAATTTGCTAAATAAATCTTGCTAAATCAGACAAGGAAAGATGTGTATCTTCGTACCGTGTTAGCCAGTAGATAGAAAAATATTTAGACTTGAGAGTCCTCACCATCTTTTCAGTTAGCCATTAAAAGGTATCAACCACTGAGGACTCTCAAGTCTAAATATTTTTTAAATCAGACAAGGTGATTATCTGGATTTGTTTTCTCATTTTGACTCTCATAGTTGTGGTCTTCCTATGATGTCAATTACAGACATCAACAGGTTCAGAGAAGAATGACCAGACTGGTGACCGGTCTACAAACCATGCCCTTTGAGGAACGGTTTAAAGGATTTGGGTATGTTTAGCTTGCAAAAAAGAAGACTGAGAGGAGACTTAATAGCTGTCTACAAATATCTCAAGGGCTGTTACATTGTGGAAGGATCATCTTTATTCTCATTTGCTCAAGGAAAAACTAGAAGCAATGGCATGAAACAGAATGGGAGGAGACACAGATTAGATATTAGAAAAAAACTTTTTGACAGTTAGGGTGATCAATGAGTGGAAGAGGCTACCATGAGAGGTGGTGAGATTTCCTTCAATGGAAGCCTTCAAACAGAGGCTGGACAGACATCTGGGATGATTTAGTGAATCCTGCTTTGAGCAGGGGGTTGGACCAGATGACCCAGGAAGTCCCTTCCAACTCTACCATTCTATGATTCTATGACAGGCCGCTCTCATCTTTTTAAGTGGGAGAACTTGTACAATTGGTGGCTGACTAAATACTTTTTTCCCCACAGTATGTCGTGCGTTCTGAACTCATCATCTAGGCTAAAAAAAACAGCAGACATTCATCTTAGTCAAAGCAATATTAAAGGTTGGCAAAGTAAAATGTCAGGTTACAGAGCAAATTGAAGTCTATAGAGAGAGGTCGGTGAGGACGAGTGAGGATCAATAAGCACAGTGAGAGACCAGGCAGGCACAGGCAGGTTATGCTGCGGCTTTTATGTTTATGAAATTTATTTAATTTCAGTAATGGATTCAAAGCCACAAAGCTAACAATCATTCTATAATGCTGAATGGACACAATCTGTGTGTGTTGTATATAGGAGACACCATAGTAGATAGCAGGGCCGGCTCCAGGTTTTTATGGGCCTCGGGCTAAAGAGTCTCAGAAGGCCCTTTTAACACAGACCACGATTCATGATGCACAGATACGGCAGAGAAATATGGGTATAGTACAATGCCAAACACTTCACTTCTTCCATTACATGAGTGATATCAATTGTAAATTCTACAATAGCTCAGAAACCGCCAAATCCTCACAGCGCACAGTACAGACTGGACAGTACAGTCCTCCATACAGTATTATGGGCATCACATAGGCCTCCATACAGTATTATGGGTCAAATATAATGCTCCACAAAGAATATTGGACCCCAAATAATGCTCCATACACGATACTGGTCCCCATATAATGCTCCATACAAAATATGGAGCTCTCCTCTGCACTGTGCTGGTTCTGCGCTGTTACGGCTCAGGAAAGGGCGCTGTGGAAAGACTCCCCATCATCATCATCATTGCTTCCCCATTGTCATCATCATTTCCTCCCCATCATCATTGTCTCCCCATCATCATCGCCTCCCCATCATCATTGCCTCTCCATCATCATCGCCTCCCCATCATCATCATCATTGCCTCCCTATCATCATCGCCTCCCCATCATCATCGCCTCCCCATCATCATCACCTCCCCATCATCATCATTGTCTCCCCATCATCATCGCCTCCCATCATCATCATCATTGCCTCCCCATCATCATCATCATCACTGCCTCCCCCCACTACCATCACACATACAGCACCACAGCACTCTCTCACATACACACACACAAAGCACCGCACTACATACACACACAATGATGCACACTGATACACACAGACACACACACACAC
The DNA here is from genome assembly GCA_033576555.1 of Oophaga sylvatica. Lineage (NCBI taxonomy): Eukaryota > Metazoa > Chordata > Amphibia > Anura > Dendrobatidae > Oophaga > Oophaga sylvatica. The sequence goes on from JARQOD010000010.1 coordinate 832,390, forward strand.
ACAGACAGACACATACACCTCACATCTCACCTGTCTGGCGTCCGCGCTCTCTCTGCCACAGCCGGCCGCTGAATGATGATGTCATTCAGCGGCGCTGCTATGAGAGGAAGCGCAGGCACCCTGCAGGCACCCCTGGAGCATGGAGCTGCGGCAGCAGAGGAACAGGGAGAGGTAAGTATTGCGCTGGCTGCTGCCGGGGCCCTGAGCAAGCAGGGGGGCACAGTGGCGGCCCTGGTACCGCTCTCATCCGCTAACAGGCACCGGGGTGCCCAACGGCGAGTGGGCCCCCTCGCCTGCTCAGGGTCCCGGCACTTGCCCGGGTATGCCAGGTGCTGACGCTGGCCCTGGTAGATAGTCTCCACCCAGCAGATCAGAATTGAAAGTTACATACAAAAATTCCTCCAGACATGTGGGCAAAACTCATCATGAACTACAAAAAACATTTGATTGCTGTACTTGCCAACAATGGTTTTGCCACCAAGTATTAAGTCTTGTTTGCCAGAGGGATCAAACACTTATTTATCCCAGCAAAATGCAAATAACTTAATATAATTTATACAATGTGGTTTTCTGGATTTTATTTTTGATATTCTGTCTCTCAATGTTAAAATTAACCTACTGTAGGGATTCGCTCTTGTAGGCAGTGGCCGGGCCGCAGTAATGAGGCAACACACAGGTTTAAGTCCAAAAATCACTGGTTTACTGTCACTTTAAAGTCCAGGCAACAGAAACAAAACAGAACGTAAATACACTCCAGCTTGGAGAACCACTGTTCCCAGACTCACCCTTACATGGGACGGGCTTGACTAAGTGGCTGCAGGTCAGCAGTGACCGCCAGGTGCCATTCCCGGGTGGTCTGGAATCTGCTTGCTTGAGCTTGCTGACACACTGTACCAGAAACCATGGCTACAGGCTGGCTCCAGCCAAGCTCCTTCTCTTCCTTGCAATACGCTCCGGAGGTGTCTTCCCAGACCTCCTTCCACTGGCTCAACCTAGCCAGTACTGATTCCCCCTTACCAAACACACGTTCCATTAAATATCCCTCAACCACACCCATAGGTGCATTACACATCCCCTGAGCTGCTCACGTGACTATGACCTTTTCACAGGTCCTTGTCTTCAGGGAAAATCCCAGCCAAATTTTAGCCTGCTGGGAGAAATATATCTCCCATCCAGCAAGACCGCCTTTGGTGTACCACACTACCTTAAGACTGTTCATGTCTTTGTCAGTGGGCAAACTTACAAAATCAGCAAGGTATCAAATACTTATTTCCACCACTGTATTTGCCACTGTCCCAGCCCAAAAAAAATGTTGAGGAGAATTTGATGCCAAATAACTTTTGTATCAGAGTAGAATCAATGCTTTTAAGTGTGAAAATTGTACACTGTGTTTTTCATTGACCAAGAATGGTGTTTATGCCGGTCTTGGTGAGTTGGCATGTTGGGGTCAGACACTCTTGATTCATTAAAAGGCACATGCATTTAATGAACTAGGAGCGCCTGACAAATGGCATGCACTTCCGTGTGCCTCACCACAAATTTTACTCCAGTTGGGTATCATTCTTCTGGATCTAAAGCCTTGGTTCTGTGGTCAGCATCTCTTTCTGCTGAGCCACAACAGAAAGATATTTTTTTGGGTGTTTTTGTTTCTGTTGGTTTAGGGTAATGGGTGTTTTTTATTTACTCTGTTGATTTGTCCAATCACCTTTTGGGTGCAAATTTAAATATCTTCCCTTACTGTTGTTTCCTGCTGGTGATAGACTTTGTTGGATTCATTCGCTTTGTTGTAGTTTATGTGGGCTGCAGTAGATTTGTGTGTGATTCCTTTATTCCTAAGGGATCTGCTGCTCTAGCAAAGTTAGGAGTGGCTAAGGACATTCTGGGTAAGCTGCCATCGAGTGGCATCAATTCCGCCAGGGTCTCTCTAGTAAAATACATGGTATGATGGTTTATAGTTCCTCTCCATTGTTCCTGTATGAGGCCATGTCTTTGTCGATGCGTCTTGACCGACATCTTATGGATAAGGACACAGAGACTTTTTCTGTGTTTACTCACTCTCATACTATTGAGGCAGGTGAACCTATGGAAATTGGGACCTGCAGAGAGTTTAAGGAGGGAACTGTATTGAATCACCTACATGTTTCTCTTTATACCGCAGTTGAGCAGGTCATGTTATGATTCAGGGTTTCAAATTCAACAATGAATTTCTTAAAGGTAAAGAGGATATAAAAAAATCTAAGATGTAAAGATATTGATCCTAACAGTTTGAAACTATCTCACATGCATACTGCTGATTTTTTTCTACAAGTATCTTTGGTTACCAGATCTGGAGTTATAGTTACCTCGACATTTGTTGACTCACACCTTAGATCTTATTGACAGTGATTTTTGAAAGTATACACTTTCAACTCTCAGTCATCCTATTCAAGTATCAAAAATGGATAATTCTCCTCTTACTGAAGGTCATGTTACTTCTAAAATTGAGTATGTGTGCATGAGAGTGGGAGTGTTACACACAGAATATATGTATTTTATGGTATTTCCTTCATTACCAGCTAAAGTTGTGTTTGGTATGCCCTGGTTGGTGAAACACAATGCTTTCATCAACTGGGAGAGTTATGAGGTTAAGAATTTTTGTTTTTCCAATTCTTTGCTTAAATTCTTGGCATCCATGAGATCTCTTCTATATTTTATTCAAGATGAATTTGAGGATGTTTTTTTCTGATACTGAATGTGAAGTTCTCCCCCCTTATAGGTCATATGAGTGTGCTATCTAATCTACCCCAGAAGTCAAATTGCTCAAATCATGTCTGTTTAATCTCTCTCTTCTGGAAAGAGCTGCCTTCAAAGCAGAGGCGTAGCTAGGGGTTCAGCTCAGTAAAGGATATGCCACACTGAACAATATCGCTAACGGGATCGCTAAAAAACGTCACTATTTAGCGATCCCGTTAGCGATGTTGTTCAGTGCGGCATCTGCCAGCGACGAGCTTCCTGCTGTGATCTCGCTCGTCGCTGGAATCGTTCCGGACCCTATTTTCTCGTCGGCGCTCCGCTGGGTAAGTATATATCGCTAGTGTGGCACCTTTTCTTAGCGATTTAGCGGTACTTTTGTACCGCTAAAGTCGTTAAGAAGATCGCTAACGGCGATAGCGTCGTTAACTATATCGCTAAATGTGGCCGCACTAAGCGATATAGAAACAATCCCGCTAGCGATCGCATTAGTATGCGTCGTTATCGTGATCGCTAGCGGGATTATTTAGTGTGGCAGTACCTTAAGTCAACATGAGCATGTTGTGAAGGGGTTATGAGAGCTTTCGAGAAAAGGAGACATTGGTTGGAGGGGGGCTAGGCATAGAGTAACAGCCTTTATTGATAACAAAAATTTACTGTATGTTGACGCTGTTAAGAGCATGAATACTAAACAAGCCCGGTAGGCTCTTTTGCTTGGTTTGACTTATCTCCATGCTACTAAGAATGTTAAGGCGGATTCCTTATCACGTAATTTTATTCTGGGGTTGAGGGCAAAAACCCCAGTAAAAATTCACAGTAAACGGCTGATAATGGGTGCCTTGGGTATCGATCTCATACAGCACATTATCAAGGCTCAGGATGAGGCACAGAGGGCTTGCCACCTGGCAAGTTTTTTGTGCCTACCTCGCTTCGCTAATCTTCTTAACCAGGTACATCACTCGGTGTTGGCTGAACATCCTGGTTAATCTGCCACCTGAAGAGCTTTTTCCAGGTCATTTTGGTGGCAGAGTGCTTGAAAAGATGTCGATTAGTATCTCCGTAAGTGCAGGATTTGTGCCTACCTCGCTTCGCTAATCTTCTTAACCAGGTACGTCACTCGGTGTTGGCTGAACATCCTGGTTAAACTGCCACCTGAAGAGCTTTTTCCAGGTTATTTTGGTGGCAGAGTGCTTGAAAATATGTTGATTAGTATCTCCGTAAGTGCAGGATTTGCGCCAGATCTAAAGCCTTTCGCCAGGTTCCTAAATGGTTTCTTTTACCTAACGAGGTTTCGTCTCGACCTTGGACCCTCTTGTCAATAAATGTTGTCACAAATTTTCTGGTGGTAATAATACGGTATTGGTGGTGGTTGACCATTTTTAGCAAGATGGTTTACTTGATTCTTCTACCAAAATTGCCTAAGGCTAAAAGGTTTAGCTATTTTGTTTATCTCCCATGTCGTTAAACTAAATGGTGTTCCTAAAAACATTATTTCTGATAGAAGGGTTCAGTTTGTGGCTAGCTTTTGGCATTGGCTTTCCTCTGAGTTGTTAATTAAGCATTCATTCTCAGGTTATCATCCTGAGGTTAATGTTCATATGGAGAGAATGAACCAAGAATTGGAACACTATTTAAGATGTTTTGTCTCATCTAATCAAGAGGATTAGGTTGTTTTTCTTCCCCAGCTGAGTTTAATAACTGCACTTATTAATCAATCGCAGATGAAAAAGGGTTCCTGCCTTTAAGGTGAGAGATTTTGTCTTGTAATTCTCAATAATCACCATCTTAAAGTTACATCCAGAAAATGTGCACCTATATTTGTTATACCATAGTAGATAATCAAGAACATTAATCCGGGGCCTGAATGGAGATATAAATATTCCTTCTATGTCTCGCGTCTTAAGAAAATTTCAAGGGACGCTGGGATTTCATGACAGTATTGAGGTGGACTTGGAAATGGACAAGCAGTATGAGGTGGAACAAGTCTTGAAATCCAGACGTGTCAGATGGCGGCTTTATTTTGTTCTTAAATGGAAGTGTTTCAGTCCGGAGGATAGCTCTTGGATGGATGCCAAAGACATACATGCCAATCGCCTAGTGAGGGAGTTCTATCTGCAGTGTCAGCAGTTGGGGATCTCTGCGGGTCCAGTGGCCCCTCCTTGAAGGGAGAGGGGGGTACTGTCATGCTTATGAAATCAAACCCTTTCCATTGAGCCACAACTGATACATCTTTTCTTTGGTCTTTTAGCTCTGCAATCTTTGTTTCCGTTGGTTTTGGGTATCAGGTGTTTTTCATTTACTCTGTCTGTCCTATCACCATTTGGGTGCAGTTTTAAATACCTTACCCTACTGATGTTTCCTGCTGGTGATAGACTTTGTTGGATTCATTCACTTTGCTGTACTCTGAGTGGTTTGCAGTAGTTTTGAGTGTGATTCCTTTACTCCTTAGGGATCTGCTACAGTAGCAATCCTAGGCACTGCTAAGAACATTGAGGTAAGCCATAATCGATTGGGGCATCATTATGTTATCTCAGGGTGCTATCCTCAGCAGTTATGCAGTGACAGAACAGGTGAGAGAAAGATTTTTCCTAGTCTAAACAGTACATGTCAGTTCAAGTATTTGTTTTCCTGGCTTGTACATTACCTGTGTGAATGTGCTTTGTAAGTCATAACATTGGGATCTAGAGTAAAGGGTATGCCACACTAAACAATATCGCTAACGGATCGCTAAAAAACGTCACTATTTAGCGATCCCGTTAGCGATATTGTTCAGTGCGGCAGCTTCCAGCGACGAGCTTCCTGCTGTGATCTTGCTCGTCGCTGGAATCGTTCCGGACCCTATTTTCTCGTCGGCGCTCCGCTGGTAGTATCTAATCGCGGTGGCACCTTTTCTTAGCGATTTAGCGGTACTTTGTACCGCTAAAGTCGTTAAGAAGATCGCTAACGCGATAGCGTCGTTAACTATACGCTAATGTGGCCGCATTTAGCGATATAGAAACAATCCGCTAGCGATCGCATTAGTATGCGTCGTTATCGTGATCGCTAGCGGATTGTTTAGTGTGGCAGTACCTTAAGAGTTCGGGAGTAAGGAACACCACAGCTCATCATGAATGAGAAAAGATGCAATGTCTGAACTGGATGGACAAATGTCTTTTTTCGGCTTTGCTAACTATGTTATTATGTAACATCACAATACCATGTCGCCCTAGCGCTACCCATTTTGGCATAGCTGGGAGAGGCTAGGGTGAATATGCCAAAATTCACAAAATTATTGCGCAACTTAGCAATATTTCAAAATTATTTACAGCAGAATTTTGGCATATTCGCCTTAGTGAATCAGTGCCTAAAAGTCTGACAGAGCTTGCAAAGAAGTCTTGTGTGCATGTGGTGATTGCAACTAGTCTGAAAGTAGCTTTGTTGAGGCAATTAAATATGAATGGAAGAGCAGTTTGCAGCAAGAAGAATTTACACATAAAACATTTGAATAGTACATCATAATCTTTTTAACAGTAAATGGTGCTTTAAATAGAAATATCTCTATATCTCTCAAATATACACTCTACCCAGCAGAAAAAAATGCTTAATGTTTATGATACTTTATTTAACCTTTCAAATGTCTCCTAAATAATTTATCACTCATTTTTATGACAGAGAATTATTAATATGGTAATCAAATTCTAAATGGCACATTTACTTTATGCTGAAACAGCAGTGGAAGCCTACAATACTTATTAATAGACATTTCATAAAATGGGAGAAAATAACACTTTCATGTTCACTGCAAAAGCTCACGTCATCCTAAAACAATAATAAACTGGACAAAAATTGATGTCTTCATTTCTGTATTTATGGGGAAAATGAAATAAAATTATTAGGAGCAAGTCAGAAACATTGAAAATAAGATTTGAATAGGTTGAAATTTGAGTTTGACGTTTTGCTAATTTTTCAAGGGAAGAGTTGATTCACAATGTGACACTTGTCAAATGTTCCAGGGTCAGAAAACAAGACAGCACATCATAAACTAAAGGGGAAAAACAAAGGCGTAATCAATATGCACGCCTCTCCACTTCCTTAGGCGTGGAGTGCATATTCATTAAATTAATGAGCAGGGCCAAGTGATCGCTTGGCAGGAAGAGCTGCTGGTGCTGGCGGACGGAACGAGATGCAGTGCCAGCTAGGGCGCGCAGGCAGGTAAATAGGATGCTTTTGTTTTATTGTTTTTTTTTAACAGGAATCATGAATACAAGGATAGGAGATAAGGATCAATGCATATAATGACAGGGACCTGGGAGCCATGCATACAATGACAGGGACGGGGGAGCCATGCATACAATGACAGGGACAGGGGAGCCATGCATACAATGACAGGGATGGGGGAGCCATGCATACAATGACAGGGATGGGGGAGCCATGCATACAATGACAGGGACAGGGGAGCCATGCATACAATGACAGGGACGGGGGAGCCATGCATACAATGACAGGGATGGGGGAGCCATGCATACAATGACAGGGACGGGGGAGCCATGCATACAATGACAGGGATGGGGGAGCCATGCATACAATGACAGGGATGGGGGAGCCATGCATACAATGACAGGGATGGGGGAACCATGCATACCACGATAGGGATGAAGGGACAATTCATACCCGGCTTATACACGAGTCAAAAAGTTTACCCAGTTTTTCGTGGCAAAATTAGGTGCCTCGGCTTATACTCGGGCCGGCTTATACTCGAGTATATACAGAAATTGCCTAGTAATCCCTGCCAGTCGCCCTACTTGACTGTGGAGGTTGCCACAGAGCAGGTTAGTAATGCTGTTAACCTGCAGATTAACCCAATATCTGCAAATAAATAGCATTTTTTCTGGTGACAGGTTCCCTTTAATAGACAAAAATCAGTAATTTCCTGAATGCATTTTACTCCAGTATGTGTCACATGGAGAGCACACACAGACGGTAAAAGTGGACCATGCCACACTTTCATGTGCACATGTGAAGGAGGCCTAAGTTGTATTGTGAGGTTGTGCAACAGCTGAAATGTGTATTATTATGTTCTGCAGCAACTGAGGTGTGACCTGTGGCTGTCGTTGTGATGGAGCATTGTCCTGCATGAAAATCATGTTTTTCTTGAACGATACCGCTTCTCCCGCTCTGAAACCCTTTCAAATACGGTTAAAAAGGCTTCAACATCATCATCCGGAGTCATCTTTTGCATGGCATGTACCACCTTCCGGATGTATAAGTCATCACCTGGACTTGGAAGGGGGTCTGCTGGCTTCTCACGAACAGACTCTGCGAGGAGTTCCATCTATAGTGTAAGCACCTCCTGTTGCTGTCGCTGTGAAGGAGCATTGTCCTGTATCACGACCAGTGGTGGATTCTTTGTGCTCTGACAGATATAGTCACTTCTGAGAGTGCCAATATTTCAGTTTTTAATTTTGCATTCTCCCCAGTGTCCTGTAAGGATAGGTCATCATAAGCCTTTTGTGACTCGACAGTTAGTATAAGGACCAGAAGCTCTGCCCACTGCTCCAGCGGCCACTTCTCCCGCTCTGAAACCCTTTCAAATACGGTTAAAAAGGCTTCAACATCATCATCCGGAGTTATCTTTTGCATGGCATGTACCACCTTCCAGATGTATAAGTCATCACCTGGACTTAGAAGGGGTCAGCTGGCTTCCCACAAACAGACTCTGCGGGGAGTTCCATCTACAGTGTAAGCACCTCCTGTTGCTGTCGCTGCTATTGCTGTTTTTGGAGCTGCTGCACCGTTTGTTCCCACAGCGGAAGGAGCACAGTGCTCATCTTACACTACTATAAATAATTTAAGGAAAGTCAGAGAGGCCTGGCACTGCTCACCATACTGACGGTAGACTATGAGAAGCACATAATTTTAGCAAGATGTTATCCATAGGTGTATCTAGGTATTTCACCATCAGGTGCAAGAATTCAGTTTGGCACCCCTACTCCCTCATGCGGTTTGAGTAGCTGTCATGTGACTCTGCCTATTCATATGTGATTTGCTTACTTACAGTCACGTGCTGCTCTTCCTATATTTCTTGATGGTCAGTAAAAAACTGAAAGAAGCAGGAAAAAAAGGTAGATGTCATGTGACTATAAGTATGAAAATTGCATATGATTGAAGTGGCCACGTGATAACTGCTAGAAGCAGGAATCAGAGCTGAATCCTGACAGTGAATATATTACATGCTTTAGGATTGCATGCTACAGGATTAATAATTAAATGGCTTGCTCAGGTTTATAATGAAAGTTTGAAATCATTGTAGGTGACTGCAAGCTTCTGGATTCTCTCAGAACATGAACTGCCTACTTTTAAAATTCTCCCATGACGGCGGAAGAGTGGACAGTCATGTCAGCGCAAGCATACAATTTGCAAACTTAGGGCTCATAACCACTGGAGACAAAAACGGACGATTGCAAGCCGATAAAAAATCAGCTTGCAATCGGACCAATATTATTCAATAGGGTACTTCTCATTTGCGATTTTTTTCTCAGCTGAAATCGGTCTGAGAAAAAAATTGCAGCATGCTGCGATTTGCGGCGATTTTGGCATGATAATCGCTAATGCAAGTCAAGGGATGCGCTAAAAAATCGGACAGCACTCGCACCATGCGAGTGCTGTCCGATTTATGCGCACCAGTGTCCTTTGAAAAGCCGCCAATTCATCCCCGGCTACTGTAAAATCACACTGACAGCTCACAAAACACTACATATATACACATATAATACATATATATATATATATATATATATACACGTCATTGTGAGACAATATATATATATATATATATATATATTTATATATATATATATATATTTATAGTTCATGCACTTCTACATACTGTAATAGCCGCTAATTCAATTGCCGGCTTTTGTGAAATTACAGACCCGACATGAAATGACACATGGTTTACATACAGTTAACCATGTCATTTCATGTAGTTTGATATATGGTTTTCACTAACAATTACATGTGTGGTTGTGTGCAAAATTTCACACATGTAGGGGTTAATTAAAGGTGTAAATTTGTTGAAAAAAATGTGTGGGCTCCAGCGCTATTTTCTCAACCAGACAGACAAAGCAAGCGAGTGGGGGCAGATAATAATAGCCCAGGGGGGTGCATTTATTTTGTGCCCCCCCACCCCCGGCTACTAACATCTGCCCCCAGCCACCCCAGAAAATGCAAATCTATAATTAGATTCGCCCTTTCTGGCACTTTGCCCGTCTATTCCCATTGCCCTGTAGCGGTGGCAAATGGGTTAATAATGGGTTAAAGCCATCTTGCTATTGAAAGGTGACTTTAAGCCAGGTTAATAATTGAGAGTTGTCAATTAGACAACTCTCAATTATTAATCCTATTGTATGAAAGGAAAAAAAACACACACATTAATTATTAATCCTTTTAATGAAATAAAGACAGTTTTTGACCATATTTTATTGCTCAGGTACTCCATCCGATTCCCTTGCTCGCATGTAATAAAAATAAATTAAAAAAGCAACATTATTCTTACCTATCCGACGCACAGTCATGTCCCACGCTGTAATCCTTCACAAAGGGTTAAGTGGTTTACAACTAGCAGGGCAGCTAATGCTGCCTGCTCAGCTGTAATCCCCTGAATGAATCAGTTCATCTCCTGGCGACAGGAGAGGAAGTGATGAGTGTGTGAAGCTTAATTGATTGCTTCCCACTTTCACTTCAGGTCAGGTCACCCGGGGACTTCCTCTGACGTCACTGCTGCTGTGCGGTGTCCCCGGCTGACCTGACCTAAAGTGAAAGTGGGAAGCAATCAATTAAGCTTCACACACTCATCACTTCCTCTTCTGTGCCCGGGAGATGAACTGATTCATTCAGGGGATTACAGCTGAGCAGGCAGCATTAGCTGCCCTGCTAGTTGTAAACCACTTAACCCTTTGTGAAGGATTACAGCGTGGGACATGACTGTGCGTCGGATAGGTAAGAATAATGTTGCTTTTTTAATTTATTTTTATTACATGCGAGCAAGGGAATCGGATGGAGTACCTGAGCAATAAAATACGGTCAAAAACTGTGTCTTTTTATTTCATTAAAAGGATTAATAATTAATGTGTGTTTGTTTTTTTTCCTTTCATACAATAGGATTAATAATTGAGAGTTGTCAAATTGACAACTCTCAATTATTAACCTGGCTTAAAGTCACCTTTCAATAGCAAGGTGGCTTTAACCCATTATTAACACATTCGCCACCTCTACAGGGCAATGGGAATAGACGGGCAAAGTGCCAGAAAGGGCGAATCTAATTATAGATTTGCCTTTTCTGGGGTGGCTGGGGGCAGATGTTAGTAGCCAGGAGGGCACAAAATAAATGCACCCTCCCTGGGCCATTATTATCTGCCCCCACTCGCTTGCTTTGTCTGTCTGGTTGAGAAAATAGCGCGGGAGCCCACGTATTTTTTTTAAACAAATTTACACCTTTAATTAACCCCTACATGTCTGATACAGTAAAGATGTATATCTTAGTACTGTGTTAGCCAGTAGATAACCCCTACATGTCTGCAATTTTGCACACATACACTCATGTAATTGTAACTTAAAACCATATATCAAACTACATGAAATGACATGGTTAACTGTATGTAAACCATGTGTCATTTCATGTCGGGTCTGTAATTTCACAAAAGCCGGTAATTGAATTAGCGGCTATTACAGTATGTAGAAGTGTATGAACTATAAATATATGCATATAATGTATATATATATATATATATATATGTCACAATGACATATATATATATATGTATGTATTCTATGTGTGTATATGTATTGTTTCTATTCTTTATTAAAGCTGTCAGTGTGATTTTACAGTATAGCCGGGGATGAATTAGCGGCTATTACAGTATGTAGAAGTGTATGAACTATAAATATATGTATATATATAGATGTCACAATAACATATATATATATATATATATATATATGTATTATATGTGTGTATATGTATTGTTTCTATTCTTTATTAAAGCTGTCAGTGTGATTTTACAGTATAGCCGGGGATGAATTAGCGGCTATTATACTATGTAGAAGTGTATGACAATATATATATATATATATATATATATATATATATATATATATAATTATTTGCTTTTTGTGTACATTTTTTTTTGACAATGTGATTTTTACATGAATTTTTACATAGAGAGAACTGCTCTATGTAAAACGTCATGTTAAAATCGCATTGCATACAGATGGAAAACGGATGGAAAACGGATGGTGCGATTAAAAATCGCATACAAATCGCATGACAATCGCATGACAATTGCATATATTCGGACCGTTTTTTCCATCCAGAAAACGGACCGTTTTTTTTTCCACAAATGGGTATGAGCCCTTACGCCCACATTCTGACCAGATGTGTCCGACTTCGCTCAATTCATTTTCATTGAGAGAGACCATGCATATACAGTGGGTATGGAAAGTATTCAGACCCCTTTAAATTTTTCACTCTTTGTTTCATTGCAGCCTTTTGGTAATTTCAAAAAAGTTCATTTTTTTTCTCATTAATGTACACTCTGCACTCCATCTTGACTGAAAAAATAGAAATATAGAAATTTTTGCAAATTTAAAAAAGAAAAACTGAAATATCACATGGTCATAAGTATTCAAACCCTAAATTCAGACATTCATATTTAAGTCACATGCTGTCCATTTCTTTATGATCTTCCTTGAGATGGTTCTACGCATTCATTGGAGTTCAGTTGTGTTTAATTAAACTGATGGACTTGATTTGTAAAGGCACACACCTGTCTATATAAGACCTCACAGCTCACAGTGCATGTCAGACCAAATGAGAATCATGAGGTCAAAGGAACTGACCAAGGAGCTCAGAGACAGAATTGTGGCAAGGCACAGATCTGGCCAAGGTTACAAAAGAAATTCTGCAGTATTCAAGGTTCATAAGAGCACAGTGGCCTACATAATCCTTAAATGGAAGAAGTTTGGGACCACCAAAAGCCTTCCTAGACCTGGCAGTCCAGCCAAACTGAGCAATCGTGGGAGAAGAGCCTTGGTGAGAGAGGTAAAGAAGAACCCCAAGATCACTGTGGCTGAGCTCAACAGATGCTGTAGGGAGATGGGAGAAAGTTCCACTGTAGTTCAACTATCACTGCAGCCCTCCACCAGTCGGGCCTTTATAGCAGAGTGGCCCGACGGAAGCCTCTCCTCAGTGCCAGACATATGAAAGCCTGCATAGAGTTTGCTAAAAAGCACATGAAGGACTCCCAGACTGTGAGAAAATAAGTTTCTCTGGTCTGATGAGACAAATATAGAACATTTTGGTGTTAATTCTAAGTGGTATGTGTTGGGAAAACCAGGTACTGCTCATCACCTGCTCAATACAACCCCAACAGTGAAACATGATGGTGGCAGCATCATGCTATGGGGGTGTTTTTTCAGCTGCAAGGACAGGACGACTGGTTGCAATTGAAGGAAACATGAATGCGGCCAAGTACACAGATATATTAGATGAAAACTTCTTCCAGAGTGCTCCGGAACTCAGACTTGACCGAAGGTTCATCTTCCAACAAGAAATGACCCTAAGCACACAACTAAAATAACAAAGGAGTGGCTTCAGAACATTTATGTGACTATTCTTGACTGGCCCAGCCAGAGCCCTGACCTAAACCAAAATTGAGCATCTCTGGAGAGACCTGACAATGGCTGTCCACCAACGTTCACCATCCAACCTGATGAAACTGGAGAGGATCTGCAAGGAAGAATGGCAGAGGATCCCCAAATCCAGGTGTGAAAAACTTGTTGCATCATTCCCAAGAAGACTCATGGCTGTACTAGCTCAAAAGAGTGCTTCTACTCAATACTGAGCAAAGGTTTTGAATACTTATGACCTTGTGATATTTCAGTTTTTTTTTTTTTAATAAATTTGCAAAAATTTCTACATTTCTGATTTTTTTCAGTCAAGATGGGGTGCAGAGTGTACATTAATGAGAAAAAAATGAACTTTTTTGAATTTACCAAATGAATGTAATGAAACAGAATGAAAAATGTAAAGGGGTCTGAATACTTTCCGTACCCACTGTATAGTCAACAAGTGACCACATGAACGTAAATCGCATACTTGCGGTTACATCACTTACGTCTCTCGCAGCAGACACCAGAAAATCCTGAAAGTGAGCAGCGTCCGCTGTGAGAATTCACAAAGAGTAACTGTAGACTTTCATCACAAACTTGGATAACCCCTTTAATGCTCCGAATATAAACAAAAATATAGTAACCCTTAACTTGTCAGATAACACAACACTTTACTAAGATAGACATTTATCACGTAATCTTACAAGTTATTGATTATTACATGTGTACAGTCATGGCCAAAAGTTTTGAGAATGACACAAATATTATATTTTCACATGATCTGCTGCCCTCTGGTTTTTATGTGTGTTTGACACATGTTTTTATCACAAACAGAAATATAATTGCAAACATATGAGTAACAAAAGCTTATATTGACAGTTAGAATGAGTTAATGCAGCAAGTCAATATTTGCACTGTTGACCCTTCTTCTTCAGGACCTCTGCAATTCTCCCTGGCATGCTCTCAATCAACTTCTGGACCAAATCCTGACTGATAGCAGTCCATTCTTGCACAATCAATGCTTTCATTTTGTCAGAATTTTTAGGTTTTTGTTTGTCCACCCGTCTCTTGATGATTGACCACAAGTTCTCAATGGGATTAAGATCTGGGGAGTTTCCAGGCCATGGACCCAAAATCTCTATGTTTTGTTCCCTGAGCCATTTAGTTATCACCTTTGCTTTATGGCAAGGTGCTCCATCATGCTGGAAAAGGCATTGTTGATCGCCAAACTGCTCTTGGAGGGTTGGGAGAAGTTGCTCTTGGAGGACATTATGGTACCATTCTTTATTCATGGCTGTGTTTTTAGGCAAGACTGTGAGAGATTCCCTTGGCTGAGAAGCAACCCCACACATGAATGGTTTCAGGATGTTTAACAGTTGGCATGAGACAAGACTGGTGGTAGCGCTCACCTTGTCTTCTCCGAATGAGGCGTTTTCCTGATGTCCCAAACAATCGAAAAGGGGATTCATCAGAGAAAATAACTTTACCCCAGTCCTCAGCAGTCCACTGCCTGTACCTTTTGCAGAATATCAGTCTGTCCATGATGTTTTTTCTGGAGAGAAGTGGCTTCTTTGCTGCCCTCCTTGAGACCAGGCCTTGCTCCAAGAGTCTCCGCCTCACAGTGCGTGCAGATGCACTCACACCTGCCTGCTGCCATTCCTGAGCAAGCTCTGCACTGCTGGTAGCCCGATCCCGCAGCTGAAACACTTTTAAGAGACGGTCCTGGCGCTTGCTGGTCTTTCTTGGGTGCCCTGAAGCCTTTTTGGCAACAATGGAACCTGTCTCCTTGAAGTTCTTGATGATGCGATAGATTGTTGACTGAGGTGCAATCTTTCTAGCTGCGATACTCTTCCCTGTTAGGCCATTTTTGTGCATTGCAATGATGACTGCATGTGTTTCTTTAGAGATAACCATGGTTAACAGAAGAGAAACAATGATGCCAAGCACCAGCCTCCTTTTAAAGTGTCCAGTGGTGTCATTCTTACTTAATCATGACAGATTGATCTCCAGCCATGTCCTCATCAACACCCATACCTGTGTTAATGGAGCAATCACTGAAAAGAGGTTAGCTGTTCCTTTTAAGGCAGGACTGCAATGATGTTGAAATGTGTTTTGGGGGATAAAGTTCATTTTCTAGCCAAATATTGACTTTGCAAGTAATTGCTGTTAAGCTGATCACTCTTTATAACATTCTGGAGTATATGCAAATTGCCATTAGAAAAAGTGAAGCAGTAGACTTTGTAAAAATTAATATTTGTGTCATTCTCAAAACTTTTGGCCATGACTGTACAGGATAAGAAACAATAACAGCACAAGAAAACATCACCAGTGCAGAAATACATCACTGAACTAACCACCATCAGTACAGAAATACATCACCATAACCACTATGTTAGTCATCGGATGACAGCAGGATCTGAGGAGTCTGTGGTCTCCCATTCAGACCCAGCCAAGGCAGATGCTGCTCAGCTTCGCCCTTGATCCCAACACCTAGTCAATACACAAGAGGCACAAATAGTTACTCAGGTCTTTGTTCATAGTAGCCTTAAACCTAGGTTACGGAACAAGAAAAGGCTGTTGTAAGCCTAAGTCCAGAAATGCCTGCACTGAGCATGTCCGTGACATAGCGAGCCATGATTGGTGCTTGATGTCAGCTGATCCTCTGACCTGGCATCGCCTGATTGGTCACGGATGATGTCATCGGTGATGCGATTGACGAGATGGCTGGAGATGGAGCTTAGCCCCTAAATAGCTTGTCTGTCCACGGCGCGGTCAGATCAGACTAAAATAGGCAGTGCTCATATGTGGACGTGCCAGAATCTGGGCTCCATGCGTTCTCTCTAGCTTTGCTCTCCGGGACCTTGCCAGAGTTCGCTCGGCTTATTAGCTCAGGTCCTTCAGGTAGGATCAGCTTATGCCAGGCAGGTAGCCAATGTGGCGCAGTCTTGCTACGAATATAGGATAGCTATACACCCTGAGCAGACTGCGGGGTGCGTAACCTGGGCATCACCTGCCAAGCTGAACAGAGAGTGGCTCAGTCCGGTATCACGCCGGCTAGTAGCACGTACGCCTGGCATTAGTCGCACGCACTTCCTAGAGGTTGGCATGTAGCCTCTGTGCAGTCAACAGGGCTACGTCCATACCAGCTTGCAGCACATTGTGCAAATCTAATATCTGGCGAGTGGCTTCTGTGCCATTAACAGGGCTACATCTACACCAGTCGATAGCACATCTCCCACGATGTTAACAGAGATAGTGTCAATCCTGCATCTCTCCTAGTGTGATGTAACACAGGCGAGATCTAATGTTGATTTTCATTGTCAGTTTGACCCTCATACTATGGGGGTGTTCGGCAGCAGTGAACATAAACTACATCGCGGACCCCGGGTTCGGTTGCAATCCATTATATAATAAAGCTGTTGCAACCGAGCTCATAACACACTAGCAGTACATAGATCACTAGAATCCACATCAGTTCATAAATACATCACCAGAGCCAACAGCTGTAAAGAAATACATCACCAGAATCAATATCAGTACAGAAATACCTCACCAAAACCACTAGCAGTACAGACATAGATCACTAGAACCCACATCAGTTCATAAATACATCACCAGAACCACCATTAGTACATGAATACCGGACCACCATAGTACATGAATCTGCACCAGAACCACCATCAGTTCAGAAATACATGACCATAATCACCATCATTAAATGAATAAATCACCTGGACCATGATTAGTACATGAATACATCACCAGAACCACCATCAGTTCATGATACATTAATTGTAATTATAGATGCGCACACACCTGGATGTTCGGGTCCAGCGGGTTCGGCCGAAGTTACAAAAAATTCAGGTTCGGGTGCCATATCAGTGCTCGGACCCGAACCCAGACCCTTTTCACTTGAATGGGGGTCCGAACATCCAGTGCTTGGTGCGCTGTAATGTGCATGATAGCGCGGCAAACATGGCTTCTGATCGGCAGGGAAATCATCCCCGCCGGTCAGAGAGCCGCGGTTCCCACGCTGTCAAAAGACAGTGCGAGCACTCAGCTGTGATCGGATGTATAAAGTTTACCTCTGGCCACTGGTGTCAGCTGATGGGACTACTGATCCCATCATCCGACACCTACTACCTCTAATTACAGTGAGAGCAGGAGCAGTGCATGGAGTATTCATTAGCCACTCCTGCGCTGTAAGTAATTAAAAAAGAAAATGGCGTGGGTTCCCCTTTATTTTTGCTAACCAACCAGACAAAACTCACAGCTGGGGCTGCAACCCTAAGCTGTCAGCTTCAGCAAGGCTAGTTATGAAAAATAGAGGGGTCTCCACACTATTTTTTTAATTATTTAAATAAATAATTTAAAAAAGACGGCGTAGGGTCCCCCCCAGTTTTGACAACCAACCTTGCTAAAGCAGATAGCTGGGGGCTGGTATTCTCAGGTGGGTAAGGGGCCATGGATATTGGCCACCCCAGCCTAAAAATAGCAGCCCACAGCTGCCCAGAAAAGGCACATCTATTAGATGCGCCAATTCTTTGGCTTTGCCCAGCTCTTCCCACTTGTCCTGTAGCGGTGGCAATTGAGGTTCATATTTGTGGGGTTGATGTCACTTATCCATTGCTAATCCTATAGTTGTATGGAAAATAAAGACACAGCCAGAATAAAGTCCTTTATTTGAAATAAGACTAAACACAGGTTTCCAACCGCCGATCCGTACCGCGACCCCCATCGGACGGCGGACCGCCCCTGGGTGAGTATCATATAACTCGTTTTTCTAATCTTTCAGATTACATCGGGGTCTTATCTACAGCATTCCAGAATGCTGTAGATAAGCCCCTGATGGCGGTGGCCGTATCTCATAGGCCAAAAATGGGGTGACAGATTCCCTTTAAGGTTACGCACGGTCACTGAGGCTCCGTTCTTAGCCGGGCTCAACTACGGTGACATCCCCGCTAGCACGGTGAGAAAAACTCTCTAATTGTAATGTCAGGTCAAACCTATATACATTTGTATAACATGAACTTACAACTCCCAGTATGTCTTTACAATGGTAAGGAGATGCTGGAATTTGTTGTTATCAGTCATCATCAGACTGTGGCTCATATAGAAACCGCAAACTGATGAGAATTAGTCAGTATCACAAATAAATATTTACATTTAGATACCTTATAGATGACATTATCTCTGATTGGAATCATTCTCTTTCTCTTCATCATCTTGTTCAGACACCATAATGACTTTTCACATCAACAGCTCGTCTCTGGAGACTTCCATCTTCTCGGGTCTTCAGCAGCACATCTATACACAATGCCTTTAAAAATAAGAGTGTGATTATAATGCTCCTGAATAAAAATATCTGCACTACACTGAGCCCCTAATTACATAATTGTCTCTCAATTCCCTGCACAATATATGACTTTCACACACTGTCCATTTTATTGTACCGTACATCAACACTGCCCTCTCCTTTCCATACTGGGCCCTCTATTCACACTATCCTCACACACCATGTCACCCCTCCTCAAGTGACCAGTCTCTATACTGTGCCCCTTCATCACATTCCCCCCTTCTCAGCATATTGTTTCCCCATGCTGCCCCCTCTCTATACCTCCCCTACACAACACCACAATACTTTATTCTGTGTCGCCTCGCACTTTTCTCCCCTTACACTGTCTCTTCACACTATTACCCTCAATAGTCTCTTCACACAATTCCTCCCTCATTCTGTCTGCTCACACATTCCCCCTCTCACTAACCATACTCTTTCCTTACATATTTACCCCCTTGGGTTTCTATGCTGTCTACTCATATACACCCCTCTCCATACTGTGTCCGCAATCATCCCATCCCCCTCACTCTCCATACTGTGTCCGCACCCATACACAACCATCACTCTCCATACTGGGTCCGCACCTATCCTTCCTCTAATGCTGTTTCATAATACATCCCTCCCTCGCTCACCACAATGTGTCTGCAACCACCCTCACTCATGGGGAGTGTGTCTGCACCCTTTTCCACCATAGCTCCCAATACGGTGTCTGCACCCATTCCTTTCTACTCACCATACTGTTTTTGCACCCACCCCCATAACCACCCATACTGTATCTGCACCCATTCCCCTTACTGCTCCCCATACTGTATCCGGAACCATCCCCCATCGCTCCCAATACTGTGTCTACACCTATTCTCCGTCTCACTCCCCATACTGTATCTGCACCCAACCTTACTCCCCATACTGTATCCGCACTCATCCCCTCTCCATTGTTCCCCATACTGCATCTACATCCATCCCCCTCATTCCCAGTACTGTGTCTGCACTCATCCCCTCCTTACTCCCAATATTGCATCTGCACCTATCTCTCACACTCCCATTACTGTGTCAGCATCCATCCCCCCTCCCTCCCCATACTGCATCTGCAACCAACACCCTTCCCTCCCCTTACTGTGCATCCATCCCTTTGTTTGCTCCCCATACTTTGTACTCAAATCCTTCCCCTCACCATTACACTACATTTTTGGTGTCTTCAGCTCCAATGCAGCACTTATCACCAATGTTCTATGCGCCTCTGCGGCAACTGATCTGTTCACACTGCCGACGTTGCCCTGACCCCGAAGTTCCAGCAGTCACAGCTACAATTTTACTTGCATCTGAATGACATGAGTACAATTAATAACTGAGATCAGATGGCTGCACCTTCTCTGAGCCAGCTGTCAGCTTGACAGCCGGATCAGAGAACTGCTGACTCCCACTACAGGGGTTGGCAAAATGCACCTGCTGTGGAGACATATAAGATCACCACATCAGGCACCCTGATGGCGCCTCCCTGCCACGTGTTCCTGTGCAAATGCCCAGCCTGATCTCCCTACATATGGCCCTGTGTTATCTAGATAAAATGTATATCTTACAGTCAGAGAAATACAGTATACGTAGCAAGATACAAGACAAGCCCAAATAAACATGGTTAAGGGGAAAGACAGGTAAGAGCTTGAAGGCTTACAGTCTACAAGGGAAAAGGGTAAGAATACAGCAGGGGAGAGTAAAGGCTGCTGGTGGCGTAAAAATGGAATTGGAACCAATGCAAAATATATTACTTACTTTTCCAGTGACCATACATTTAGAATTAGCCCTAAAGTACCTCATGAATTACATGAATCAATAGAAAAATATTTAGAATTGAGAGTCCTCAGTGGTTGATACCTTTTAATGGCTAACTGAAAAGATGGTAACAAATTGCAAGCTTTCGAGACTACTCCGGTCTCTTCATCAGGCATGAAGAGACCGGAGTAGTCTCGAAAGCTTGCAATTTGTTACCATCTTTTCAGTTAGCCATTAAAAGGTATCAACCACTGAGGACTCTCAATTCTAAATATTTTTCTATCTACTGGCTAACACGGTACGAAGATACACATCTTTCCTATATGAATCAATAGAAACATTTTTGAAGCTGTGTATGAAAACAAAGCCAATAGGACGACATTTGGAATATACATTTCAAAGTCCTACACACAATTTATCACAAACCATGTGGAGAAATGAGAATCAATGGGCCAAGACATGAGTAATAACAGCTAAATATTTCCGGTGAGTGACCTTATAGAACATTCCTATTGTTATCTAGCTTGGGGGATCACTATTTCCAATTAGAGCTACCCTTTCTGTAGCGCTTCTTTAAAATGTATTCTTTCTTAAAAATTTTCAAGTGTGATCCCCATCCAGGAATTGGGTAGCTCCTATTGGAGGATGAAACAGAACATTCTGTTTGATTTAAAGCCTTTCATCAGCAGTGAGCAAACTATGAATAGAGGTCATATGTCATTTGTGTAACCAGTGACATGAACAATTTATTCTTTGACTTCAGAAAAGATAGCAGAAACATTTAGGAGAAAAATATATCTACGTCTACATTCATTTCTTTATGGTACGAGGAATGTGAAGAGGTAAGGAAAAATATGTTGGTTAAGTACAAGAAAATTCTCCTTAGAACCCTCAGATATACCACAATAGAGCATTTGAAGAGCAAATAAATCACAATTTCTCACTAAAAATATTCCACAGCTAAGATTTGTTCAGGCATTCTAAACATCTAACATAAGAAAATTAAATATTAATGTTGCTGGTTTCCATCTATATTAACGACTGTTTGTCCACAGCATGATTGAAATACTTACAGTTTCTTAAAGGAAATCTTTCAGATTGTACAAGCAGTCCCATCTGAGGGCAACATGTAGAAGGAATAATCAGTTTTCTTGGATTCAACATAGTTTGTATTTTTTTCACCTGAATTCCTGTGCTTTCTATGATTAGGAGTCCAGCGGATGGTCCTATTTAGTGATTGAAAAGCGAATGCACATCATCCAGGGGAGGATGTAAAATACTAATGGTCTCCTAGCAAAGAAAGTTATAGCGTTTAAATGACTAAAATACAAGTTTATTTATATTTTACTCATTTATATAGTGCTATTAGTTCCACAGTGCTTTACAGACATTATTGGCACTGTCCCCGATGGGGCTCACAATCTAAGTTCCCTATCAGTAGGTCTTTGGAATGTGTAAGGAAACCGGAGTACCAGGAAGAAACCCACACAAACCCGGGAGAACATACAAACTTCTTTCAGATGTTGTCCTTGGTGGGATTTGAACCCAGGACCCCAAATTTAGCTCCTCCACAATCAGTTGGGTACCTTGGGTCTGGGCGATTATGCTAGGGTAAGAATTGTTTGACCTGACATTTTGGATAAAGCATTTTTACACTCTGCAATTCAGAAGAATGGCTTGAGAATGACAGAACAGAGCGGGCCATATAACATTTTACAGAGCAGCAGAATCTAAACAGATTAATACAAAGAATAGTGGGAAAAGGTTTAGTATAACCACTGAGAGACCGTGCCGCCCTCGAGTTATACTAAACCTTTTCCCACTATTCTTTGTATTAATCTGTTTAGATTCTGCTGCTCTGTAAAATGTTATATGGCCCGCTCTGTTCTGTTATTCTCAAGCCATTCTTCTAAATTGCAGAGTGTAAAAATGCTTTATCCAAAATGTCAGGTCAAACAATTCTTACCCTAGCATAATCGCCCAGACCCAAGGTACCCAACTGATTGTGGAGGAGCTAAATTTGTAAAGTGCTCAGAGCATTTATTTTTTGTGTAGGCTCCTCCTGGAACATAGAGGAACTAGAATAACTATTACATAGGTAAGCTAATATTTTCATACCTTTTAGTCTATGTGCAAATGATGCGATTTAAATGCGTTTTTGCGGCTTTTTTTTCCGTGTGGAAATGGTCCAAAAACGCAATGGAATCCTTAAGCAATGACAATTCTGAAGTGTTGTGCACATGATCAATAAATTCCCATGTGTATTTGCAGTGCGTTTTTTCTGCAGCATGTCAATTCTTTTTGCGTTTCTGCAGCGTTTTTGCACCCATAGACTTCTATTGAGTCTCTCAAAACCGCAGCAAAAACGCAGGTAAAAAAATGTTTGAGGATTTGATGCGGATTAACTGGATTTTGGTATTGTGTTTTACCATCTTTCTATGCCATTTCCCACGCTGACATCTGTATGGCAGCATGGAAAACACAGGCGCGGTGGTTCTTATTGGCGGTAACGCTACCGCCGGTAAGACCGTCGGTCAGAGCGCTGCGGGATCATGCTGGCAGATGTTAGCGTGTCCCCGCAGCTGTGAGTGTCACCCGCGGTAACACTACCACTGGTACTGTTGGTCAGAGCGCTGCGGGATCATGCTGTCTGATGTCAGTGTGACCCTGCAGCTGTGACTGCGACCCGCGGTAACGCTACCACAGACTGTCGTTCAGAGCGATGCCGGGTAACGCTGTCAGATGTCAGCATGATCCCGCAGCTGTAACTGTGACCTACAGTAACGTTGCCACAGACTGTCAGTCAGAGCGCAGCGGGATCATGCTGTCAGAGTGATCCCGCAGCTGACTGTGACCCGTAGAGTGACCTACAGTAAAAAGCTGGCGTGGGCCAATCAGACTACTGCTCCCATTGGGTTATGTCTGCTGTCACCAATGAGAGGTCTAGTCTCATCTGCTGATGCCTGTGCTCACAAAAAAAAAGAAAAGAAAATTACATACATATTCAAATAAAAATAATAAAACCATTATACTCACCTCACACCAAATCCCTGACGCCCTTGTCTCCTAGAAATAATGTAAAATAATAAACAAACATATACTCACCTGTCCGCCGTAGTCCACATAATCTGAGTGTCCCACGGTGATCTCACGAGTAGAACGAGATATGACTGCTCTACCCCTCTACCCGGCCGCCGACGATACACTGACAGGATGTAATCGCTCCTGAAGTGTATCACTGAACTGCCGTGGGAGAGTTCACTGGAGTTCATCAGCTCCGGTGCTATCCCTTACTGCACCGCTGGATAAGAGCTTTCCCACGCAGCAGTAGCGCCGTAAGGGAGATCACCGGAGCTGATCAGCTGATGGACTCCGCTGAACTCTCACGGCAGCTCAGTGATTCACTGCGGGAGCGATTACCTCCTTTCAGGGTATCGCAGGCTGCCTTTGAGAGTAGTCACATCACTGATGTGACTGCTCTCAAAGTCATAAGGATCATCGTTGTACATTATGGTTTATCTTCTCAGTGGACAGGTTAGGAATATTGTGGTTTATTATTTTATTTTTGTTGCCAGAAATGTTGGCTTCCGTAAATTAGGCGTTCGGTAAGTATGGTTTAATTAAGATTAGTAAAGGAGTCTGTGTCATTATTTCAAATAAAGGACTTTATTCTGGGTGTCTGTATTTGTATACAATATCAATATGGGGTTACTAATGGATAGGTGTCTTAAAGACGCCTCTACATTACTAACCTCTGGGCCTGATGTCACCTGATAATACAACAGTGACATCAACCCCACTAATATGAAACCCACTTGAGACCGCTACAGGGCAAGTGGAAAGAGTGAGGCTAAGTGTTAGATTTGGGGCATCTTATAGATGCGCCTTTTCTGGGGTGACTGGGAGCTGATGTTTTTAGTCTAGGAGGGGCCAATATCCATGGCCCCTTCCTAGGCAATTAATATCAGCACGCAGCTGGTTGCATAGCCTTTGCTGGTTATTAATTGTAGGGGTACTCCATGTCATTTTTTTGTGGGTCCCCCATTTTAATAGCCAGTAAAGACTAAGTATACAGCTGTGAGCTGATATTAACCCCTTACTGCCATCAGACGTACTATCCCCTCCATTTTACCTGGGCCCGTATGACCATGGACGGGATAGTACGTCCCGTGCGATCGGACGCGCTCCCGGGGGGAGCGCAGCCAATCGCGGCCGGGTGTCAGCTGAGTATCACAGCTGACACCCAGCACTATGTGTCAGGAGCGGTCACGGACCGCTCCCGGCACATTAACCCCTGGCACACCTCGATCAAACATGATCGCGCTGTACCAGGGGGCACAGGGGAGGATCGCGCAGGCAAGGGGCTCCCTGCGCGCTGCCCTGAGACCCTCAGAGCAGCGCGATGTGTCGCGCTGTTCCGAGGGTCCGTCCTCCCTCCAGGTCCCCGGATCCAAGATGGCGCCGGGGTCCTGCAGGGAGGCGGCTTCCTCAGTGCCTGCTGAGAGCAGGCACTGAGAAGCCTGCAGCACTGCCAGAGCGATCGCTGGTGTGACAGAGTGCTGTGCACACTGTCACACCAGCGATCTGCTACAATACTGTGATGTCCCACCCTGGGACAAAGTAAAAAAGTTAAAAAAAAATGAAAATAAAAAGTGGTAAAAAAAATCATAAAAAAAAAAAAAAATATTCCCCAATAAATTCATTTCTTCCTGTAAATAAAAAAAACAAAACAATAAAAGTACACATATTTGGTATCGCCACGTCCGTAACGACCCCCCCTATAAAACTATCCCACTAGTTAACCCCTTTAGTGAACCCCTTAAAAAAAAAAAACTAAGCAAAAAATCAATGCTTTATCATCATACCGCCGAACAAAAATTGGAATAACACGCGATCAAAAAGACCGATATAAATAAACATGGTACCGTTGAAAACGTCATCTTGTCCTGCAAAAAACGAGCCATCATACAGCATCATCAGCGAAAAAATAAAAAAGTTATAGCTCGCAGAATAAAGCGATGCAAAAATAATAATTTTTTAGATAAAATTGCTTTTATTCTATAAAAGCCCCAAAACATAAAAAAATGATATAAATGAGGTATCACCGTAATCGTACTGACCCGAAGAATAAAACTGCTTTATCAATTTTACCACACGCGAAACGGTATAAACGCCTCCCCCAAAATAAATTCATGAATTGCTGATTTTTGTTCATTCTAACCTCCCAAAAATCGAAATAAAAAGCGATCAAAAAAGTCACATGCTCAAAAATGGTACCAATAAAAACGTCACCTTGTCCCGCAAAAAATAAGACCTCACATGACTCTGTGGGCCAAAATATGCAAAAATTATAGCTCTCAAAATGTGGTGATGCAAAAAACTACTTTTTGCAATAAAAAGCGTCTTTTAGCGTGACAGCTGTCAATCACAAAAACCCGCTATAAATAGTAAATCAAACCCCCTTTATCACCCCCTTAGTTAGGGAAAAATAATAAAATTAAAAAAAATTATTTATTTCCATTTTTCCATTAGGG
This sequence comes from Oophaga sylvatica, assembly GCA_033576555.1. Taxonomy (NCBI): domain Eukaryota; kingdom Metazoa; phylum Chordata; class Amphibia; order Anura; family Dendrobatidae; genus Oophaga; species Oophaga sylvatica. Next base: position 858,406 of record JARQOD010000010.1, read on the forward strand.
TTAGGGTTGCGGCTAAAGTTAGGGTTAGGGTTGGCGCTAACGTTAGGATTAGGGTTAGGGTTGGGATTAGGGTTAGGGGTGTGTTAGGGTTAGGTTTGTGGTTAGGGTTGGGACTAGGGTTAGGGGTGTGTTGGGGTTAGGGTTGGAGTTAGAATTGGGGGTTTCTGCTGTTTAGGCACATCAGGGGCTCTCCAAATGTGACATGGCGTCTGATTTCAATTCCAGCCAATTCTGCGTTGAAAAAGTCAAACGGTGCTCCTTCACTTCTGAGCTCTGCCATGCGCGCAAACAGTAGTTTACCTCCACATATGGGGTATCAGCGTACTCTGTACCCCAAGAGTTATTGTGCAATTTGTCCTATTTCTTCTGTTACCCTTGGGAAAATAAAAAACTGGGGGCGAAAATATCATTTTTGTAAAAAAAAAAATGATTTTTTTTGTTTTTACGGCTGTATGTTATAAACTTCTGTGAAGTACTTGGGGCTTCATAGCGCTCACCACACATCTAGATAAGTTCCTTGTGGGGTCTATTTTCCAAAATGGGGTCACTTGTGGGGGGTTTCCACTGTTTAGGCGCATCAGGGGCTCTCCAAATGCGACATTCCATCAAAGTCTGTAATCCAAAACGTCACTACTTCCCTTCCGAGCCCTGACGTGCGCCCATACAGTAGTTTTCTCCCACATATTGGGTATCAGCATACTCAGGACAAATTGGACAACAACTTTTGGGGTCCAATTTCTCCTGTTACCCTTTTGAAAATAAAATATTTGGGGCGAAAAAATCATTTTTGTAAAAAAAAAAAAGGATTTTTTTTTTTACGGCTGTACGCTATAAACTTCTGTGAAGCACTTCGGGCTTCAAAGTGCTCACCACACATCTAGATAAGTTCCTTGTGGGGTCTATTTTCCAAAATGGGGTCACTTGTGGGGGGTTTCCACTGTTTAGGCGCATCAGGGGCTCTCCAAATACGACATGACGCCCCCAGACCAATCCATCAAAGTCTGCAATCCAAAACGTCACTACTTCCCTTCCGAGCCCCGACTTGCGCCCATACAGTAGTTTACTCCCACATATTGGGTATCAGCGTACTCAGGACAAATTGGACAACAACTTTTGGGGTCCAATTTCTCCTGTTAACCTTGTGAAAATAAAATATTGGGAGCAAAAAAATCATTTTTGTAAAAAAAAAAAGATTTTTTATTTTACGGCTGTACGTTACAAACTTCTGTGAAGCACTTGGGGGTTCAAAGTGCTCACCACACATCTAGATAAGTTCCTTGAGGGGTCTAGTTTCCAAAATGGTGTCATTTGTGGGGGGTTTCCATTGTTTAGGCAGATCAGGAGCTCTCCAAACACGACATGGCATCCAGCCAATTCTGCGTTGAAAAAGTCAAATGGTGCTCCTTCCCTTCCAAACTCTGCCATGCACTCAAACAGTGGTTTACCCCCACATATGGGGTATCAGCGTACTCAGGACAAATTGCACAATAACTTTTGGAGTCTTGTTACCCTTGGGAAAATAAAAATTGGGGTGAAAAGATCAATTTTGTGGAAAAAATATGATTTTTTAATTTTACGGCTCTACGTTATAAACTTGTGTGAAGCACTTGGGGGTTCAAATTGCTCACCAAAGATCTAGATAAGTTCCTTAGGGGGTCTAGTTTCCCAAATGGGGTCACTTGTGGGGGTTTTTCACTGTTTAGGCACATCAGGGACTCTCCAAATGCAACATGGCGTCTAATCTCAATTCCAGACAATTTTGGTTGGAAAAAGTCAAATGGTGCTCCTTCCCTTCCGAGCTCTGCCGTGCGCCCAAACAGTGATTCCCCCCCACATATGGGGTATCAGCATACTCAGGACAAATTGGACAACACCTTTTGAGGTCCAATTTCTCCTGTTACCTATGGGAAAATAAAAAAATTAGTGACTAAGAGATAATTTTTGTGGGAAAAAAATAGAATTTTTTATTTTCATGCCCGGGCATTATAAACTTGTGTGAAGCACTTGGGGGTTCAAAGTGCTCACCAAAGATCTTGATAAGTTCCTTAGGGGGTCTAGCTTCCAAAATGGGGTCACTTGTGGGGGGTTTCCACTGTTTAGGCTCATCTGGGGCACTACAAGCGGAACATGACCCCATCAATGTTTGCATTCCAAAACGTTACTGCTTCCTTTCCAAGCCCTGCCATGCGCCCAAACAGTTTCCCCCCCCCACATATGGGGTATCAGCGTACTCAGGACAAATTAAACAACAACTTTTGGGGTCCAATTTCCTTGGGAAAAATCAAAAATTTGGGACTAAAAAATCATTTTTGTGGAAAATTGTTTTTTTTTTTTCACACCCAGGCATTATAAACTTTTGTGAAACACTTTGTGGTTCAAAGTGCTCACAACAGATCTAGATAAGTTCCTTAGGGGGTCTAGTTTCCAAAATGGTGTCACTTGTGGGGGGTTTCAACTGTTTAGGCGCATCAGGGGCTCTCCAAACACGACATGGCGTCCAATCTCAACTCCAGCCAATTTTAGTTTGAAAAAGTCAAACAGCGCTCCTTCCCTTACGAGCTCTGCCGTGTGCCCAAACAGTGGTTTTCCCCCACATATGGGGTATTGGCGTACTCAGGAGAAATTGCACAACAACTTTATCTGTACATTTTCTCCTTTTACAATTGTGAAAATAAAAAAAAGTTTGTAAAAGATCATTTTTGTGACTAAAAAGTTAAATATTCATTTTTTCGTTCCACGTTGCTTCAGCTCCTGTGAAGCACCTGAAGGGTTAATAAAATTCTTGAATGTGATTTTGAGTACCTTGAGGGGTGCAGTTTTTAGAATGGTGTCACTTTTGGGTATTTTCTGCTTTATAGACCCGTCAAAGTGACTTCAAACGTGAGGTGGTCCCTAAAAAAATGGCTTTGTAAATTTTGTTGTAAAAATGAGAAATCACTGGTCAACTTTTAACCCTCATAATTTCCTAACAAAAAAAAATTTTGCTTCCAAAATTGTGCTGATGTAAAGTAGACATGTGGGAAATGTTATTTCTTAACTATTTTGTGTGACATATTTCTCTGTTTTAAGGGAAAAAAAATTAAAAGTTTGAAAATTGCAAAATTTTCAAAATTTTCGCCATATTTGCATTTTTTTCACAAAATAAACGCAAGGTATATCGAAGAAATTTTACCACTAACGTGAAGTACAATATGTCACGAGAAAACAATCTCAGAATCGCGAAGATCCATTGAAGCGTTCCAGAGTTATAACCTCATAAAGAGACAGTGGTCAGAATTGTAAAAATTGGCCCGGTCATTAACGTGCAAACCACCCTTGGGGGTGAAGGGCAGGGCCGGCGTCAGCACCCGGCACACTCGGGCAAGTGCCGGGGCCCTGAGCAGGCGGGGGGGCCCACTCGCCGTCTGGCACCCCCCCTCCTTTAGCGGAGGAGAGCGGTGTCAGCGCCGCCACTGGGCCCCCCCCCGCTTGCTCAGGGCCCCAGCATCAGATGGCACAATACTTACCTCTCCCGTGCCTCCGCTGCCGCAGCTCCGGGCTCCAGGGGGCGCCGGCGCTTCCTCTCACAGCAGGCCGCTGAATGACGTCATCATTCAGCGGCCGGCTGTGACAGAGAGCGCGGACGCTGGACGGGTAAGACGTGTGTGTGTGTCTCTGTGTGTGTGTGTGTCTGTGTGTATGTAGTGCGGTGCTTTGTGTGTGTGTGTGTGTGTGTGTATGTGTGTGTGTATGTATGTGAGAGAGTGCTTGTGTGCTGTCTGTGTGTGATGATGGGCAGGCATTGCTGATAATGGGGAGGCATTGATGATGATGATGGGGAGAAGATGATGATAATGGGCAGGCATTGATGATAATGGGCAGGCATTGATGATGGGGAGAAGATGATGATTAGCAGGCATTGATGATAATGGGGAGGCCATGATGATAATGGGCAGGCATTGATGATGGGGAGGAGATGATGATGATGGGCAGGCATTGATGATGATGGGGAGGAGATGATGATGATGATGGGCAGGCATTGATGATAATGGGGAGGCCATGATGATGATGGGGAGACAATGATGATGATAAGGAGGCAATGATGATGATGAGGAGGAAATCATGATGCCGTAAAAGTGCAGAACGCAGTACAGCGCAGAGGAGAGCTCCATATTTTGTATGGAGCATTATATGGGGACCAGTATCCTGTATGGAGCATTATATGGGGACCAGTATCCTGTATGGAGCATTATATTGGGTCCAGTATTCTGTATGGAGCATTATTTTGGGTCCAGTATTCTGTATGGAGCATTATATGAGGGGTGACATCCTGCATGGGGTATTATATGGGTGATGAGGGGGAGACTGTGGTGCCCATAATATTGTATGGAGGACTGTACTGTCCAGTCTGTTCTGTGCGCTGTGAGGATTTGGCGGTTTTTGAGCTATTGTACAATTTACAATAGGCATCAGTCATGTAATGGAAGAAGTGAAGTGTTTGGCATTGTACTATACCCATATTTCTCTGCAGTATCTGTGTATTATGAATCGTGGTCTGTGTTAAAGGGGCCCACTGAGACTCTTTTGCCCGGGGCCCATAAAAACCTGGAGCCGGCCCTGGTGAAGGGGTTAATAGCCTGGGAAGCTCCATGGGTATCATCCCCTTCCCAGGCTATAAACATCTTCCCCAAGCCATCGGCTTTGTCTCGGCTGGTTATTAAAATTAAGCAATTTTTCTTTCATTTATTTTTTCTTTAAAATTAACAGTTGCTGTCTGGTTACAGCCTATATATATTCGCTCTGTTTTAACACTCCTACAGAGGCTGGTGACCAAGTGGGTTTGTTTCCTTGTGTGTGATTGTGTTTACTTATCGGCTTAGTAATGAGGGTGTCAGGCTGACACATTTTCATTATTATGCCTAGAGCGACCTGTCAATGACAGCTGCTACCCTAATCCCATTACCCTGATGCCACACTGCATCAGCATGAAAAAGGTGGTGTTGAACCAAGAAATTATATCACAAAACCATTTTTTAAATATCTTTATTTAGCTCAAAAAAGCATTCCTTGCTGTACAAAAATGCATGCAAAATGCATACAAGTGTTTTTCCTGCCAAGAGATGCAGAAACCTTGCATGTATGTATGTATGTGTTAGGGATCGAGTTCCCACTGCTGCACAAGGGGAATCTCGAGACAGTCCCGCTGCAGTCCCCCATCCGTCTCCGGCCGCAGGGGAGCCTGCTCAGCAGAGACGTCGGTCCCAGCATCTCACCCAGTCTAATACTGTGCAGAGGATGACTGCTGCCTCCCCAGGTCCTGCCATTGTAACCAGTGCAGGTCAGCGGCAAGCCGACGTAGTTGGGACTAAGTCCTGTGTGTTCCCTTCTGAGCATGCTCAGGGTAAGATCTCTCATAGGTGATCAGGGGTCACATGTTCAGGTACTGCAGCGACTCCTATTGGTCCTCCAGGAAGGTCCTGAAGCTGCTTTAGTTCTGGAGCAGCTTTCCCATTGGTCCTTTTCTGGAACGTCCTGTAGCTGCTACTATAAAAGGTGTGCATGACCGCACGGCCATGCGCTAGTATCACATCTGTTACGTGCTTGCGCCAGTGTGGTCATGTATGCATGTGGTTAGGGACCCGGCTGTTAGGGTTCGAGTTCCCGCTGCTGCACAAGGGGAGTATTGAACCAGTCCCGCTGCGGTCCCCCATTCATCTCCAGCCACAGTGGAGCCTGTTCAGCAGAGACGTCGGTCCCAGCATCTTGCCCATTCCAATACTGTGCAGAGACTTGCTGCTGCCTCTCCTGATCAGCTGATGAACTACGGTGAACTCTCACGGTGGCTCAGTGATGCACTGTGGGAGCAATCACCTTCTGTCAGGCCGGATGAGATCGACGTGGGACACTCGGTATTAAATAGACTAGGACGGAAAGGTAAAAAAAAGGTGAGTTAATGTTGGTTTATTATTTTTGATTGTTTGCAGGAGACACGGGCATCGGGGATTAGGCGTTCAATGAGTGTGTATTTTGTATATGAATATGTATGTAATTATGTAAATGTTTTGATTTTTTTTTACAATTGAACACAGGCACTGGATGATGAGGCTATTCTACCATCATCAGCTCATGCTGTCTCTGTTATATGTGACAAAAGATGTAGCCAGATGGTGAGTAGTAGCTCCATCAGACGATGCCTCAGTACAATGACTATGGGATGTTCATCGCATGGGTACACACACAGAGACACAAACACACAGAGACACAGACAGACACAGACAAACAGTCAGATACACGCATATATTCTCCGTTCACACACATATTCTCCACCCACACACATTCTCCACTCACACACAATCTCCGCCCACACATTCTTCCTCCTTCTGACATTTCCTTTGACAATTCGCAGCGTTTTTATCAGCAAATCTGCAGCAAATACGCAAACCTTTTAACACCTGCGTTTTTGCTGCAGATTTGACTGACTCAATTGAAGTCAATGAGCCAAAAACGCTGCAGAAACGCAAAAAGAATTGACATGCTGCAGAAAACAAAACACTAGAAACGGACATAAATTTACTGATCATGTGCACAACACTTCAGGATTGTCATTGTATTACCTTCCATAAGTATTCCATTGTGTTTTTGGACCATTTACGCGCGTAAAAAATGCTGCGAAAATGCATTGTGTGCACATAGCCTCAAGGCACTGTCACACTTAGCGATCGCACTAGTGATCACGACAACGACACGACCTGGCGAAATCGCTAGTGTGATCGCTATGTGATCGCTAGTTAGCTTCCAAACACATCTCATCAGCGATCTGTATAACGACCTCTGCGGTCGTTGGGAAAACCTAGTTCTGCCTGCGACGCTGGTAAAGTCGTTCATAAAGGGTGTCACACTCAGCGATTCAGGCTCACCAGCGGGACACCAACGACCAAAAAACGGCTCAGAACGTTCATAAGCGATCAGCGACATCGCAGCAGGGGCCACATCGCTGCTACATGTCACACACAGCTAAGTCGCTAACGAGATCGCTACTGCGTCATAAAATCGGTGACGCAGTAGCGATCTCGTTAGCGATCTCGCTTAGTGTGACAGTACCTTTAGTCTCCTCACAGTCAGCACTGAGACTACTGAGAACTACTGAGGTAGTCATTTTGACTATTTCGCACATAGTGAGAAGTAGTCAAAATGACTACCTCAGTAGTTCTAGTGTTAAGGCTGTTGGTCTCAGGTGCCATAAAGAGTAGTCAACAAATGTGAAGATAAATACTGTAAGAAAAGAGCAAGATGCTCCTCTGGTTTAATTGTTGTGTGGTCTCATACATCTTTTGCATTTTATTTGACTTTTTTATTTTATCTAAACATCCTTAGAAAAGATAGAACATGTATGACCCCAAGGACTCTCTGTTATTTTGCAGTTCTGTTGAGAACTAACACTCTGGGATTTGTCTGAAATTGTGGCAAGTATAGAAGTTATTAAATCTTTCAAGTTGAAGTGAAAAGAAATCTCAATTTCAAAATTAGATTGGAAGTCTAAATCAAACTGGTTGACAAGAGCTTTCCATTTTCTGGGATGTCTCATTCACAGGGCTCGAGGAAGTGTAATGAGACCTCTTCACATTCACTGATTAAAAATAGGCACTTACTAATCTAGCAGCAGCAATAAACAGGAATTTAATGCAGAGGTATCTCAACATACAGTCTGTGACTTGCTATGTACGGTAACTATTTTATGCGGGATGAAAGTATATACCTATGAGTAAATGATTGCTTCAATTGGTACCATAGATATTGAGGCATGAGAATTACTTACATTAAAGTCTAATTTAGAAGACCTAATTTCAAATACCCCACCATGGGCACAGCTAAAGTGAAACTTGCAGGCCATGTGCTGGGTGCTCGTTTGAGGCACCAACCTGCCATTCTGCCCTGCTTATAAAATTTAGAAACAGGGCTAAAGGGTATGCCACACTGAACAATATCGCTAACGGGATCGCTAAAAAACGTCACTATTTAGCGATCCCGTTAGCGATGTTGTTCAGTGTGGCATCTGCCAGCGACGAGCTTCCTGCTGTGATCTCGCTCGTCGCTGGAATCGTTCCGGACCCTATTTTCTCGTCGGCGCTCCCGCTGGGTAAGTATATTATCGCTAGTGTGGCACCTTTTCTTAGCGATTTAGCGGTACTTTTGTACCGCTAAAGTCGTTAAGAAGATCGCTAACGGCGATAGCGTCGTTAACTATATCGCTAAATGTGGCCGCACTTAGCGATATAGAAACAATCCCGCTAGCGATCGCATTAGTATGCGTCGTTATCGTGATCGCTAGCGGGATTGTTTAGTGTGGCAGTACCTTAAGGACATAAGATGACTCATTCACTATGTGCTGAACATTAAAGTCAAAATGCTGCAGGGCCAAGTTCCACCAGAGCAATTTCCCATTATGATACCTTGTTTAACCAGCTAAGTGGATTATGGCCTGTGACTACAGTGAAGTTGTGCCTATAGAGATATGGTTCGAACTTCTGAAGTGCCCATACAATTGCAAGAAACACTTTTTCCACTGTGGCAGAAGCTTAAATATACAACAGGGTGATCCTCCACTTTATGATTTATTTGCCTAGGAACTACAACCAAACCATAGGTTCTGGAATCTATTAGTAATACTAATCAGCTAGTGAAGTCAGGCGGTTGCAGAATTGGGGTGGTGGCTAAGATCGTTTGTAGATAAACGGAAGCATTTCCACACTCAGCTGTCCATGCAATCAATTGTGGAAGTTCTTTTCTTGGTCAGGTCGGTCAGAGGTTTTAAGCAGGACATAACCTGCTTAGTGGTAATGGAGTTGGGCCAAGCCATAATGGCCACTACTTATTTGGACTTTGGCTTCATAGTATCCACACATAAGTAGATGGACTTGTTGCTCCCATCCCCTCATGAAGACACATGTATTGTTTCAATTTATTTACATGTGCAATATGTTTAGCGACATGCATTGTTAGTGATAGAGTTGTGGTCTGCCCAGCAACAAGTAGTTAGCAGGGAAAGAAAGAGTTTACAGTTAGGACTAGTCCATAGTGAGAGAGGCTTAAGTGAAAGGACAGAGACAGCTTACTGTTAGAAAGTCAGTTTGGGCCTAGCCTGCAGCTAGAGCAGACTCTTGGTCTGAGAACTAAGCAGAGTCACATGATGTGGGTGTCCTTGAAGTGAGTGGAGACCGAGTCAGTGGATAGCATGATCCTGAGTAGAGAGAGAAAGAAGTGACTGAAGGACAGAGTGATCAACTGGAGACAGGTCCTGGGACAAGACAACTAGCAGTATGACCCCGAGTTTATAACTCAGAGAGGTAATGGTCCAAGACAGTATAGAAAATGTGAGATGAAGAGAGTGCCCTGGGCAGGAGTCCCAAGGCTTCAGCAAGCTGAGAAGTTAATTACCGGCCATACTGACAAGCTATTTGCCTTAAGATGGAAAAGCACGTGAACAGTACATTGAGAATAGGGCTTCCACCAACTTCACTGTTGCAGCATGCTGGGGTGTGGTAAAAAATCTAAGAGAGAAGCATGTAAATTTGGAAGAAATAAAGAGACTGCATGTAAAAATGTTCTGTGTTGTAAAATGTCTCTTCAGAGAAGAAGAGGTCTTGAATTCTTGTGCCACCTATTGGTGGTACTAAAGTTCATGTCCTCTTCCTCTCTGAAGAGACAGTTTGCATATTTAATTTCCAAAAGGAGCATGGAAGGTGTTTAAGTCTCCTCATACTGGCGTGCCAGATCTGGCATGTCACTCTCCACAAGGAGAAACCTTACACATGCAGCTATGACCTCCACCTTCATGTAACATGCTGGGGCGCAAGAGATGAGTACCTCGCACCGACTACCGCAAAGCGTCACGTTACACACACCTATCTAATGTGCAAGTTATTGCATATTTGTCATGCCTAATGGACATATTCCCAATTTAATTGTAAAACTAGCCATTTTTACTTTATCTAGCACTTGTGACATGTGATTGAGGTGCTTCTCCCAGAACTGGATAAACACAGTAACATGATCTAATTAGTAGTAATGAGTGAACATGCTCGTCAATCGCTCAAGCATCAGTGTGCTCAAGATTCTCGTTACTCGGCGAGTATTTTTGAATTCTTGCATGCAAGCTCGAATCATTGCTCCGTATCTTTGGCGCTTCTTAGACAATCAATAAACAAGCAGAGATGGTCTGCCAGTCACTGTAAGGCCATAGCCATCTTAATTGTGGCATTACTGTGATTGGCTGGCTGCATAGCGTCATCAGGTCTATATAAGACGCGTGACGCCATACTCGCCACACTGTACCAACAAACACAGGCAGAGTAGGGAGAGGTGCTGCGCTGCTGAGCTAGAGACAGTGTATTAGACAAGTGTAACCTTTCTTTCAACTGCAAAAACAGCCCTTCTTAGGGCTCAATATAATCATTATTTATACTGCTGATAGCAACACTTAGGCCGGGGTCACACTTGCGAGAAACTTGCACGAGTCTCGCACCTCAATACCCGGCACTGCCGCCGGCACTCAGGATGGGAGTGTGTGGCTACATGTATTTCTATGCAGCTGAACGCCGGATATTGAGGTGCAAGACTCGTGCGAGTTTCTCACAAGTGTGACCACAGCCTTAGGGAAAGATTGTGCTGAAAGTATAGTGTAGGACAAGTCATTTTGAGGTGGGCAAATTTCCCTGTGTTAGTATTCCTGCAAAGTTTTTTTCAGCAGGGAAATATACGGCATTTATACTGTGCCAGTTGTGCATCAAAATAAAAAAGCCAGACTTTTTTGGTTAGAAATAGCATATATTGCTACGGCACTGTAACAAGTCCATCAGAGGTGGGCAAATTATCCTGCGCTACTAATCCTGCAATTTTTTTTTAGCAAGGAAATATTATACAGCAATTATACTGCGAAAGATGTGCATCAAAATAAAAAAAAAACAGAATTGCTTGGTTAGAAATAGCATCGATATATTGCTCTGGCACTGTAAGAAGTCAATCTGAGGTGGGCAAATTTTCCTGTGCTAGTATTCCTGCAAAGTTTTTTCAGCAGGGAAATATCATGCGGCATTTATACTGCTCCAGTTGTACATCAAAATAAAAATCAAGACTTGGTTGGTTAGAAATAGCATCTTTATATTGCTCTAGCACTGTAACAAGTTCACCAAAGCCCAAAGGTCAGCAAATTTTCCTGTAATACTATTTTTGCTAATTTGTTTAGTAGGGAAATATTATACAGCATTTATACCGTGACAGTTATGCATCGAAATAAAAAGGCAGACTTGGTTAGTTAGAAATAGCATCGCTATATTGCTCCGACACTATAACAATTGCATCTGAAGTGGGCAAATTTTCCTGTCATACGATACGATACGATACACTTTATTGATCCTGAGGGAAATTTTGGTATCACAGCAGCATTATAACAGCATTACAAACAAACCATTACAAACAGCATTACATAGAGTAATTACTAGACACAGATTTGCACATGACTAACCACAATATGTAACAAACAAAGGTACACAAATCTCTAATCATTTCCATTAGTGCGCCAGTCCTAGGTTGTAGTCATCTTTCACCCTTAGTGAATTGTTATACATCTCCATAGCGGTAGGCACAAACGATTTCCTGAATTTCTCCTTCTTGCACCTTGGAAGGATTAGACGGCTGCTGAATGTGCTCTTTTGCTTCAAGAACAGCTCGAATAGTGGGTGTGTATTATTGTTCATTATAGCCCTGCACTTCTTTTGAATCCTATCCTCCACTACTTCCTCAAAAGAGTCAAGATGGAGGCCAACAGCCGCACTTGCCTTCTTGATAAGTTTGTTGAGTTTATCAGTGTCAGCTACTCGCACACTACTGCCCCAGCAAATGATAGCAAAAAAGATGGCGCTTGCTACAACGGACTGGTAGAACATTTCCAGCATTTTGCTGCACACATTGAACGACCTGAGCTTCCGCAAATGTTTTTTAGCAGGTGTGAGGCAGTGTCACATGTAAAGGACGCTGTGTGTTCCCCCCAGGATGCGCACGGAGGAGTATTGAGGCCATGGGAGTGTATTGCAGTCACAGGCGTAGCTGTGATTGCAATGCAGAATTAAAGTGAGTATAGGTCTTAGACATGCTGGTTTTCCAAGGCAGACTTAGGGAAAACCTGCTCTGGGCATTTGTGTTTTGAAACGGACTGCAGGATGGTAGTGTTGCAGTCTGCTCATTCCCGGCCCAGGTTTTCCATGTGGCCTATTGCCACAGATTCCAGTTAAAAGCCGAGAAGTAAAGGGTTTGGGTGTGTCAGGGGCGTGTCAGTCTGGTGTTTGCAAGAGTGCAAAGCAGAAGACTCTGCAGAGCGCCACCTGTGTGAGGCAACACAGGCAAGCGGAGCCAAAGAGCCAAGGGAGCTGAATGGCCTGGCACCCACAGCATACACGGCGATGCAGTCACCCACAGCAACAGGTCTCAGAGGTGGACTGGTGTGTTTATGGGCTGCAATCTGGAGGATATGTGCCCGGCTGCGATCCGGAGGTGGACTGTCCTGTTTCCCAGCTGCGAACTGGAGGAAATCATGTGCTATGTAATGTTTTTTTTTTAATACGCTGGAGCATTAAAGAGACTTTTGTTTTCATCTTTCCTGGGACACTGCCTCATCACTGCTCAGTGTGGATACTGCTGAACTACACAGGGAACCATTATACACCATGTATACTGCACCAGTTGTGCATAAAAATAAAAAAGCCAAACTTACTTGATTAGAAATAACATTGCTATATTGCTACAGCACTGTAACAAGTCGATCTAAGCTAGCAAATTTTCATGTGCTAGTATTCCTGAAATTTTTTTTAACAGGGAAATATTATACTGGAGGTCCACATTACATATACACATATATATGTAAATTAATTGCCAAAAAAGGCTAAAAAACATGTAATACAAAAACTTAAATACAATACATTACACCATAAAGCTATAATTTCAGTAATGAAACATGATTTAGTTGCGCTTATTTAAGCCACTGGGAATTTGTGTGCCGTGATTATATATCCAAAAGGCTTCACGTGTGAGGAGACAATGTCTGGTGTCCCCTCCCCAAAAGCGGTTTTTTAACCAGCTCTATTGCACATACACAAAGGGAAACTATATTGCGTGAATGGTTGGAAATAAAGTGTCTGGCCACTGAAGAAATATTGTGATTTAAGCTGAAAGTACTCGTGATGTCATAAAGATGTTCTGTTATCTGTGTTTTTCATTTCCGCGAGGTACAGCCCACAAGTCTTTTTACATATGGAACAATCAATTTTGTATATGACATTACATGAATTACAATTAATAAATTGCTTAATATTAACCCCCAAGGGTGGTTTGCACGTTAATGACGGGCCAATTTTTACAATTCTGACCACTGTCCCTTTATGAGGTAATAACTCTGGAACGCTTCAACAAATTTTGGCGATTCTGAGACTGTCTTCTCGTGAAATATTGTACTTCACTTTAGTGGTAAAAGCTCTTCAATATGACTTCCGTTTATTTATGAAAAAAACGGAAATATGGCAAAAATGTTCAAACTTTAAATTTTTATGTCCTTAAAACAGAGAAATATGTCACGCAAAATAGTTACTAAATAACATTTCCCATATGTCTACTTTACATTAGCATAATTTTGGAAACAATTTTTTTTTTGTCAGGAAGTTATAAGGGTTAAAAGTTGACCAGCGATTTCTCATTTTTACAACAAAATTTACAAAACCACTTTTTTTTAGGGACCACCTCACATATGAAGTCGCTTTGAGGGGTCTAAATGGCAGAAAATACCCAAAAGTGACACCATTCTAAAAATTGCACCCCTCAAGATACTCAAAACCACATTCAAGAAACTTATTAACCCTTCATGTGCTTCACAGGAATTTTTGGAATATGGAAGGAAAAAATGAACATTTAACTTTTTAATCACAAAAATGATCTTTTACAAACAATTTTTTTATTTTCACAAGGGTAAAAAGAGAAAATTGACAGATAAAGTTGTTGTGCAATTTCTTCTGAGCATGCCGATACCCCATATGTGGGGGAAAACCACTGTTTGGGGGCATGGCAGGGCTCGGAATGGAAGGAACGCCGTTTGACTTTTTCAAACCAAAATTGTCTGGAATTGAGATCGGACGTCATGTCGCGTTTGGAGAGCCCCTGATGTGCCTAAACAGTGGAATCCCCCAATTCTAACTCCAACCCTAATCCCAACACACATCTAACCCAAATCCCAATCCTAACCATAACCCTAACCACAAACCTAACCCTAACACACCCCTAACTCTAATCCCAACCCTAACCGTAATCCAAACCCTAACCCCAACTTTAGCAACAACCCTAACCCTAACTTTAACCCCAACCCTAAATCTAATTTTAGCCCCAATCCTAACCCTAATGGGAAAATGGAAATAAATAAAACATTTTATTTTATCACTTTTTCCTAACTAAGGGGGTGAAAAGGGGGGTTTGATTTACTATTTATAGCGGGTTTTTATGTTTGCCAGCTGTCACACACTAGAAGGCACTTTTTATTGCAAAAAATAGTTTTTGCATCACCATATTTTGAGAAATATAATTTTTCCATATTTTGGCCCACAGAGTCATGTGAGGTCTTTTTTTTTGCGTGACGAGTTGACGTTTTTATTGGTACCATTTTCGGGTACATGACATTTTTTGATCGCTTTTTATTCCGATTTTTGGGAGGCAGAATGAACGAAAACCAGCAATTCATGAATTTCTTTGGGGGGGCGTTTATACCATTCCACGTGTGGTAAAATTGATAAAGCAGTTTTATTCATCGAGTCAGTCCGATTACGGCGATACCTCATTTATATCATTTTTTAATGTTTTGGCGCTTTTATACAATATTTTATAGAAAAAATAATTATTTTATTCTGAGAGATATAACTTTTTAATTTTTTTTGCTGATGACACTGTACGGGGGTTTGTTTTTTGAGGGATAAGATGTCGTTTTCAGTGGTACCACGTTTATTTATATCCGACTTTTTGATCGTGTGTTATTCAACTTTTTTTTTATAGTGTTCACTAAAGGGGTAAACTAGTGTGACAGTTTCATAGGGCGGGTCGTTACGGACGCGGCAATACCAAATATGTGTACTTTTATTGTTTAGATTTTTTTGTTTTATTAAAATATTTATTAAAAGAATAAATATTGATTTTTTATTATTATTTTTTAAAATATTTTTACAATTATTTAAAAAAAAAGTTTTATTTAATTCTTACTTTTACACATTGTCCCACTATGGGACACTCATTTTGTGCAGGCTGATCGCTTCTATAGCATGCAGATCTGCATGCTATAGAAGCTGTCAGCGCTGCAGCTTCTATTACACTGACCTAAGAGACTTCCTGGTCATCACTGCACATGACAGGAAGTCCCTCAGGTCTGGAGACCCAGATGTCGTCGTGACAACATCGGGTCTCCTTGGCAGCGATCTGGACCAAAAGCAGAGGAGCTCTTAGCCCCTCTGCAGCCATCGGAATGCTGCGATCATGTTTGATCGCTGTGTGCCACGTGTTAAAGTTCCGGAAGCGGTCTGTGACGGGTCCGTAAAGTGCCGGGTGTCAGTTTGGAGAATCAGCTGACACCTGGCCGCGATTGGCCGCGCTCCCCCCGTGAGCACGGCTGATCGACTATGATGTACTATCCCGTCCTTGGGAATTAAGTCCCAGGGCACATGGACAAGATAGTACGTCATATGGCAGACAGGGGTTAAATGTTGTAGTTTTGACACTGTTACTAAAGGTTTTATTATTAATTGCTTGTTTGCATGTTCTACAATTGTTACCTCCACGTTTTAAAAAAAACTGTAGAATCTAAACATGCTTTTTGTGTTTTTTTGGAAAGAAAAGTACTACGAGAATTTATTTTCCCAAATTTAGGTGGCCTCCTAGCGATCACATTGCATCCAGATTGTAAAATCATCTTCATATAAGATAGGTAGAAATTTATTACCATATATACTCGTGTATAAGCAGAGTTTTTCAACACATTTTTTGTGCTGAAAAAGCCACCCTCAGCTTATACCCGAGTGAGGGTCCAGAAAATAGAGGGGGGGTGCGGGACAGCAGAGCAGCGGGTCACAGGAGGCTGGAGCCAGCTGCTGCGGCTAAAGCCACTGCCCGCTGGGGAGGGCGCACCAGGCGGTCATCATTGTACACGAGCTTAGGTAATATGTGGTTGTCACCCTATTGCGTTATGGGACATGTTTGCCCTGCTGACATCTAGTTATACCACATTGCCTATTGTCGCTGTGACATGCATTTTTTAACCCTTATTCAGTGTAGATATTAACGCTATCACAGCCACATTAGCACGTGCTCATCATCTATTCCTTTTGAGGATTTGTGCAATATCTTTATGAATATTTAATATCATTATTTTATATATATGCATACTATTAAGATATCTTGTTGCATTATTCTTTGAACTTACTATTGTCTAAATTTGATGATTCCTGTTGTCCCTGTCCAACATATGGCATATGGTCAATTGACCTCTAATTCTCACCCCCCCTCTTTTTCCTTATTCCTGATGTGTTTATCAATAAAATTTAATTTTTTATGTTTGTAACCTGTTGGGTATTTCTTTCGCATTTTTTTCTTTGTGGTTACTGTGCTCGCAGTGAATATTCATTTCTCTTTAATAGTGTGCACAGTGACAGCCGCAGCAGCCGGCCTCCAGCAGCGGCAGGCTGCTAAAGAACAATGAATATTCACTGTGAGCAGTCCAGTAGCTGAACCCTTCAGCAGAATATTTGCTGAGCCGTACAGTCCCCAAAGATACATCTGTATAGATGAATATCTGGTTGATTTCAAAGGGAGGCTAAAATTCTGACAGTACTTGCCCAGTAAAGGGGCAAGGTATAGAATTAAACTGTACAAGCTGTGCGAGAGTACCTCAGGGTACATCCACAGATTTAGGGTTTGTGAAGGTAAGAATGCCAGAATTAATCCATCTGAACGCTCCCTTGTCCTGAGGGTGCGTGGGAAAATTGTGTGGGAATTGGTGCACCCACTGTTGGATAAAAGTACTCACTTCTTCGTAGATAATATTTACACAAGCATCCCTTTTACACCAGCACTCCTGTCTTTAAGACCCTCTCTGCCAGAGGTACTGAGGCCTCCCAAAGCCGCTAATTGGGCAACTGCCAAGAAAGGGCGATCAGTAAAGTCCAATGCAACAATAACACACTGGTGGTCAAGTATAAGGACAAGAGGGATTTCCTTATCTTGACCAAAATACACCATGACAACAGCTCCCCTGTCACTGTCTGAGGTACCACAAGCAAAGACACAAAGCCACATTGTATCCTGAATAATAATAAATTCATGTGGGGTATAGATGTCTCAGATCAGGTCCTCAAACCATACAGTGACCTGCGAAAAGCAAAAGTATCGTACAAAAAGTTGGCTGTATACAAAGTACAGATGGTACTGTACAATGCTTTTCGATGCACAGGCAATACGGAGAGCTTCCTTCAGGTCCAGGAGGTAGTCAAGGCCCTACTGTTTGGCAGTCAGGATGGTGAGGGTTCCAGTACTTCTGAAAACGGTGGTACCCATATTGTACCAGGGCAGCATTTCCCCGGTGATGTTCCCCAAACTGTGAGGAAGAACACAGAAAAAATGCAGAGTATGCTCCAAGATGGGAATACGAAAAGACACATTGTGAAAATTGCCCTGAGAAACCTAGCATTTGCATCAAAGATTGCTTCAAAGAGTACCACAAGTCCATGAATTGATAACATTTGGTTTTAGCCTGTTAACATAACACGCTTTTATAATCTGATGTACTCTGCACAGCTTACACATACCACCCCCTTATTAATTCATGCACCATTAAAACCAAAAGCATTATTATCATTACTATAATTATTTCCACTCTTTAAGCAATCAGGGTCTCTGCAAGCACAACATGGCATCTGCTATCGATTCCAGACAATTTTGTGCTTCAAAAGTCAAATGGTGATTTGATCCTTCTCTTCCGAGCCCTGCTGTACACTCAAACAATTGTTTGTCACCACACATGGGGTATCGGCATACGCATGAGAAATTGCGTAACAAAATATATGGTGCAATTTCTGCTCTTACCCTAGTGAAAATACAAAATTTGGAGCTAGAGTAACATTTTTTGTGGGAAAAATTAGATTTTTTTATTTTCACAACCCAATACTATAAAATTGTGTGAAGCACTTTGGGGTTCAACCTGCTTACCACACACCTAGATACATTCCTTGAGGGGTGTACTTTCGAAAATTTTGTCACTTGACGGGGGTTTCCACTATTTTATCCTGCAAAAAACAAGCTGTCATACAGCTCCATCAGCGGAAAACTAAAATAAAGTTAAAGCTCTCACAATAAAGGGATGCAAAAATAATTATCTTTTCTATAAAATAGTTTTTATTGTGTAAAAGCGCCAAAACATAAGAAAACGATATATGACCCGAAGAATAAAACTGCCTTATCAATTTTACCATACACGGAATGGCATAACCCCCCCAAAAAAAAATAAGTTCTTGAATTGCTGTTTTTTTTTCATTCTGCCTCCCAAAAATCGGAATAAAAAGCAATCAAAAAATGTCATGTGCCCAAAAATGGTACCAATAAAAAAAGTCAACTCGTCCGGCAAGAAAACAAGCCATACCATGACTCTGTCGGCTGAAATATGGAAAAATTATAGCTCTCAAAATGTGGTGATGCAAAAACTATTTTTTGCAATAAAAAGCGTCTTTTAGTGTGTGACAGCAGGCAAACATAAAAACCTATATAAATCTGGTATCGCTGTAATTGCACTGACCCGAAGAATAAAGTCGCCTAATCACTTATACAGCACGAGGAATGGTGTAAGGAATAAATTAAACCAATTCTCCACCTACTGTTCATTTTTTCTTTCTTCCTCCCAAAGATTGCAGTCAGGCTCGGCGCACATTTATCCTGCACTCTGCGTTGAGCCGTTACACCGGGGTTTCTGTGTAAATTTCTGAAATACGTGATTCAGACGGAACCTCTGGTGGAAGAATCCCTATAATTAGGCAGATGGCTGCACTGTGGATGCCGTCTGACCTATGATCCGGCGGTGTCTGTCTTTTTAGGATTGGATAAAAGTGCTGTTGGCCACAGTTTTGTGCACTTCTGAAAAGAAGGACACCGCTAAACAGAGGCCACACGGAGTCCATAGTAACTCTGCTGCCTTATTATAGTGAATGGATCCATCGGGGGTTTCATCTCAATCATGTCACTCAGAGATTTAGATGGAAACCCCAAAATAAGTGCTCAGCGTAAAGTGCCAGAAAAATGTGATCCCAAACGTTATGTAAAATGTTCCCAATAAAAGCTTCAAATCAACGCACAAAATAAAGCAAGCCCTCACTCAGGTCTTTCATCTGTTAACGTAAATATAGGGGGCTTCCACGTTACTGATAATACAAAGGCTCTGGAAAAGCGAGATGGCTCCTCACCCGCCAAAAGAAATACGGCAAATTCTGTGGTCCCAAATCCAAATGCCCCCCTCCCTTCTGAGCCCCACAGTGTGCCTAAATCACATAATGAGTCCATGTTTCGCATTTCTGAAGCTATGACAGCCCGCCTTACTTACGGGTGCATGCCTCCAGAAGCATGGGCTGGGCATAACGTACTGGTGACTGCAACATTCTGGTCACTACAACGTACTGGTCACTACAGCAGCAGTTTGCAATTTTCACTTGGCAACATTCATTGCTGCTTTTTTCTGGAAAATACCCATGGAGTCAAAATCGTAACTACACCTGTAGATAAATTCCCAAAGGGGTATAATTTCCAGAATGGGGTCACTTGAGGGGGATTCTGCTCTTCTAGCAATTAGGAGCTCTGTATATGGAGTCCGCAAACTGTTATAGGAAAATCTGCGCTCCAGGAGGCAAATAGCGCTCCGTTCCTCCTAAGTCTCTCTGTATGGCTAAGCAGTACTGTACAGCCACAAATGGTGTATTGCCACATTCAGTAGAAATTGTGGGACAAATTTTGGTGCTATTTTTACTAACTTCTTGTGTGAAAATGTAAAATCTGGGGCTAAAACTGAATTTTGATGGTTAAAGCATTAAGTTACGTACCGGTAACGGTATTTTTCGGAAGCCCATGACAGCACCACGAGAGAGGGGATCTGCCCTTCAGGAACAGGAAACCTACAGATACAAAAAGGGCGGCACCTCTCACACGCATCAGTTGGATTACAGAGCTTTAGAGGACCTCCATGGTTAATGGCACATAATACATACAAAACCTGATCAATTTCCCACACGTGGAAACTTATAAGCGGAAGAAGTGAAAACCCACACGTGAAGGGAGTGAACTAAGGGTGCGGTCATGGGCTTCCGAAAAATACCATTACCGGTACATAACTTAATGCTTTATTCGGAATCCCATGACAGCACCACGAGAGAATTACAGAGATGTAAACACTATCTTAGAGAGGGACTACAGCCTGCAGCACCCTTAACCCCAAGGTGAGATCTGAGGAAGCACCAATTTCCAGACTATAATGATTAAAAAAGGTGGAAGGGGATGACCACATAGCCGCCTTACATATCTGGTGGATGGAAACTCCAGATCTTTTTGCCCAAGAGGATGCCATGGCTCGAGAGGAAAAACATCAGACTTTCACCAACAACGGAAACCTTCAAGAAGAACCTGAAGACCCACCTGTTCCGAGAAGCCTACAACCTGCAATGATCCTCAGTCTACTGAACCACCGCACAACCAGCTCTACCCTCTCCTAGTGTATCCTCATCCATCCCTGTAGACTGTGAGCCCTCGCGGGCAGGGTCCTCTCTTCTTCTGTACTTGTGTGTCCCTTGTCTCGCACATGTGTATTGTACTTGTCTATATTTTCCCTTTTCACATGTAAAGCGCCATGGAATAAATGGCGCTATATAAATGTATAATAATAATATCGCTTATTCTACGTGCTGATGTAATAGCTATCAAAAAGGCTACCTTGAGGGATAGAATCTTAATTGAAGCAGATACCATGGGTTCAAACGGCGTCTCCATCATAACCGTAAGGACTAAGTTCAAATCCCATTGTATGCACCTTACCCTGTGTATGGGCCCAGATCTGCCAGCTGCTTTAATAAATCTGGAAACCCAGTAATTATTAGCAATATCACAGCTAAATATGCACCAAGGGCTGAAACCTGCTCTTTCAGGGTTCTAGTAGCAAGACTTAATTCAAGACCCCTCTGCAAAAATTCTAGAATCTGCCCTATAGGCATCCCTCTTCGGCTTTAAGGTCAGAAGTGGCTAGGAATTGTCTCCAGGTTCTAGCATAGATTTTGGTTGTAATTAACTTCCTACCCTTCAGAAGGGTGGTTATTAGATTGGGGGAGAATCCTCTATCCCTCAATAATGCCCTTTCAAACTCCACGTCATCAGGTGGAGCCCCGCTACTTGTGGATGGTTGACTGGGCCCTGGAGGAGGAGATCCGGAAGATCTGGAAATACCCAGGGATCGCAGACTGACAGTCTTTAGCAACGAGAACCAAGCCCCTCTGGGCCAGAAGGGGGCAATTAGTATAATCCTTGCCCTGTCCTCTCTGATCTTCCTCACTACCAGAGATAACAGGGATAACGGAGGGAATGCGTAGGCCAGGTTGAAGTCCCACTTCCTCAAGAAGGCATCCACCATAAGAGGTTTTTCCCCTGGATTCAGAGAACAGAACGGTTTTACTTTTCTGTCTTCACTGGTGGCAAAGAGGTCTATATCCGGTTGGCCCCACCTGTGGACAATCTGTTTTAAGATTGCTCCATGTAGACACCACTCTCCTTGCCTTAGTGTGTTGCGGCTTAGAAAGTCTGCTGTGGTATTGTCCTTTCCTCTTATGTGTAGCGCTGTCAAAGACAGAAAATGCCTTTCCGCTAACTGGAAAAGGTGCTCTGCTACTTCCATCAGGGCCTCGGATCGGGTCCCACCTTGGTGGTTGATGTAGGCCACTGCCACCTGGTGGTCCGAGAGAATCCTGACATGGTGACCCTGCAGGTACACAAGGAGTTTTTTAACTGACAGTTCTACCGCCATGAGTTCTTTCAGGTTAGATGAGCTTTCTACCTGGGGATCCCATTGACCCTGGACTACAATATCCCTCATATGGGCCCCCCACTCCGAGGGACTGGCATCCGTAGTTATTATACGGGATATGCGATTCTCCCAGGGAACTCCTGAGGCCAAGTTATCCTTGCTAAGCCACCATCCTTGGGAACTTAAGGCTGATGGACCCATTGTCATTTTCCCCTGTAGGGATCCCCCTAGGGTTCTACCATTAAACAAAACATCTCTCTGAAGGGCACTTGTGTGAAACTGAGCCCATTTGACAGCCGGGATACAGGATGTTAGGGAACCCAATAGGGACATGGCCTGGCTGAGGGTCATGGAAGGCCTATTTACTGCCCTCAAAATCTGGTGACGAAGGTGAATAATTTTGTCATGTAGCAGACGACATTCCTGATTTTCTGAATCTAAAATGAGACCGAGGAATTGCTGAACCTTCAAGGGTTGTAAATGGGATTTTCCAGAGTTTATCAGCCAACCCAAGTAATCTACTATGGACTTAGACCTTTCTACCTGCTAAAAGCAATAATCAGCCGAACAGCCTATAATTAAGAAGTGGTCTAAATAGGGGACAATTAGGATGTCTGATTCCCGAAGGTGGGCCATGACTTCGGAAATTAACTTCGCTTTGACTCCCTGAGCTACTGAAAGGCCAAAGGGGAGGGTTCTAAACTGGAAATGATAGACTATGCCATCTATGGACACTGCCACTCTCAGGAAACGCTGATAATCTGCATGAATAGGCACATGATAGTATGCGTCCTTTAAATCTAAAACCGCCATGAAACAGTTTTGAAACTTCATTTTTATTGCTGAGCTAATTGTTTCCATTTTAAAGGGGCGAGTGACCAGAACCCTACTGCGGGACCGAAGATTGATGATGGTTCTGTAAGAATTATCCGGCTTCCGAACCAAGAACAGAGGAGCGCAAAAACCTCTACCCTCCTCGGATTCAGGAACCTCCACCAGGACCCCTTTGTGGCATAGTTTGACGATCTCTGCCTCCAGGGCAGACTGTTCTATGTGAGAGGAGCGGAAGGGAGTTATCTTGAATTTATCCCCTGGAACCGAACAGAATTCAAGTTTTAGTCCTGAAGATATCACGCCCTGCACCCAAACACTGTTGGTGATTCGTGACCAGGCTGGATAATAGGACGACAATCTACCCACTAAGGGGACCGCTAGTCATTGGGTTGGTTTTTCGCGTTCCCGTGAAGAACGTTTAAACATGAAGCCTGTACCTCTCTTCTTCCTGTCATCCCACATGGAATGGTCTCTTGTAGGTCTTCCCTGACCAAAATTCCTCCTGCTGAAGGGACGTCTGTAAGAAGAGGACGATAGGTTGGGGAATCTTTTTTTCTCGTCCCCTACCTTATCCAGCAGCTCGTCCAAGACCGAGCCAAAAAGGTATTCCCCTTCACATGGAATAGCACAGAGCTTAGATCTTGCCTGGATATCCCCTGGCCAGCATTTTAACCACAGAGCCCTGCGGGTCATGTTGGAAAGACCTGCTGCTCTTGGAGCCATCCTGACCAAATCCACTGAGGCATCTGACATGAAGGCCGTGGTCCCTTGAATTGCTGGAAGGGCTCCCAGAATCATCTCCTGAGGTGTTCCCTCTTTTAGCTGAGATGCGAGTTGGTCCAGCCAGACCATCATTGATCTGGCCGCACAAGTGGATGCCACTGCTGGTCTCAGGGATCCGGCCGCCATCTCCCAAGTCCCTATAAGAAACATGTCCACCTTTCTTTTAGGGTCCCCATGTCCTCAAAGGGTAGGGAAGACTTCTTTGATGCCTTGGCTACTGCAGCATCTAACTTAGGGGCTTTATCCCAAGTGTTAACTGCTGGGTCATCAAAGGGGTATCTCAGCTTGAGGACCGGAGGCAAAGAGACCCTCTTTTCTGGCCTCTTCCACTCCCAGAGAATCAGCTCTTGAATTTTCTCATTCAAGGGAAAGGATCTACGTTTCCTTTGATCCAATCCCTTAAATATAACGTCCTGCATGGACAGTTCTGGCCTGGGCTCCACTACCCCCATTGTTCCCCTAACCGCCTTTACAAGTTTATCCACAAGGTCTAGGGGCAGGCAGAAGCAACTCGAGTCTTCCTCAGATGAAGAAGATGAGGGGGATGATTCAGAGGAATCCTCTTTCCGGAAGATCCTTCTGCCTAGAACTCTCTCCTTGAGTCAGGGATTTTATGGACTCCCTTACTTCTGTCCTGATGATGTCCTTCAAACTCGAGGTGAAGTTGGGAGTGTCTTCCGCCACCTGAAGGTGTATAGTAAGGAGCAATATAGTCTACCTAGAAGCTAATGCTGCTCCCCCCTCCCCTTTCCTGAGACCTCACTGTCTGCTGGATACGGGGGGATAATGTTTTCGAATAAGAGTCCGGTAGGGGGCATCCACAGAGGGCGCATTCTCTGTGCCTTGCCTTACCTGTGTATTTCTTCCCCTAGGAATGAAAACATAAGGGGAAGGCGGCATCACTGAGTGATCATTAGCGAAGATTACTTACCAGTGTCTGCAGAAATAGGTACGGATTACGAGGGGGGGATTTCTCAGCCAATGCTACTGATTCCCGTCTGAAGAACTCCTGCGGCTGGATCGGTCACTCAACTGGCCACGACCTGTACCATCCCAGGATTTCTGTCGGGCCCGAGGCTTCTGTGTAGCGTGCTGGCTTGCAGCATCTTCCTGCTGCAGTGACTGCTGCTGCTCGCCTTCCATTGCAAAAGAATGGGCCAGAAGCATGATCCATCCTGCATGCCAGCCATATATACTTCCCCCAGTATCCAGGTCAGCAGGTGATGCCGCGCCCCTCGCCAGCATCCCCCGTAGGTGCAGAGGTCTCAGTATGGTGGGACCGAAATCAGGGCACTCGTCTCCCCGGATGTTGGCCGCCATGTTCCCGGCACCAGAAGCCCCCGTGCATGCGCAGAAAGGGCGCCGGCACCGGTGATAAGGAAGCACCCACCGGCCTCGCCCTCAATGTCACCCAATGACCCCCGGTCACCCGGTGACCCCCGATGACGCCGAACACGACAGAGGATGCTCCAGAACGCCCGGGATTGAGCCGCCATGCGCCACTGCATCCAACACCGTCGGACCCGGGATTCCGAGCATGGAGCCCCTAAACCCGCACCGCAGGAGCCCCAGGGACCTAAGGAGTATACTTACCTCGGCACCGGCTACTTCCGGAGACGTTGATCCTCTGGACCCTGCTCCCTGCTGCTCGCTCACTGCCGTGCCGTCCATCGAGGACGGCTGTGGCGCTTCCAGGACCCCCGTACCGGTCGAGGTAGGAGACCCCCCCGCTACCTGAGCTGAGCGGCTGGGCCTGGGATCAGATGTCCTGTAGGCATCTGTAGGAACCAGTCCCATCAGGAACATGAAACCAACAGATGTGTGGGAGAGGTGCCGCCCTTTTTGTATCTGTATGTTTCCTGTTCCTGAAGGGGGATCCCCTCTCTCATGGTGCTGTCATGGGAGTCCGAATAAAATGTAGTTATGTTTTCTTCACTGCTCAATGGTACAAAATTCTGTGACACACCCGTGGTGTCAATATGATCACTGCATGCCGAGATGAATTCATTGATAGGTGTAGTTTGCAAAATGGGGACACTTATGGGGTGTTCTACTGTTCTGGCACCTCATAGGCTCTCCCAGTGGGTCATGGTACCTGCAAACCATAACAGTAAAATCTGTCGCTCCTTGCCTCCTGAGCTTTGCACTGTGCCTGAAAAATATTTCCCGATTACATATAGGGTATTGGCGCACTCAGGAAAAAAGGAACTTCCTATTAGCCCTTAGAAAACTTAAAAACTTTGGGCTAAAACAATATTTTTGGGGTCCAAGGTGCTTACCATGCATCTAAATACATTCCTTGAGGGGTCTATTTTCCAAAACGGGGTCACTTGTAGGGGGTTTCCACTGTTTAGGCACATCAGGGGCTCTCAACATGGGACATGACGCCCGCTAATGATTCAATGAAATTTTACATTCAAAATACATTCAAAAAGTCAAATGACGCTCTTTCCCTTCCAGGCCCTGCCATGCGCCCAAACAGTAATTTTCTCCCTCATACTGAGTTTCGGCATACTCAGGAAAAATTGCATAACAAATTGTATGGTGCAATTTCTCCTGTTACCCTTATGAAAATGCAGTATTTTGTGTTGAAAACATATTTGTGAGGAATATTTGATTTATTTTTATGGCTCAACGTTATAAACTTCTGTGAAGCACCCGAGGGTTCAATGTACTCACCGCACATCTAGATCACTTCCCTGAGGGGTCTAGTTTCCAAAATAGTGTCACTTGTGTGGGATTTTCACTGTTTAGGCACATTAGGGGCTCTCAAACATGACATTGCGTTCGTCAACTGTTTCAGCAAATTTTGATTCAAAAAGTCAAATTGCGCTCCTTCTCTTCCGAGCTCTGGCATGCACCCAAACAGTTGTTTTCTCCCACATATGGGGTATCGGCATGCTCAGGAGAAATTACACAACAAATTTTGGGGTCAATTTTTTCCTGTTACCCTTGTCAAAATAAAAAATTGGATCTGAAGCATATTTTTTTGTGAAAAAATTCCTGTGAAGCACATGAAGGGTTGATATACTTCTTGAATGCGGTTTTGAGCACCTTGAGAGGTGCAGATTTTAAAATGGTGTCACTTTTGGGTATCTTCTTTCATATAGCCCCCTCAAAGTTACTTCAAATGTTATGTGGTCCCTAAAAAAAATGGCTTTGTAAATTTTATTGGAAAAATTAAAAATCACTGGTTAACTTTTAACCCTTATCACTTCCTAACAAAAAAACAATTTTGGTTCCAAAATTGTGCGGATGTAAAGTAGACATGTGGGACATGTTATTTGTTTACTATTTTGTGTAACATATCTCTGTGATTTAAGAGCATGAAAATTCAAAGTTTGAAAATTCCAAAATTTTCCCCAAATTTCTGTTTTTTTCACAAATAAACGCAAGTCATACCAAATAAATGTTACCACTATCATGAAGTACAATTTGTCACGAAAAAACAGTTCTCAGAATCATCGGGATCCGTTGAAGCGTTCCAGAGTTATACCCTCATAAAGTGACAGTGGCTAGAATTGCAAAAATTGGCATGGCCATTAACATGCAAACCACCCTTGGGGGTAAAGGTGTTAATATTTTTTTTTTTTTTACATTGTCCCAGGATGGGACAACACTGTAATGTGACAGATTGCTGATCTGATACTCTGCATTGCTTCTGCACTGCAGAGCATCAGATCTGTTGTGAATATGCTGGAGGCGGCTTCTGAGCTGGGGCTCCCTCCGGTGGTTGCTGAGGGTAATGAACTGATTAATGAATGGCTTTCAGCTGGAGCTGAATGGTAGGATATAAGTGGCCTGGTTTCCCAGCAGCCTTGCCGGTTATCAATTGTTCTTCTGGTCTTGCTTGAAGCACTGCTAGTTTCCTGCTCTCCTTCAGATAAGTGTTTGCTGTTTTTTTTCTCTGTTTAATTTTCTCTGCTGGTTTGCTGCCTGCAGTGGACTGCAGCCTGTCCCCTTTTAGGGGTCTGGCGCTGCAATTGTGCTCCGTTTGTGTCTGCACTTTTGCTTTGCTCTTTTCTTACTTTTATTTGTTGAATAGCGTTTTGTTACACCAGAGATCTGATTTAGATGGAAGAGGTCGTGTGATCTCAGGTTTTTTGGCAATCAGAAGTGTTGGTATTTTTGTTAGGGTTTTTGTTGGATTGCAGTCAGAATTCTTTCCTGTTCTTTTCTGTCTAGACAGATTGGGCCCCAGCGTTTGCTCATTCTATTTTCTGTCTGTGTCCGTGCTTTCTTCTTGTCTAACCGCCATTACATGTTTGGTGGCTTCCTATTTTCTTTGGGGATCTGCTCCGGGGCAGATAGCTTCCATCTTTCTGCCTTTAGGTGTAGTTATCTCTCAGGCTGTGACGAGGCGTCTAGGATCAACGTATGAACGCTCCACGGCTACCTTTAGTTGTGTGGTTAGTTCAGGTTACTGCAATCCAATAGAATCATAGAATCATAGAATGGTAGAGTTGGAAGGGACCTCCTGGGCCTTCTGGTCCAACCCCCTGCTCAAAGCAGGATTCTCTAAATCATCCCAGACAGATGTCTATCCAGCCTCTGTTTGAAGACTTCCATTGAAGGAGAACTCACCACCTCTTGTGGCAGCCTGTTCCAGTCATTGATCACCCTAACTGTCAAAAAGTTTTTTCTAATATCTAATCTGTGTCTCCTCCCATTCAGTTTCATCCCATTGCTTCAAGTCTTTCCTTGTGCAAATGAGAATAAAGATGATCCTTCTACAATGTGACAGCCCTTGAGATATTTGTAGACAGCTATTAAGTCTCCTCTCAGTCTTCTTTTTTGCAAGCTAAACATTCCCAAATCCTGCAACCGTTCCTCATAGGACATGGTTTGCAGACCGGTCACCATTCTGGTGGCTCTTCTCTGAACTTGCTCCAGTTTGTTAATGTCTTTTTTAAAATGTGGTGCCCAAAACTGGACACAGTATTCCAGATGAGGTCTGACCAAAGAGGAGTAGAGGGCAATAATGACCTCACGTGATCTAGACTGTATGCTTCTGTTGATACATCCTAGAATTGCATTTGCCTTTTTTGCTGCTGCATCACACTGTTGACTCATGTTAAGTCTGTGATCAATTAGTATACCCAAGTCTTTTTCACATGTGCTGTTACTTAGCCCTATTCCTCCCATTTTGTATATGCTTTTTTCATTTTTATTGCCCAGATGTAGTACTTTGCATTTTTCCCTGTTAAAATCCATTCTGTTAGTTGCTGCCCACTGCTCCAGTTTATGTATATCTTTTTGAATCCTCTCTCTCTCTTCTCTAGTATTAGCTACCCCTCCTAGCTTTGTGTCATCAGCAAATTTGATCAGTTTACCCTCAATTCCTTCATCTAAATCATTGATAAAGATGTTGAACAATACAGGGCCCAAAACAGAGCCTTGTGGTACCCCACTTGAGACATTCTTCCAACTGGATGTGCAGCCATTTACAACCACTCTTTGGGTCCGATCACTAAGCCAGTTATGAATCCACCTAACAGTTGCCTTGTCCATTCCATACTTAGTCATTTTTTCAATAAGGATTGTGTGAGATACTTTGTCAAATGCTTTGCTGAAGTCAAGATATACTATATCTACAGCATTTCCCTGATCCACCCAGTCAGTGATTCTGTCATAGAAGGAAATTAAGTTAGTCTGACATGACTTATTAGTTACAAACCCATGCTGACTCTGTTTAATCACTTCATTCTTATCCAGGTACTTGCATACATGTTCTTTAATAATTTGTTCAAAGATCTTTCCTGGTATAGAAGTCAGACTCACCGGCCTGTAGTTCCCTGGGTCCACCTTCTTCCCCTTTTTGAAGATAGGAACAACATTTGCTCTTCTCCAGTCTTCTGGGACTTCTCCTGTTCTCCAAGAATTTTCAAAGATTATGGACAGTGGTTCAAGAATTTCTTCTGCTATCTCCTTCAGTACCCTGGGGTGTAATTCATCTGGACCTGGAGACTTGAATTCATTTATGTTAGCTAAGTGTTTCCTCACTGTCTTTCTGTTTATAGATATCCTGGATTCTTCTATTCCTTTAATAGGGCAGTGAAGATCAGTTGATGTTACATTTCCTTTCTGAGAGAAAACAGATGCAAAATAGGAATTTAAAAGTTCAGCCTTCTCAACATCCTGACTTACCATTTCATCATTTTCATCCTGTAAAAATCCTATAGCATCTTTGACTTTTCTTTTACTTTTGACGTATCCCCAAAATCCTTTTTTGTTGCTTTTGACGTCACTTGCAAGCCTTAATTCATTGTCAGCTTTAGATAATCTGATTTGTGCCCTGCAGGTTCTGCAGACGGCATTATATTCTTCTTTAGATATGCCTCCCTCTTTCCATTTGATAAACATTTCTTTCTTCCTTTTTAGCATGTGTTTAAGTTCTATGTTCATCCATCCTGGTTTCCTTAAATGCTTCCCATTCTTCCCTCTTTTCAGAATTGTTAACGATTGTGCTTTGAGAATCTCATTTTTCAAGATTTTCCATCCTTCCTGGACATTTTTGTCCTTAAGGATATCCAGCCATTGGATCCCTCCAATTCTCTTTCTGAGTTCCTTAAAATCTGCCTTTCTGAAATCTAACCTTGACGTCTGAGTCTTCACAGGTCTTCCTCCTCTTGTTATCCAAAATTCTAAAATAGCATGGTCACTACCTCCTAGAGTCCCAGCCACTCTTACCTCCTCCACCATTTCCTCCCTGTTTATGAGGATTAGATCCAAGGTAGCAGATCCCCTTGTTTTCTCCATTACCTTTTGGAAGATAAAGTTGTCAGCAAGAGAGGATAAGAATTTCCTGGACCTGTTCGTTTTGCCTGAGAGAGATTCCCAACAAATGTCTGGATAGTTGAAATCTCCCATGACCACTATGTCATATTTTTTGGAGAACTTGGCCATTTGATGCATAAAGAGTTCATCCATATCTTCAGCTTGCACAGGTGGCCTGTAGTAAATGCCTACAATGGTGTCCTTTCCATTGTTCTGTCCTTGTATTCTTACCCAAACAGTTTCCACAGAACTCCCAGTCTCTGAAGCGTCAATCTCTGTGCAGATATACGCTTTTCTAACATACAATGCAACACCTCCTCCTCGTTTATCAAGTCTGTTTCTTGCAAATAAATTGTATCCTTCTAGCCTTGTATTCCAATCATGTGTATCGTCCCACCAAGTCTCAGTGATTCCAATGACATCATATTTCTTCTCCTGCGTTAGTAGCTCCAGTTCTCCTTGTTTGTTGCCCATGCTTTGTGCATTCGTATAGAAACACTTTAGTTTGTGATTGGTTTCTCTTCCTTCAATATTTTTATTATGTAAATTTTTTTGTCTTTGTTCTTCCCCTTCACTTCTAATAGCAGAAATCTCAATAGTATTTGTCAAGTGTATGGCTTTTGCTGGCGTTTTGCTTCCCTTCCCACATTGTTCTAGTTTAAAGCTCTCCTGATGAGTGTAGCAAGGCGACTTCCAAATACATGTTTTCCAGTCTTCGTAAGGTGCACCCCATCTCTAGCAAGTAGTCCATCGTATAGGTAATTCACTCCGTGATCCAGAAATCCAAATCCTTGTTGACGGCACCATCGACGTAGCCAGTTGTTCACCTGCAGAATCTTATTCCACCTCCTTGTTCCATGGCCATCCACTGGGAGGATGGAAGAGAAGACCACCTGCGCTCCCAGTTCTTTCACTTTCTTACCTAAGTTTTCAAAGTCACTGCAGATGGTTTCCAGGTCGTTTCTAGCGGTGTCATTTGTCCCCACATGTATTAGCAGGAATGGGTAGTCATCTTTAGGTCTGAAGAGTCCTGATATCCTGTCAGACACATCTTTAATTTTTGCACCTGGAAGACAGCACATTTCTCTTGAGGTTATATCCGGTCTGCAGATAGCGGCCTCTGTTCCTCTCAACAGGGAATCGCCCATGACAACAACTCTCCGTTTCTTCTTCACAACAGTTTTCTTTCTCCATTCAGGAGGACTCTGAGGGCGTACAAGGTTGTTTGTGGGCAAAGTCTTATCCTGATGTATTTCTTCATCGTTCTCCTGTGTAAGAGCCTGGTATTGGTTCCTGAGCAGAATTGGTGCTGACTGCCTCCTGATCCTCCTGCTTCTCTGGGTCACATGCTTCCATTCCTCTGTTTCTTCAGTTGCACTTCGAATTTCTTCTCTTTCTGTACCATGAAGAAATAATTCTGCTCTGTCTAAGAACTCTTCACCTTCCTTAATGGTCTTCAATGTAGATAACCTCTCTTCCAGATTTTGCAACTTTTCCTCCAACAGGGACACAAGCTTGCATTTCTGGCATGTGAAGTTTGGCTTTTCCACTGGTAAGTCTATGAACATGTAGCAAGAAATGCAGCTCACCACATGGCTCCTAGCCTCTTCCATGTTCTTATTGTTCAAGAGATAATCAAGCGGTGAAATATAAGCCAAAACTTGCGCGCCCCTAGGCGCGCGGTTTACTGATGTCCTCCTTTCAGCTGCAATAGGTTCCAGCCTCTCTGGTGTATTACCGCTTTTGCTATTTTTTGCCATTTCTCCTCAGTTACCGAAACATAACACAGATCAGCGTCTGATAGGCAGGGAAGAAAGCGTTTCCGCTCCTGTTTTTAGCAATCGCTCTAAAGACACCTTCTCTGAAGCCATCTTGCGGCCATCAGGACAACACCATTGCATCGCATTGTCCTAATGGAAGCATACAGGGAGCCCCCTCCCTGCGCGATCTCCTCGATGTTTCTCTCACTATTGACAACGGCATCGCAGGGGTTAAATGCCCACGATCGGTGCTAGCACCAATCGTGGGTGTTGCTGCTAGGTGTCAGCTCTCACATTGAGCTGACACCTGCACCCAATTGTGGCGACCTGAGGAATGCAGCTCCCACAGCACCGTGAATGTCGTAAAGGAGTTAAGGGCTTATAAAATTCAAAGATTGAAAATTGTGACATTTTTAGCCCAAATTCCGATATTTTCATGAATAAATGCAAAAAACATCAACTTAAATTTACCACTAACATTAAGTATAATAAGACATGAACAAAACATTTTCAGAATCATTGGGATCCATTAAAGCGTTCCAGAGTAATTACCACATAAAGTAACACTGGTCAGGAAGGTGAAAACAGGCTTCGGGCAGAGGAGTGAAAGTGAACATGTCTATCCCTTCCTAAAATCAGACAAATTCTATTTTATTCATCCCAGTAACATTTATTGCAAACTTCTTCTCAATGACCATCAGTACAAATTGTCAACCACGTGGAAGAAATCATACAGATTGCAGCTAAACTACAACAACAAAGGACTTTTGATGTTGTCGTTTGTCACTTTGATTTATGATTTTAAAAGAGGAGTAATCATGAATTTTGTGATTATTTCTCTTCTCTGTTCTCTGAATATCTGACAATATCAGTAAAGTTGCATTAAACATCTGTTTGTGAAATAAACCAGGCTCATGGAGACAGCTGCTCCAGACTGGGAAATGCCATCCAGCTGTCTGACTTGTACATTAACTGTGGTTTCCATTTGCTCAAGGCAAAAGAAAGAGGATGGTGCCTTTGTAAGATTTGATCTCATGCATGTGTAAACATGTACTATTAATTTTGGGAACCCATAGAAAACAAATGACTGCTGCTAATACGTGAGGGCAAAATGAACATACAGGTAAAATCCTATTTAAGCTGAACATCTGGAAGCCAGACATGGCTTTAATGATAATTTTTCATGTCAAATTATTGGAAAATCTATTGTCTTTCAGAAAACACATTGGGAAATTATGTATCATCCATAAAAGCGAGGTAGAAAATGTGTTGGATATTTTAAAACATGTTACCTCTTTAACAGTATATTATGGCAAATAGTACATTATTGTGTCAGATACATAGATATGTGTTCCTTCACCTGAAGCAAACATTCTGTTAGAGGTCGAGTTCCCGCTTCTGCACAGGGGGAATCTCGAGCCATTCCCGCTGCAGTCCCCCATCCGTCTCCAGTGGAGCCTCCTCAGCAGAGACGTCGGCCCCAGCGTCTTGCACAGCCTAGTACTGTGCAGAGGTTTACTGCTGCCTCTCCAGGTTCTGCTATTGTAGCCAGTACTGGTCAGCGGCGAGCAGACGTCTTTGGGACAAAGTCCTGCATTTCTACTTCTGAGCATGCCCAGGGTAAGATCACTTATTGGAGATCAGGGGTCACATGCTCAGGTACTGCAGCAGCTCCCATTGGTCCACCAGGAAGGTCCTGAAATTGCTTGTGTTCTGGAACAGTTTCTCATTGGTCCTTTTCTGGAAGGTCCTGTAGCTGCTGCTATAAAAGGTGCGCATGGCCGCTCGCCGTGAGCTAGCATCAATTGCGTTATGTGCTTTGCGACAGTGTGATCATGCACGCATGTTGTTAGGGCTCGGCTGAAATAAGCCACTAGAATACCGGCACCTCCGGTGAGGAGATTTGTATGCACGTGTTCAGGGCTTGGCTGAAATAAGTCCCTAGAATACCGGCTTCTCCAGTGAGGAGTTGCTTGTTTGCGTTGCTGACTGCATGACCACGGACTGCTATCTGCACAGCAGTTGTCTGTGTATCCCTGTGGTGTTAACAGGACACAGTCTCTATCTCTGCATCTCTACCTCAGCGACTCTGCGGTGTAACAGAGTTCGCTTATACCGCCATATAGTGCCACAGCATCTATGTTTGCGACTTTGTGAAGTAACAGAGTTCGCCTATACCGCCATCTTACTAGCAGCAGGCTCTGCCTGCAGGGTGGACCCCGGCCTGAGAACGCACCCACTATTTATATTTGGTGCATTCCGCAAACCCTAACAGTATACTAGCGCCATGGTCTGGCTACTAAAATGGTGGACAACCAGCGTCTGCAGCGGTATATCCAGCAGCTGGAGGGTAGGTTGGTGACTCTAGAGCGCACAACCTCAGCTGTGGATGTTACTGCAGTCGCTGTTCAGGCTGCTAGTGTGGCTGCAGCCAGTTTGTCCTCTGCTACCCCTGCTCCGACTTTTTCTCGCCTCCCACTTCCAGACAAGTTTGTTGGTGACAGTAAACAATGTCGGGGTTTCGTGAGTCAGTGCTCCATACATTTAGAGCTTCTGGCAGCACGTTTTCCTACGGAGCGGGGAAAGTGGGTTTTATCATATCCTTTTCGTTGCAGGGCAGCTTGGAGTGGGCAACGCCGTTGTGGGAGAGCGATGATCGTGTCGTGCAGAGTGCTCCTCTCTTCTTGTATACTCTGAGACAGGTCTTTTTAGGACCTCGTGTCACCCACGATACGGCTCTCCAACTGTTGACAATCACCCAGGGTTCATCCATGGTCAGCCAGTTCGCCGTCCAATTTCGGACTCTGGCCTCTGAGCTGGAGTGGCCAGATAAAGTCCTTATACCAGTGTACTGGAGGGGACTGGCAGACCATGTGAAGGACGCCTTGTCCACCAGGGAGATTCCCGCCACACTAGAGGAGCTCATTACTATATCTACCCGCATCGACCTCCGTTTTAACGAGCGGAGGTTGGAACGGACCTAGTGTAGGCAGAGGTTCCGGCTGGCGCCCACCTTCGCCAGACCTTTTGAATCTTTCGTTCAGGCGCCCGATTCCCCTGATGCCATGGAGGTTTCTCAAGCGAGACCTAAGTCTCGGGCCGCTCGAGTACCTGTGATTTGTAATGTTTGCCAACAGTTAGGGCATTATGCTAATAAATGTCCACAGCGGTCGGGAAACGATCGCATCTACTAACCATTGGAGGGGGTTCACTAGACACAGCAGTACACGCCTCCAAGTTGTCCTTTAAGGGGACAATCAATTTAGGCTCATCCACTATAACAGTTACGCTTTCTCTGGAGCAGAAGGAAATTTCATGTCCTCTACCTTTGTTCTCCGCCACTCAATACCTCTTGTGATGCTCGCCAAACCCGTGACTGTTCGAGTAGTGAATGGGTCGACACTGCCTTCACAAATCACACATCAGACCATCCCTTTCATGTTATTTATGTCCCCTTCCCAAGAGGAGATTATCTCACTTCTTGTCATTCCCGAGGGAATAGACGAGATATTGCTGGGGATGCCCTGGCTCCGTTTCCATTCCCCACATATTGAGTGGATCTCAGGGAGGATATTGGGTTGGAGTGAGTCGTGTAAAGGCAAATGTATGAGGGAATGCATTCAGGTGGCTATTACAGAGATACCCGCAGATCTTACTTCCCTTCCCAAATACTATTGGGCTTATGCAGACGTGTTCTCCAAGAAGGCTGCGGAGATCCTTCCGCCTCACCGTCCCTATGACTGTCCTATTGACCTCTTGCCTGGAGCAGAACCTCCTCGGGGACGAGTCTATCCCCTTTCTCTCCCGGAGACGGAGGCTATGTCTCAATACATTCAGGAAAATCTGGCAAGAGGATTCATTAGGAAGTCAGTGTCACCTGCAGGGGCGGGGTTCTTCTTTGTTCAGAAGAATGGAGAATTACGTCCATGCATCGATTACAGGGGTCTTAACGCCATTACCGTTAAGAATAAATACCCGTTGCCCCTGATTTCCGAGCTCTTTGATAGGCTACGGGAGCAAGGGTATTCACTAAATTAGATCTGCGGGGTGCTTGTAACCTGATTCGCATCCGTGAGGGAGACGAATGGAAGATGGCTTTCAATACCAGAGATGAGCACTATGAATATCCGGTGATGCCCTTCGGGCTCTGTAATGCCCCAGCCATCTTCCAACATTTGTTAACGACATCTTCCGGGATATGCTTTCCACCTCAGTCGTAGTCTATCTGGATGATACTCTCATCTTCTCCCCAGATATTGACTCCCACCGGAAAGATGTCTGCAGAGTATTCGACCTCTTACGGGCAAATTCTCTCTACGCAAAGTTGGAGAAATGTATGTTTGAGCAGGAGTCCTTACCCTTCCTGGGCTATATCATCTCTGACCAGGGACTGGCTATGGATCCTGCCAAACTACAGGCGATGATGGACTGGCAAGAACCCCATTCTTTGAAAGCGGTGCAGCGCTTTATGGGGTTCATTAATTACTATTGTCAGTTTATTCCCCACTTCTCAACTTTGGTCGCTCCCTTGGTAGCCCTCACCAAGAAGGGAGCAAATCCCAAATTGTGGTCAGAAGAGGTCTCCAAGGCCTTCACTTCTATTAAGTCCCATTTTGCTAGTGCTCCCATCCTACATCGCCCCGATGTTGATAAGCCGTTTATTTTGGAGGTGGATGCCTCGTCCGTTGGTGCTGGAGCAGTCCTCTTCCAGAAGGATGCTCAAGGTCGGAAGCATCCTTGCTTCTTCTTTTCCAAGACCTTCACACCAGCGGAGAGGAATTATTCCATCAGGGACAGGGAGTTGCTAGAAATTAAGTTGGCCTTCACTGAGTAGAGACATCTGTTGGAGGGGGCTCGCTTTCCCTTCCAAGTTTCCACTGATCACAAAAATCTGGTGTATTTACAAATTGCCCAGCGGCTAAATTCCCGTCAGGCCAATGGTCCTTATTTTTCTCCCGATTTCACTTCACCCTCCATTTTCTTTCGGGAGAGAATATCCGGGCTGACGCTCTCTCTCGCTCCGTCGTGTCTTCCGAGGAGGAGGAGGGGAGCCGCGGCTTATTGTCCCCTCTGAGAGCCTGAGAACTGTAGCTCCGGTGTCGCTAGAGTCTGTGCCTCCCGGCAAGACTTTTGTACCATCTAATTTGCGACCGGAGGTTCTCTCTTGGGCCCATTCGTCCAGGGTGGGTGGACATTTTGGGAAAAAAAGGACATCCGAGCTACTGGCGAGGACGTACTGGTGGTCGCATATGGTCCGGGACGTTGGAGACTATATTCGGGCATGTGTCTCCTGCGCCAAAAATAAGTCACCTCGTCAACGGCCAGCTGGGTTACTTTATCCATTGCTGGTGGCAGACAGGCCCTGGGAGATGGTCGGGATGGACTTTGTGGTAGGCCTACCCAAGTCTCTTGGTTGCACCATCATATGGGTTATCACCGACCACTTCTCTAAAACGGTGCACTTGGTACCGCTACCACGATTACCTTCTGCACAGGCCTTGGCGGCACTATTTATTAGACACATCTTTCGCTTACACGGTATGCCGGACAAAATTGTCAGTGACCGGGGTCCCCAGTTTGCGTCTCGGTTCTGGAGAGAGCTTTGTCGCCTTCTCAGTATTGAATTAAATCTCTCTTCTGCCTATCATCCCAAGACAAATGGGTTGGTAGAGAGGGCCAACCAGACCTTAGTCACATATCTGCGTCATTTTGTTTCAGCCAGGCAGGATGACTGGGCATCCTTGCTACCGTGGGCAGAGTTTGCATTAAACAACGCCATGGCTGATTCCACTGGACAAACTTCGTTCCTCCTTAATTACGGTCAGCATCCGCAGGTTCCTGTACCTATGCCCGTGTCTTCCACCGACTCCAGGGTGGCAGACTGGGCTGTGGAGGCACGGGACATTTGGGACCGCACACAGGATGTCATTCTGGCCTCCAAAGAGAGGATGAGGTCCACCGCCGACGCACATCGGCGCCCCATTGGTCCGCCAGGAAGGTTCTGAAATTGCTTGTGTTCTGGAACAGTTTCTCATTGGTCCTTTTCTGGAAGGTCCTGTAGCTGCTGCTATAAAAGGTGCGCATGGCCGCTCGGCCGTGTGCTAGTATCAATTGCGTTATGTGCTTTGCGCCAGTGTGATCATGCACGCATGTGGTTAGGGCTCGGCTGAAATAAACCCCTAGAATACCGGCACCTCCGGTGAGGAGATTTGTATGCACGTGTTCAGGGCTTGGCTGAAATAAGCCCCTAGAATACCGGCTTCTCCGGTGAGGAGTTGCTTGTCTGCGTTGCAGACTGCATGACCACGGACTGCTATCCGCACGGCAGTTGTCTGTGTATCCCAGTGGTGTTAACAGGACACAGTCTCTATCTCTGCGTCTCTACCTCAGCGACTCTGTGGTGTAACAGAGTTCGCTTATACCGCCATATAGTGCCACAGCATCTATGTTTGCGACTCTGTGAAGTAACAGAGTTCGCCTATACCGCCATATTACTAGCAGCAGGCTCTGCCTGCACGGTGGACCCGGGCTGCGAACGCACCCACTATTTATATTTATTTGGTGCGTTCCGCAGACCCTAACACATTCAGTCTTAAATTAAATACATATACATATAAAGCTATATCACTTTTTGGCTTTAGCTCTCTCCCCTAACTATATTAATAGTTCATGTAATGGTTCACTATAAAGACTACAGTGGACTCCTGCTAATATTGAATGTAGTGAAAGTAGGGGAGAAGAGATTCCATTGGAAATGTGAAGCTCTTTGCTCAAATGGAAAACATGCAAGAAGTTGCCTTAAAATACGCAGCAATTAAAATCTTATTCACACTTCCATGTTTAAATACTGGTAGTAGTGCCATTAGTGTTTTCCTTCAGTTTTTTTCCATTAGTGTGTCATCCGTGCGTCATCCATGTATCATCTGTGTGTGTCCTTTGTACCATCAGTGTGTCAGCAGTGTTCTTCTGGTATGTATGAAAAAAACAATAAAATTACAAAGCTTCTACTATTCTTTGCAATGATGACTGTTAATCTTCCTCGTTCTGGGGCTCCATACAAGATCTCGCCTCATGGGTTAATGTTGATTCAGAGAAAGGTCAGGAATCAGCCCAGAGCTGCATGGTAGGACCTGGTCAAAGACCTAAAGAGATCTGGGACCACAGTCTCAAACATTACCGCTAGTAACATATAGGAAAGATGTGTATCTTTGTACCGTGTTAGCCAGTAGATAGAAAAATATTTAGAATTGAGAGTCCTCAGTGGTTGATACCATCTTTTCAGTTAGTTATTAAAAGGTAACAAATTGCAAGCTTTTGAGACTACTCAGGTCTCTTCATCAGGCAAAGACTAAAACAAATTCTGAAGAATCACATATTTATACACAACACAGCACAGAAACAATGCAATAGGTAAAACAAGTGACGTGAAGCAGAACTGTCATTATGGGAGATAGAGATGAACATAAATATTGGAACAGTTCATAGAT
This sequence comes from Oophaga sylvatica, assembly GCA_033576555.1. NCBI lineage: Eukaryota > Metazoa > Chordata > Amphibia > Anura > Dendrobatidae > Oophaga > Oophaga sylvatica. Next base: position 898,143 of record JARQOD010000010.1, read on the forward strand.
AAGGAGTGTGAAAGTTTTATTGCCCTCTGATTGGGGTCTGGTATTGTGTTGTTTTGCCCCAGAAGGTCTTAGGAGCAAATTCCTTAATTGATGTAAAAAGACATAAATCCATGAGATACATTCATTCCAGCACTGAGTGTATCAAAGGTCATCATAAGTTTATAGTCCCAAACTTTTCTGTCTCTCTTAGATTTAAATTTAGCTTTTAATACAAGTAATTTCATGTCCATCATACTATGACCAGGGATACAAAAGTGTTTGGCCACAGGTAGATCCATTCTTTTTTCTCTTATTGTGTGGCGATGAGAATTCATCCTTGTTCTCAGTTTTTGCCCGGTCTCCCCCACATACAGACCCCCAGTTAGACATTTTGTACAAATAATTAGGTACATCACATTAGATGTGATGCAGCTGAAAGGACCTGGGATCTTGTAGTCCTGATGGGAGTTGGGGATCTTAATCTTGTCCGTGGTCATTATAAATGGACAAGTTTTACATTTTTTCTGGTTGCAAGGAAAGGTTCCTGCAGCTGTTGGGGAGGACAGGGAGCTTCTAACAATGATGCTTCTTAGATTTGGGGGCTGCCTAAAACACAGTAGTGGGGGGTCTGGAAATATGGATTGTAATCGGGCATCTTTTTGTAGTAAAGGTAGTTTCTGTGCAGCTCCTCTTAGCACTTCCAGATTTGGATTGTAGGTGACCACTAGAGGCACCCGGTTATTTTCTTCTTTAGCTTTGTAATGTAGCAGGTGATTCCTTGGTATTCTGGTGGCTCTTGTAATTTGTTTTTCAATTGTTCGTGGATGGTAGCCCTGATTCAAAAAGATCCTTCTGGAGGCGACCAAGGTGTTCATCTCTATCCATGGAGTTGGATCATATACGATTGTATCTGACGGCTTGGCTGTAGACAATAGAGTTTTTTATGTGTTTTGGATGGAAACTGTCCCATTTAAGGTATGTTGGACAGTCGATTGGCTTCTGATACAGGGATGTTTCTATTTCATTGTTCTTTAGCTTAATGATGGTGTCTAAAAAGTTAATTTCAGTGCTGGAGTAGTTAATTGTTAAGTTGATGGTGGGATGAAATTGATTAAACTGCTCGTGGAACGTCTTTAGCTATTGTTCAGACTCTGTCCAGATGATTAAGATATCATCAATGTAGCGGTAGTAGGCCCGAGGTCTGATGGGACATGAGGACAAAAAGTCACTTTCAAGCTTGGCCATGAAAAGATTTGCATACTGTGGAGCCATTTTACTTCCCATAGCTGTGCCAGTCTCCTGAAGATAGATCTTGTCATCAAATTCAAAGTAATTGTGGGTGAGGATGAATTTTGTGAGTATCACCATAGAATCAGCATCATTCCTGGTGTTTTCCATGAGGACTTTGCAGGCATTTAATCCATCCTGGTGTGGGATATTAGAGTACAAAGATTCCACATCCATGGTGGCCAGGATGGTTCCTTCTGGTAGAGGACCTATTGCTGCCAATTTATTCAATAGGTCAGTTGTGTCTTGAATGTAGCTGGGTGTATCCTTTACCAGGGGTTTAAGAATACCTTCTACCCATCCAGATACCTGCTCAGTAAGGGTGACTATACATGAAATAATCGGCCTCCTGGATTTCCAGCTTTGTGGATTTTGGGAAGCATGTAGAATGTCCCTATTCTTGGACTCTCTGGTATCAGGTCATCAGCTCTTATGGATTTGTCAGGCAGACAAGATACCAACTTGCTTAGTTCCTTGATACAACAAACAGAACCTGAGTTCAAAGCTATTTGAAAAACCAATGCTTTTATTAAGTGCAAAAAAGGACACATGTAGGAGAAACAGGACAATTGTAAAATGTGAACGGCTTTCAATGGGTTAATAGCCCAGAATCAAAAGAAACACGGAACAGCAACTCATTTACATAGAGCCAATGTGGCGTGGCTGAATGAGGATAACTGTCTCAGATTAAATGACAACAACCATAGCACATGTAAAAAGTATATATAAAAAGGTGTAATCCCTAAAATGAGGACTGTGAGTTAGTGTTACATGCTAAGGTTGCAAGTCCCATGCTATATGGAAGAAAATGGGGAGGAGAAAAAGGATTGCATTATCATGAGCACATGAGTGTAGAATGCTGGTAGTCTGAATACTGCTGAGTGCAGCCCAAGTGCTGAGGAGAAAACTCTCCTGTAACACAATGTTATCAATGGATAAAGTGCGGCAAGTGCTTGGAAGAGGGAAAGCAGTAAGTGAAAGGAAAAAGGTCACTGAGACATACCCATCATGCTGCCGTCTAATGAGGTGCCGTATATACTTTTTATATATACTTTTTACATGTGCTATGGTTGTTTTTCCCATCCATCACACTAGCAGAGAATGATATACTTGTGGGGCAAAGTGCAATATGATTGTTATCTATATACTGTGATCTATACTGCATGTTAATATGATGTTCATGACTAAGGAGGGATATCTCAAACAACTTGTTCATTTATTCTGAGACAGTTATCCTCATTCAGCCACATCACATTGGCTCTATGTAAATGAGTTGCTGTTCCGTGTTTCTTTTGATTCTGGGCTATTAACCCATTGAAAGCCGTTCACATTTTACAATTGTCCTGTTTCTCCTACATGTGTCCTTTTTTGCACTTAATAAAACTATTGGTTTTTCAAATAGCTTTGAACTCAGGTTCTGTTTGTTGTATCATAATTTCTATGAGTAGTCGCTATTGTATATTACTTTCTGAGGCATAATTGGTATTTTCCCAGATAATGAACTAATAATGTGTATTTGGAGATTTTTTTGTTTCATTGCTTAATTCCTTGTAATAGTCCTGTGTAGGATCCGACTCCAATTTTCTGTAGTAGCGTGAGTCCATCAGTTGTCTGTTTGCTTCCTTCATGTAGTCTGATGTGTTCATCATGACTATTGCACCTCCCTTGTCAGCAGGTTTAATGATGATTTCTTTGTTGGTTTTCAGAGACCGTATGGCCTTTCTCTCCTGGGCACTGACGTTGGATGCTTGTCTCCTGTTGGTGTCTATGATGGTGCATTTTATCAAATGTCTGAGTCTATATAATGGCCAAACACTTTTGTACCCCTGGTCATAGTATGATGGACATGAAATTACTTGTATTAAAAGCTAAATTTAAATCTGAGAGAGACAGAAAAGTTTGGGAATATAAACTTATGATGACCTTTGATACACTCAGTGCTGGAATGAATGTATCTCATGGATTTATGTCTTTTTACATCAATTAAGGAATTTGCTCCTTATACCTTCTGGGGCAAAACAACACAATACCAGACCCCAATCAGAGGGCAAAAAAACTTTCACACTATTTATCTATGAACTGTTCCAATATTTATGTTCATCTCTATCTCCCATAATGACAGTTCTGCTTCACGTTACTTGTCTTACCTATTGCATTGTTTCTGTGCTGTGTTGTGTATAAATATGATTCTTCAGAATTTGTTTTAGTCTATGCCTGATGAAGAGACCTGAGTAGTCTGGAAAGCTTGCTATTTGTTACCATCTTTTCAGTTAGCCATTAAAAGGTATCAACCACTGAGGACTCTCAACGCTAGTAACATACTAAGCTGTCATGGATAAAAATCTTGCAAGGCACGCAAGATCCCCCTGACCACATATCCAGACCTATTTGAAATTTGCCAATGACCATCTGCATGATCCAGAGGAGGTAAGGGGGAAGGTCAGGTGGTTAGATGAGACCAAAAAAGAACTTTTAGGTATCAACTCCACTCGCCATGTTTGTAGGAAGAAGAAGGATGAGTAGAACCCCATGAACACCATCCTAACCATGAAGCATGGGGGAATCATCATACTTTATGGGTGCTTTTCTGCAAAGGGGATAGGCAACTGCACTATATTGAAGGAGGAATGGATGGAGTCATGTATCGTGAGATTTTAGCCAACAACCTCTTTCCCTCAGTAATAGCATTGAAGATGGATCGGGGCTTGGTTTTCCACCATGACAATGACCTGAAACTAACAGCCAGAGCAACTAAGAACTACAGGAAACGTCTGACCTCTGTAATTGCAAACAAAGGTTTCTGTACCAAGTATTAAGTTCTGTTTTCTATTGAATCAAATTCTTATTTCATGAAATGAAATACAAATGAATTACAGTCAGGGCCAGAAATATTTGGACAGTGACACAATTTTCGCGAGTTGGGCTCTGCATGCCACCACATTGGATTTGAAATGAAACCTCTACAACAGAATTCAAGTGCAGATTGTAACGTTTAATTTGAAGGGTTGAACAAAAATATGTGTTAGAAAATGTAGGAATTGTACACATTTCTTTACAAACACTCCACATTTTAGGAGGTCAAAAGTAATTGGACAAATAAACATAACCCAAACAAAATATTTTTATTTTCAATATTTTGTGGCGAATCCTTTGGAGGCAATCACTGCCTTAAGTCTGGAACCCATGGACATCACCAAATGCTGGGTTTCCTCCTTCTTAATGCTTTGCCAGGCCTTTACAGCCGCAGCCTTCAGGTCTTGCTTGTTTGTGGGTCTTTCCCTCTTAAGTCTGGATTTCAGCAAGTGAAATGCATGCTCAATTGGGTTAAGATCTGGTGATTGACTTGGCCATTGAAGAATGTTCCACTTTTTTGCACTCATGAACTCCTGTGTAGCTTTGGCTGTATGCTTGGGGTCATTATCCATCTGTACTATGAAGCGCCGTCCAATGAAGTTTGCAGCATTTGGCTGAATCTGGGCTGAAAGTATATCCCGGTACACTTCAGAATTCATCCGGCTACTCTTGTCTGCTGTTATGTCATCAATAAACACAAGTGACCCAGTGCCATTGAAAGCCATGCATGGCCATGCCATCACGTTGCCTCCACCATGTTTTACAGAGGATGTGGTGTGCCTTGGATCATGTGCCGTTCCCTTTCTTCTCCAAACTTTTGGCTTCCCATCATTCTGGTACAGGTTGATCTTTGTCTCATCTGTCCATAGAATACTTTTCCAGAACTGAGCTGGCTTCTGGAGGTGTTTTTCAGCAAATTTAACTCTGGCCTGTCTATTTTTGGAATTGATGAATGGTTTGCATCTAGATGTGAACCCTTTGTATTTACTTTCATGGAGTCTTCTCTTTACTGTTGACTTAGAGACAGATACACCTACTTCACTGAGAGTGTTCTGGACTTCAGTTGATGTTGTGAACGGGTTCTTCTTCACCAAAGAAAGTATGTGGCGATCATCCACCACTGTTGTCTTCCGTGGGCTCCCAGGTCTTTTTGGATTGATGAGTTCACCAGTGCTTTCTTTCTTTCTCAGGATGTACCACATTGTAGATTTTGCCACTTCTAATGTTGTAGCAATTTCTTGGATGGTTTTTTTTTCTGTTCTTGCAGCTTAAGGATGGCTTGTTTCACCTGCATGGAGAGCTCCTGTGACCGCATGTTTCCTTCACAGCAAAACCTTCCAAATGCAAACACCACACCTCAAATCAACTCCGGCCCTTGAATCTGCTTAATTGAGAATGACATAACAAAGGGATTGCCCACACCTGTCCATGAAATAGCCTTGGAGTCATTTGTCCAATTACTTTTGGTCCCTTTAAAAAAGGGTGGCACATGTTAAGGAGCTGAAACTCCTAAACCCTTCATCCAATTTTAATGTGGATACCCTCAAATGAAAGCTGAAAGCCTGGACTTCAACTGCATCTGAATTGTTTTGTTTCAAATTCATTGTGGGTAATGTCTAGAACCAAAATTAGATAAATGTTGTCTCTGTCCAAATATATATGGACCTAACTGTATGTAAAAATCATACAATGGGATTTTTTTGTTTTATATTTTTAGATTCCGTGTCTCACAGTTGAAACGTACCTATGATAAAAATTACAGACCTCTTCATCCTTTGAAGGTGGAAAACGTACAAAATTGGCAATGTACCAAATACTAACTTTCCCCACTGTATATACCAGGATGAGCCCAGGATGGGTGATATATATACCAGTATTGGGGGCATCTATAGTAAGTTGGGGGACATATATTCCAGAATGGGCCCAGGATGGAGGACATAAAGTACAGACCAAAAGTTTGGACACACCTTCTCATTCAAAGATTTTTCTGTATTTTCATGACTATGAAAATTGTACATTTACACTGAAGGCATCAAAACTATGAATTAACACATGTGGAATTATATGCTTAACAAAAAAGTGTGAAACAACTGAAAATATGTCATATTCTAGGTTCTTCAAAGTAGCCACCTTTCGCTTTGGTTACTGCTTTGCACACTCTTGGCATTCTCTTGATGAGCTTCAAGAGGTAGTCACCGGAAATGGTTTTCACTTCACCGGTGTGCCCTGTCAGGTCTAAAAAGTGTGATTTCTTGCCTTATCAATGGGGTTGGGACCATCAGTTGTGTTGTGCAGAAGTCTGGTGGATACACAGCTGATAGTCCTACTGAATAGACTGTTAGAATGTGTATTATGGCAAGAAAAAAGCAGCTAAGTAAAGGAAAACGAGTGGCAATCATTACTTTAAGAAATGAAGGTCAGTCAGTCTGAAAAATTTGGAAAACTTTGAAAGTGTCCCCAAGTGCAGTTGCAAAAACAATCAAGCGCTACAAAGAAACTGACTCACATGAGGACCACCCCAGGAAAATAAGACCAAAAGTCACCTCTGCTTCTGAGGATAAGTTTATCCGAGTCACCAGCCTCAGAAATCGCAAGTTAACAGCAGCTCAGATTAGAGACCAGGTCAATGCCACACAGAGTTCTAGCAGCAGACACATCTCTACAACAACTGTTAAGAGGAGACTTTGTGCAGCAGGCCTTCAAGGTAAAATAGCTGCTAGGAAACCACTGCTAAGAACAGGCAACAAGCAGAAGAGACTTGTTAGGGCTAAAGAACACAAGGAATGGACATTAGACCAGTGGAAATCTGTGCTTTGGTCTGATGAGTCCAAATTTGAGATCTTTGGTTCCAACCACCGTGTCTTTGTGAGACGCAGAAAAGGTGAACGGATGGACTCTACATGCCTGCTTCCCACAGTGAAGCATGGAGGAGGAGGTGTGATGGTGTGGGGGTGCTTTGCTGGTGACACTGTTGGGGATTTATTCAAAATTGAAGGCATACTGAACCAGCATGGCTACCACAGCATCTTGCAGCGGCATGCTATTCTATCCAGTTTGCATTTAGTTGCACCATCATTTATTTTTCTACAGGACAATGACCCCAAACACACCTCCAGGCTGTGTAAGGGCTATTTGACCAAGAAGGAGAGTGATGGGGTGCTACGCCAGATGACCTGGCCTCCACAGTCACCAGACCTGAACCCAATCAAGATGGTTTGGGGTGAGCTGGACCACAGAGTGAAGGCAAAAGGGCCAACAAGTGCTAAGCATCTCTGGGAACTCCTTCAAGACTGTTGGAAGACCATTTCCGGTGGCTCTTGAAGCTCATCAAGAGAATGCCAAGAGTGTGCAAAGCAGTAATTAAAGCAAAAGGTGGCTACTTTGAAGAACCTAGAATATAAGACATATTTTCAGTTGTTTCACACTTTTTTGTTAAGTATATAATTCCACATGTGTTAATTCATTTTTTGATGCCTTCAGTGTGAATTTACAATTTTCATAGTCATGAAAATACAGAAAAATGTTTGAATGAGAAGGTGTGTCCAAACTTTTGGTCTGTACTGTACATACCAGGAATGGGACCTGGATGGGGGGCATATATACCTGCAAGGAGCCCAGGATGTGGGACATTATTACATAATTGTGAAGGGTGGCAACATATAAATCCTTATAGGATTTAGAACGCTACAAGGGCCATACATTTGAACAACATGGAGGGGTGGGGCCAGGTCCAAATTTTGCCTCCAGGCCCATCAGTCTATAGTCCCCATATAGCAGCCATGTATTTCTAATTCTGGAAAACACCTTTACGGGACTGGGTGAGAGGTGAAAAGGACTTTATAGTCCTACATGACCTACAAATCATAATAATATCCAACCCTAGTGAAAAAGGGAAGTCTACTAAAATACATATAGATTGGTAAATTCAGAGTGAAACGTTATGAGAAGGTGAGAACAAAACTGGAAATAAATACAGCAAACCTCTCCTGATCGTATCCAGCTACTTCAAACACATGGCCTGTAGTCTGCATCATTGTTCAAATTTATTACAAGACATGATTCACATCAGTGTAAGAGGATGAACAGGAATAGTGTTGCCGGTTTGAGATGCGCTCTGGGGCCGGAACTATCGGGGCCATTACCACTGTTGCCGGGGGACGACTTGTCTGCATGGGAAGAGCCTGAACAGCTGACAGAAGCGTGTGTGGGGGAGATAAAAGGGACTGAGTGCGGGTACAAGAGAGACTTAGCGGGAAGGCAACTACAGAGTAGGACGAAGGTTGACTCCCTCTCCTTTCCTCTGATTATTACTGCCACTGACGCCACCTCATTACGGACTGCCTCACCCTCCCAGCCATTACCGAGTGTCCTTTCCACATACTCCATACATAACGCGCAGTCTAACAGACGCTCCTCATTTTACCGAACTGTGCGAGTCCGTGCTAGGCCTTCCTTCTCCTGCGGCCTGCACGGCGGCGTGCTTCCGGTATACCACGTCACTCCCGAGGAAACAACAGAAGGAACTTCATCCACTCAGCAACGGACCCAAGACCCACCGACCCGGATACTTCGTCATGGTCAGGAGACAGTGCATCTCATTCTTAAGGAGCAGAGCCAGAGACTTTGTTCACGGACTACGACTATGTCGGGAGTTGTTCCAACCGGCCCCCAAGAAGAACGTCAACCGATAAGTCATTTCGCTCTTATCCCCCTTCCCTCGTTTGGGATACTGTATATTTGTTTTGTGCAAGTTTAGTCCTCATATCAGTTGTATCTTTGTCTACTCTCCTCCCTGCGTGGAGCAATCCTTTAATTCTAAGATTACCTGTTAGAGTAAATTCTTGTTAACCCCTTCTCTGCCTCCTGCTCTTTACTGCATCCGACGAACCTTTATATTAGCATAGATTTCATCTGGTATAAGCCTCAATATTTCCATTCACTGTCTGCAAGCAATGACTTTAGAGAAGGTAAGAACATTTCACAATTTCAGAGCACAATATCCTAGATTGTTGGATATGTATATGCATAATCTGAAAGCTTTACCTATAAACATGCATTTTCTGCTTCTGTACTCACTTGAGTATTACACATCCTGTACCAATAGAGGGCGCAGTCCAGAAAACTTGTATCCGTGTTCTTCGCCTTGGAGTGCTTTCTGTGACTGCTACAGGGCAATTACTCATGAACTGAGTATCTTCATCATCTATTATCTGTAAGTTAAAATTCATGATTAATTACTTTCTAAAAATAGACTGGATTATAAGCAAGCAATTAACAGCTGAGCACCGGTACTAATGTATCTGCCCCAGTGCAAAGTACTATGTCTATTCAAGTGCATACTATCTGGATGGGAAGATTCAGCTCCAGGGCTTCTAACTAATCAAAACAAAATAAAATAAATAAGCTACATTTTTATGACCGTAAAATCCATCATGATTCCTTTAACTCCTTAAGGACAGACTAACTTTGGGCCTACAGCACAAAGTATTTTTCGTTTCTCTTTTTTTTACTGTCACATTTAAAAAGCTGTAAAAGGAGATGATTGACTCAGCCAAGATTTGAAATCACAAAACTGCGTGGATTTTACCGGGAAATTCAAGACCCCAGACCACAATAAGTGTAGCATGTAATAGAAAAGACAACACCCGTCCCTCACTCACTGCGATCCACTGTAAGGGTGTGTTTCCACCATCAGGATTTCTTCATTAAATGTTGCGTGTTTGACTCTGTGCGCTGGCGCAGCGTCAAACATGCAGCGTCCAGATGTTACAGCATAGTTGAGGGGATTTCAAGAAATCCCGTCTCCACTATGCGTAAAAACACGCAGGCGGCAGACCTGCGTTAACGGACATGCAACGCGTCTTTTCAGATCGCAGCATGTCCTTTTCCCTTGCGGCGACGCTGCGTCACCGCAAGGGAAATAACACAGGGCTATGTAGCGCTGCAGTGATTCCGGATGTGTTCAATGAGCATATCCAGATTCACCGCGCGTTCAGAAGGGGGCAGGGCTTTGGGCTGAGCGGACTTTCCGCTCCATCCAAAGCGCTATGTTTCCTGACGGTGGAAACACAGCCTAAAATGTGCTGCGTCTCTTCCTTTCTCCTACACTGCACTCTCTTCCATCTTATCTCTCCAGGCCAGTTCTTCTGTCTGGACTACGCCTCAGACGTCACTGTGAGCCATGCCATCAACTCCAGCAATGCATGTCATAACGTCACAGCGTGCTACACACTAGCACAGCATAAAGAGACCAAGACCTTGTCGTGCAGGAAGACCGAGCCTGGAGCGAAGAGACTGAATGGAAAACACACGACATGGAAAGGGCAAAAGAAGCATCATGGGGGAAGACTAGACTCGGGATGGCAGAGGTTGCAGGACAGGTGAGGGAAGGAGTCTATTTTTATGTTTTTTTTTAATCATTTGCAATTCAGCCATATGGCTGCTGAAGCGGACCATCATTTTGCTGAATTCGGGCAAAGTGACTTGCAAAAATAATCCATATTCTGAACAAAATGAGTTTTTGAAAAATTTTAGAAAAATTCAATTCCACATATCTCTAGCTGTAACATTTTTATCTTCCCCTCAATGTAAACATATTGTTTTATGCGAGATTAGTTATAATTATCAGGGGCATAATTTCTCTTGAAATTATCAGGGGCACAATTTCTCTTGAACAAAGCTGGTCTTTATGAACTGGGCCATGATAATAATAAAAATTTTATTTCAATAGCGCCAACATATTCCGCAGCACTTTACATTTTAGAGGTGACTTGTACAGGCAATAGACATTACAGCATAACAATAAACACATAGATAAAAACAGATGCCAAGAGGAATGAGGGCCCTGCTCGCAAGCTTACAATCTATGAGGAAAAAGGGGAGACACAGAAGGTAAATGGTAACAATTGCTTTCGTTGTTCGGACCGGCCAATTGTAAGAATCGGGTGTTCCTGTAATGCTGCATGAACCGGTTATCTGCCTAAGTATCTAACAGTACAGACACAGAGGGCTATTAAATGCATAAAGCATGTGAGGACATAATACGAGGTACCTGATTATGGTAAAAATTTTGAATGGGCAACACAGGGATAGTTAAGTTAATGCGTTGAGGCGGTAGGCCAGTCTGAACAAGTGCGTTTTTAGGGCACGCTTAAAACTGTGGGCATTGAGGATTAATCGTATTAGCCTGGGTAGTGCATTCCAAAGAATTACCGCAGAACGTGAAAAGTCTTGGAGACGGGAGTGGGAGGTTCTGATAATTGAGGATGTTACCTCAGGTCATTAGCAGAACGGAGGGCACGGGTAGGGTGGTAGGCTGAGCCGATGGAGGAGATGTAGGGTGGTGCTGAGCCACGGAGTGCTTTGTGGGTGAGGGTAATAAGTTTGTAGTGGATTCTGAAGTGGATGGGTAACCAGTGTAATGACTGGCGCAACGTAGAGGCATCGGTATAATGATTGGAGAGGAATATGATCCTGGCTGCAGCATTCAGGACAGATTGGAGAGGGGAGAGTTTGGTAAGAGGGAGACCGATTAGTAGAGAGTTACAATAGTCCAGACAAGAATGAATAAGAGAAACAGTAAGAGTTTTTGCAGAGTCGAAAGTAAGAAAGGGTCGAATTCTAGAAATGTTTTTTGAGGTGCAGATAACAAGAGCGAGCCAGTGATTGGATGTGATGGGGTGAATGAAAGCTCGGAATCAAGTACGAACCCAAGACAGCGGGCATATTGCTGGGGAGTAAGGGTAGAACCACAGACGGAAATGTCAATGTCGGGCATAGGTAGGTTAGTAGAGGGAGGAAACAAAAGGCGTTCAGTTTTTGACAGGTTCAATTTCATATAGAGGGAGGACATGATGTTAGAGACAGCGGTAAGACAATCACTGGTGTTTTCTAAAAAGGCAGGCATGATATCAGGAGAAGAAGTGTATAACTGGATGTCATCAGCATAGAGATGGTACTGGAAACCAAATTTACGGATTGTCCAATAGAGGAAGTATACAAAGAGAAGTCCCCACTGTACACTAAAGAGAGGGAGAGAGACAAACAAGGGGGAAGCAAGGTAGCTTGAGCAGAGGTAACACGAAACGTCCTTCAACAGCACCAAAGAGGAAGTTAGCCGACAGCTACAGCTCCAAGCCTTCACAAGAGAAACTGTGAATATCACCAGCGGCTCCCTGAAGCAGACTGAGAGTCTATAAACACCCAGGTCCAGGTGTGTCAATTAGAGCCAGAGGGAGGTTGCCATTGGGTCCACAAGTCAGAAGGACCTTCTGCAGAGACCTTCTGCAGCATGATGGGAGCGACTGTCTGTAGCATCTGACACACCGGTGACAGGATCCTTATGAATACTGACATTTTCAAGAAGGCATTTTATTTGTCCAATTCTGTAAATTTGTCACTTGTCACATCTTTTTTGTAAGACTGGGTAATTTCGTGAATCTACTTTGATTCTAAGAAATTAAAGGAAATGTCTTTTCTCTTGTATTTTACTGATAATTTATACACACAATTATCCTATAGAATTTGCTTGTGCGCATATTTTCGGCCAGAAATGTATAGAAAGTATCAATAAGTAGAAGTATAAAATATGCAAAAAAAAGAAAGAGGACAGCATCTACAAAAATCATACTAATGCCGCTAGGCAAAGATATATATATATAACTGAACATGAGGTTCTTAGTTTAACATTCTGACCAGACTGTATGAAGCCCACTGCCACATCATGGCAAACCTCGTAGTGGGTCCTACTGCCCTAATGGAGCGGAGCCGTGCACCGACCACCGCCACAGCGGCAATGCACTAGGAGAGCAGGCGGTCCAGTGTCTCCAGACCGCGCCGCTCTACCAGCACAAAACCACAGCAACAATGGTCGCCACACAGCAACAACACCAAATGAAACGAATCTCCATCGTTCCCAAGAAGCGGAGCTGCATGTATTTTCTATCATACAGATCCCTCAAAATGACTTCAAATGAGATGTGGACCCTAAAACAAAAATGGCATTGTAAAAATGAGAAATCGCTGTTTAAATTTTAACCCTTATAACTTCCTAACAAAAAAAAATGTTGGTTCCAAAATTGTGCTGATGTAAAGTAGACATGTGGGAAATGTTACTTATTAAGTATTTTTGTGTGACATATCTCTGTGATTTAAGGGCTTGAAAATTCAAAGTTGTAAAATTGCGAAATTTTCAAAATTTTCACCAAATTTCTGCTTTTTTTCTCAAATAAATGCAAGTCATATCAAAGAAATTTTACCACTATCATGAAGTACAATGTGTCACGAGAAAACATTGTCAGAAACACCGGGATCCATGGAAGTGTTCCATAGCTATTACCTCATAAAGGGACAGTGGTCAGAATTGTAAAAATTGGTCATTAACCTGCAAACCACCCTTGGGGATAAAGGGGTTAAACTAAGAACCTCATGTTCAGTTATATATATTTTTGTATAGCGGCATTAGATCATTGTATGATTTTTGGAGGTGCTGTCGTCTCTCTTTTTTCTGCGTATCGGAAGAAGTATAAAATACTATCCTTTGCTTAACTAATATTAAATCTGTGACCAGGTCAAAAGTAGTCATTTATTGCCCTTATTTTATTTATGCTGCTCCCGAGTATTCCTTCAATAAAGTTCAATATGGGGATTTTCATTGAGTGGTAATTTTTATGATCTTTACCAAGGGGACGGTGTTAATAGGATAATCTGTTGGCATGTTTTTTGGCCACTCCGCATTATTACCGTGAGTAACATCCGCTTTGTAAAAAAAATAGTACTGAATATAAAAGCCCATATGTCCAAAACCAGATGGTGGAGTAAGAAAAACAAAAAACAATTAAATAATTTTTTTTTTTTTTACATTTCATGAGTATATGTAACCTCTGAAGCTTTATATAATATATTGCCATTGTCATTTTAGCGTAAATATATTTTATTTGGTCTTACTATAATTTTTAATTGTACATAATATTTTTTATATTCCATGATTTCATTGCTGTTGTTTCCTTTCCCCTTCAAAGTTTACTTGTTCTCTTTATACTGATATGCTCGTCCCAATCAATCAACTCCTATTCATCCCCTATGTACATGTTTTATCACAAGTTTTATGTAATCAATATGATGCTTGCACATCTTCCTTACGCACTTATATTTCTACTAGATGGTGGCCCGATTCTAATGCATCGGGTATTCTAGAATATGTATGTAGTTTATGAAGATTTAAGAATAATGCAATGAATACACAGGATTTTTTGGGGTAAAATGTATACATTATCATTAAATGTTATTACTCATAGAACTTAATACAACTGAACAAAATTATTAAACAGATCATCAAAATATATAAACTATTACATGAATATCTAACTGTATTTAAATAAATCATCGGACAAAAGATGATACACTCTCTCCGGGAGATGACCGGCTGCTCGCACCAGAAGTATCCCGACCGGCGGCGCCGCTCCCTGGTCCTCCGTTCACACTTGCCGTCGGGGATCAGCGGCCCTAGCCGCTGATCTGCCAACAGTAGCCGCATGGAGGTCGGCGGCGCCGCCGGTCAGGGTTCTTCTGCTCCCGGCTGCATCGCCGCTGACCTCCGTGTGGCAGATAAGCCGCTAACGGCCGCCATCTTTTTTCTGAAATCCTGCATCGCTGATTGGCCGCGGCCGGACCAATCAGCAATGCGGGATTTCCTTGACAGATAGACATATTTTTATACATATTTGTACATTTGTGTATGTTTCAGCTATTATTCAGTGTTTACATGATTAAAGGGAATCTGTACTCCCCTGGGACATATATAACCTATGGGAACACAGGTGATAGGTACTGTATAATTGCGCTATTGCAGGGCACAGGTGCGGGATTCCGGGCCACCATCAAGTGTTACTGTAACGGGTCAGGTAGGTGGAACCTCTGAGCTTTATTTATACAAGAAGGTTATACTTGTAAGAGAGCGGGTGGCGCCCAGGGAGACGGACAGGAAGTCACGGCAAGTGACGGGGCAGTCTCTGGTTATACGGGAAAGGATCACGGCAAGTGACCGGGGCAGTCTCTGGATTGACAGGCAGGTTGTCACGGCAAGTGACCGGGGCAGTCTCTGGATTGACAGGTAGGTTGTCACGGCAAGTGACCGGGGCAGTCTCTGGATAGACAGGCAGGTTGTCACGGCAAGTGACCGGGGCAGTCTCTGGATTGACAGGCAGGTTGTCACGGCAAGTGACCGGGGTAGTCTCTGGATAGACAGGCAGGTTGTCACGGCAAGTGACCGGGGCAGTCTCTGGATTGACAGACAGGTTGTCACAGCAAGTAACCGGGGCAGTCTCTAGATGGACAGGTATATACGACCTGAGATGGTGAAGCCTCCCGGTAGGCTAGCAGGCAGATGGCGGATGGACACTCCCAAGTGAGCAGGCGAGAGTCTCTGGAACAGCCGGGATCACCGCTTGTGACGTCCGAACCTCCGGGTAGGGCTGCAGTCAGATGGCAGATGATCGCTCCCAAGTGAGCAGGCAAGAGTCTCTGGAATAGCCGGGATCACCGCTTGTGACGTCCGAACCTCCGGGTAGGGCTGCAGTCAGATGGCAGATGATCGCTCCCAAGCGAGCAGGCAAGAGTCTCTGGAATAGCCGTGGATCACCACTTGTGACGTCCGAACCTCCGGGTAGACTTGCGGACAGGTAGCATACAGCAAACGGGCAGGAAACAGGCAGGTAACTGGTAACGGGACCTGAGGGCTGAAGCAGAGTGAAACAGTGCAACAACAACATTGCTCGGGCACCTCCATTAAGGAGGAAGCCCTTAATATAGGGTGGAGTCCTCCGGCATTGGCCGGGGACTTATTTGAAAAATGCGCGCAGCTCCTTTAAGAGCGGGGGAGGGCGCGGGCGCGCGCCCTAAGTCCAGCAGCAGGGAAGGAGCGCGCGGCCCCAGCAAGGCGGAAGGAGGACGCTGAGGAAGGGTAAGGGGGGCGACGTCCCTGCCTTGCAGAGGACGCTGCTGCAGGGGAACAGCGTCCCTGCCTGGCAGAAGGCAGGGACGCCGACGCTACATACCCCCCCCTCTAGGCCCCCCCCCTCTTTAGGCCAGAAAGCAATTTAGCTAGGATGAGAGGGGCATGGATGTTCTCCCGAGGCTCCCACGTTCTCTCCTCAGGACCAAACCCCTTCCAATCCACCAAAAAATAAGTCTTTCTTCCTACCCTTTTGGTGGCCAGAATGTTCTCTACCTCAAATTCATCGTCAGCAGACACTGGAGCAGGAGGTGTACCTGTAGACTTGAAAAAAGAGTTAAGTACCACCGGTTTGAGGAGAGATACATGGAAAGAGTTAGGAATGCGCAAATTGGCCGGGAGTTTCAATTTATAGGACACCGGGTTGATCTGACTGATGATCTCAAAGGGACCGATGAACCGAGGGCCTAACTTGTAGGAAGGAATCTTGAGCCGGACATACTTGGACGAAAGCCAGACCTTATCCCCAGGACGGAATTGAGGAGGATCCAGACGTCTTTTGTCAGCATGTCTCTTCATACGCTCGGATGACTGAATGAGTGCGGATCGGGTACTCTCCCATATGGAGGAAAATTCTCTAACCAGAGATTCCGCAGCTGGATTGTCCACAGAGATGGTGACAGGAACAGGGATCCGAGGGTGCTGACCGAAGACTACAAAAAACGGAGACTTGGAGGAAGATTCGCTCTCGTGATTATTGTAAGAGAATTCGGCCCAAGGCAGGAGCTCCACCCAGTCAGAATGGTGGGCATTAACGAAGTGCCGGAGATAACTGGTCAGATTCTGATTGATTCGCTCAACTTGTCCATTGGACTGCGGGTGGTAAGCGGAGGAGAAATCCAAGGTGACGTCTAGCAACTTACAAGTGGCTCTCCAGAAACGTGAGGTGAACTGTACCCCACGATCCGACACAATGTGACGAGGCAGACCATGGAGACGGAAGATGTGGCGGATAAAGTCTTTAGCCAACTCGGGTGCAGACGGAAGACCTGGCAGAGGAATGAAGTGAGCCATCTTGGAAAAGCGGTCAGCGACCACCCAAATGACCGTACAACCGGCAGAAACGGGCAGATCTGTTATGAAGTCCATGGCTATATGCTGCCAGGGGGCAGCGGGTACAGGAAGCGGAAGAAGACGGCCGGCAGGCAGGTGTCTCGGAACTTTGTTGCGGGCACAGGAGACACAGGCAGATACAAAGTCTATTACGTCCTTGTGCAGGGTAGGCCACCAATAATGCCGGGTTATGAGTTGGAGGGTCTTTTTCTGACCAGCGTGGCCAGCTAGTTTAGACGAATGACCCCAGTGTAGGATTCTCTTCCGGTCGGTTACTGATACGAACGTCTTACCAGGAGGGAGACGATTTAGACTCACGGGAGCCACCCGCATCACTCTGGCGGGATCGATGATATGTTTAGGTTCTTCCTCGAGATCTGACACCAGGAAAGACCGGGACAAGGCATCAGCCTTGACGTTCTTGTCAGCTGGGCGAAAATGCAAGAGAAAATCGAAGCGGGCAAAAAACAAGGACCACCGGGCTTGGCGAGGGTTAAGTCTCTGAGCATGCTGGAGGTAAGCCAGATTCTTGTGGTCCGTGTAAATGATTACCGGATGAAGAGCCCCCTCGAGTAGGTAACGCCACTCCTCCAATGCCAACTTGATGGCCAATAACTCTCGGTCTCCTATGGAGTAGTTGCGCTCGGAGGAGAAGAGTTTGGAGAAGAAGCCGCAGGATACCATCCTCCCGGATGAAGATTTTTGAGTGAGTACCGCTCCGGCTCCAGAGGAGGAAGCGTCCACCTCCAGGAAGAACTGCTTGTTGCCGTCCGGGCGATGCAGCACTGGAGCGGAAGAGAAGGCCTGTTTTAAGGAAAGAAAGGCCTCCTCTGCTTCGGGCGTCCACTGTTTGGGGTTAGCATCCTGGCGGGTGAGCGCGGAGATTGGAGCAGTCCTGGAAGAGAAGTGCGGTATGAAGAGTCGGTAATAGTTGGCGAATCCCAGGAACCGCTGAATGGCCTTCAACCCCTCCGGTCGAGGCCACTTCTCGATGGCAGACAGTTTCTCTGGATCCATTCGTAGGCCTGTCTGAGAAATGATGTAGCCCAAAAATGGAAGCGAGGTCTGCTCAAAGAGGCACTTCTCATATTTGGCGAAGAGGTGATTCTGCCTGAGCCTGAGCAGAACCTGACGAACATCCCTCCGGTGAGACTGGAGGTCCGGAGAGAAGACCAAGATATCGTCTAGGTACACCACAACGCAAGAGTAGAGGAGGTCCCGAAAGATGTCATTGACCAATCCTGAAAGACTGCTGGAGCATTACAGAGACCAAAGGGCATCACCAAATACTCGTAGTGGCCGTCCCGGGTGTTGAATGCCGTCTTCCATTCATCTCCCCGACGGATACGAACCAGGTTGTATGCCCCACGAAGATCCAGTTTGGTGAAGATTCTCGCCCCTCTAAGTCGATCAAACAATTCTGGAATGAGCGGAAGAGGGTACTTATTCTTCACCGTGATCAAATTTAAGCCTCTGTAGTCAATACAGGGACGGAGAGATCCGTCTTTCTTTTTTACGAAGAAGAAACCTGCTCCCGCTGGGGAGGTAGATTTCCGGATGAATCCTTTGGCCAAGTTCTCCTCGATATATTCGGACATCGACCTGGTCTCAGCAGCGGACAATGGGTAAATACGCCCACGGGGAGGCGTAGTACCAGGTAGCAGGTCGATCGGGCAATCATACGGTCTGTGTGGGGGTAATGTCTCTGCTTCCTTTTTATTAAAGACATCAGCGAAAGACCAATATGGAATCGGGAGTCCTGGTAGATTAGCAGGTGTAGGAGAAGGACGGACAGGATGAACAGGCACCAGACACGTTTGATGACAGTCCTGTCCCCAGCGAAGAATCTCTCCAGTCTGCCAGTCGAGCACGGGTGCATGCTTTTGGAGCCAAGGCAGACCTAGTAAGAAAGCGTGAGAGAGTCCAGGTAGAACATGAAATGAGATACTCTCAGAATGTAACATTCCCACCTGCAGGGTTATAGCCTCGGTGATAAGCTGGATGGGACGTGGTAGAAGACCCCCATCTACAGCAGCAACAGATACTGGTTCAAGCAGAGGTTTGGTGGGAATGCGATATTTCTCTACCAGAGCCTGTGAAACGAGATTCCCAGCTGCTCCAGAATCAAGTTGGGCTAGTTCGAAGTAACGGTTCTCACCGAGGAGAATTGAGACAGACAGCAGCAGAGATGAAGAGGATTTATTCTTGTCTAGGTGGACCTCTCCGAGCGAACCTAGACACAGGCGTTTCCCGACCTCTCTGGGCAGGTACGGATCCGGTGCTCCTTACTGCCACAGTAGAAGCAACTCCCCTCAGCACGGCGTGAGTCCTGACGGGCTTTGACCATCTTGGTCTGGTCGACCTGCATGGGCTCTGCCGGGGCACTTGAGGAGATACGGAAGGAGTTACAGGTCTCTGAAATGAAGGAGCTAGGCGAGGAAACCTTCTCTCACGGGTGACCTCTTTGGCTCGCTCCTGGAACCGTAGATCAATTCGATTGGCCAGAGTTATTAGGTCATCGAGAGAGGTTGGAATGTCCCGACCGGCAAGTTCATCTTTAATGCGGCCGGACAGGCCCTCCCAGAAGACAGCTATCAGAGCGTCATTATCCCAAGCCAGCTCTGAGGCAAGGGTACGAAACCTTATGGCATATTGACCCACGGTGAGACTCTCCTGACGAAGACGCAGCAGAGATGATGCAGAGGAGGTCTTCCGTCCGGGTTCATCGAATACCTTCCGGAAGGCTAAGAGAAAAGCAGACAGGTTAGACACCAGAGGATCTTCTCTCTCCCAAAGAGGATTTAGCCAGGCCAAGGCCTCTCCGGTGAGATGTGACATGATGAAGGCAATTTTGGCCCAGAGTTAAACTGGTGTGCCAGGAGTTCAAAATGCAGGGTACATTGGTTGATGAAACCCCGAGCCAGAGCAGGGTCGCCTCCAAACCGAGGAGGAGCTGAAAGTCGAGGTCCTGGAATAGAAACCACGGAGTTGGTAAGCAGCGGAACTGCCGGATTGCGAGTCATGGTGCTCGCGGTGGTTGTCGGGGAAGTATTCAGAGTGTCCAGGCGGGAATTAACACACCGCAGATGACCCAGGATGGACTCCTGTTGAGACCTCTGATGAGACAGTTCATGACACAGGTCAGATAGCGAAGGGGTTTGGGTGCCACCGGGTTCCATGGCCCGAGCAAACTGTAACGGGTCAGGTAGGTGGAACCTCTGAGCTTTATTTATACAAGAAGGTTATACTTGTAAGAGAGCGGGTGGCGCCCAGGGAGACGGACAGGAAGTCACGGCAAGTGACGGGGCAGTCTCTGGTTATACGGGAAAGGATCACGGCAAGTGACCGGGGCAGTCTCTGGATTGACAGGCAGGTTGTCACGGCAAGTGACCGGGGCAGTCTCTGGATTGACAGGTAGGTTGTCACGGCAAGTGACCGGGGCAGTCTCTGGATAGACAGGCAGGTTGTCACGGCAAGTGACCGGGGCAGTCTCTGGATTGACAGGCAGGTTGTCACGGCAAGTGACCGGGGTAGTCTCTGGATAGACAGGCAGGTTGTCACGGCAAGTGACCGGGGCAGTCTCTGGATTGACAGGCAGGTTGTCACAGCAAGTAACCGGGGCAGTCTCTAGATGGACAGGTATATACGACCTGAGATGGTGAAGCCTCCCGGTAGGCTAGCAGGCAGATGGCGGCTGGACACTCCCAAGTGAGCAGGCGAGAGTCTCTGGAACAGCCGGGGATCACCGCTTGTGACGTCCGAACCTCCGGGTAGGGCTGCAGTCAGATGGCAGATGATCGCTCCCAAGTGAGCAGGCAAGAGTCTCTGGAATAGCCGGGGATCACCGCTTGTGACGTCCGAACCTCCGGGTAGGGCTGCAGTCAGATGGCAGATGATCGCTCCCAAGCGAGCAGGCAAGAGTCTCTGGAATAGCCGTGGATCACCACTTGTGACGTCCGAACCTCCGGGTAGACTTGCGGACAGGTAGCATACAGCAAACGGGCAGGAAACAGGCAGGTAACTGGTAACGGGACCTGAGGGCTGAAGCAGAGTGAAACAGTGCAACAACAACATTGCTCGGGCACCTCCATTAAGGAGGAAGCCCTTAATATAGGGTGGAGTCCTCCGGCATTGGCCGGGGACTTATTTGAAAAATGCGCGCGGCTCCCTTAAGAGCGGGGGAGGGGCGCGCGCCCTAAGTCCAGCAGCAGGGAAGGAGCGCGCGGCCCCAGCAGGGCGGAAGGAGGACGCTGAGGAAGGGTAAGGGGGGCGACGTCCCTGCCTGGCAGAGGACGCTGCTGCAGGGGAACAGCGTCCCTGCCTGGCAGAAGGCAGGGACGCCGACGCTACAGTTACAAGGCACTGTGACGTTGATGCGAAAGAGGTGTTTTGATAATGAAGAAAGGAGGCAGAGATTTCTTCCAGGCACCGCAAGCCCCGAAGACTGGAAGAAATCATTAGCATAAAGAAATAAAGTACGATTTATCAACAACAAGACCACAAATATGAGGCACACCGGTAGGACTAGTTTAACATTTCTATCACCTTTATGCCTATAGTAATAGGTTATATACATCCCAGGGGGTGACAGATTCACTTTCCTTATCATATCATACACTTTTACATACTTTTTATTTTTACACACATATGCATTTTCCTGTTCACATTCTTTCTTATTTTTCTTTTTCTAATGCGCAGCCCATTATTTAATGATATTTAGGAGTCTGCTTTCCATTTTGGAACGCATTTAGAAGTTCCTTTGCATTTATCTTGTACCCTCTTGTCCTACTGAATCTCTGTGAACATGACAATTTACATTGTGTTCAGTTCATTGATCTATTCAACATGGCAATACATACCACACTGAAATGCACAGTTATTAAAATGTACATTAGACACTGGAATGCATGGCCATCTTTATTAGCTGACATCACATCTGGTGATGATAGCTAGAGATGAGCAAACCATTCATATTCGCAGAACGGTTTGACGAAGTACCTGAACTCTATTAGATTCAATGGGAGGCAAAACAAAATGCATGGAAAACACCTTCATGGGGACCAAAAAGCTGCCAAAACAAATTATATTAGGGACAGACACCAGGAAAAGTGACATTAATTGACCCACAGTAGAAATTTGAGAATGGCACAGAAGCAGTCAGCCATGGGCCATGCATGAGGTATCAGGGTTTGGGACAACATTTACATTTTTTAATTAAAGTTTAAATTAAGATGAAGTGGATGAGGGGCCAGTGTAAGCCTGCTGTGCTTGGAGCCCTGATGCCTCATGCAACAGCTCAAACTGTTTTGTTGCTCAGCCACATTCAGGTGGCAAATAATAGCTTGGTAGACCACCAATGTTAGAACAATTTAAGGATAGTAACAAAGGTAGTTGACTGATCAATTCACCCACAATAGAAATTTTAGAATGGCACAGCAGCAGATAATCATGAGCCATACATGAGGTATCAGGGTCTGGGACAAAATCTCGATCTTATAATTGAAGTTTCAACTACAACGTAGTGAGTAAGGGAGTGGTGTGAGCCTTGATACCTCTTTTCACAGCCACAGTCAGGTGGGACAAACACTAGTTTCATAGACTACTATTGGTAGATTAATTGACCCACAGTAGAACATCTTATAATGGCACAGAAGCAGTGAGCCATGGGCCATGCATGAGATATCAGGGTCTGGGCCAGCATTTACAGCTTTGAAATTTGGTTGAAATTAAGAGGTGGTTGAAGGACAGGTGCAGGCCTGCAGTGTTTGGAGCCTTTCCAAATTCAAGCAACACACATGAAGTAGACACAACTTTAAATACAAACATTTACCAAAATTATTGCCACACACCACTAAAGTGTCATCAATTTCCCAGGAGTAGAAATAGTATAATTGTGCAATTTTTTTTAAAACTTCTGTTACTGTACAGTCTACTCAACTACCTTTCTTTGGCAGCCGCGCAGCAGTATTATTATCACTTATTTTTACAGCGCCGTTTATTCCATGGTGCTTTACATGTGAAAAGGGGTATACATAATAAAAAACAAGGACAATAATTTTAACCCCTTCACAACATGCGCCATACTAATACAGCGCATGCCGTGTCTCCCCCTTTGATGTGGGCTCCGGTGCTGAGCCCACCTCAAAGCCAGGACATGTCAGCCGTTTTCTACAGCTGACATGTGCCTGCAATAGCGGCGGGTGGAATCGCGATCCGCCCGCCGCTATTAACTAGTTAAATGAGGCTGTCAAACTCTGACAGCCGCATTTAACGCGCGCTTCCGGCCACCGGGCCGGAAATTCGCTCATCGCTGACCCCCGTCATGTGATCGGGGGTCAGCGATGTGTTGCCATCACAACCAGAGGTCTCCTCGAGACCTCTATGGTTGTTGATGGCAGACTGCTATGAGCGCCACCCTGTGATCGGCGCTCATAGCAATGCTGTAATTCAGCTACATAGAGGTGATCTATGCATCACCTCTATGTAGCAGAGGCGATCGGTCTATGGCAGCTTCTAGTCTCCCATGGAAGCATTGCCAAAAGTAAAAAAAATGTATTTACAAATATAAAAAAAAATAAAAAAAACATAAAAGTTCAAATCACCCCACTTTCGCCCCAATCAAAATAAAACAATAAAAAAAACAAACCTACACATATTTGGTATCGTCGCAGTTCAGAATCGCCCACTCTATCAATAAAAAAAGGAATAACCTGATCGCTAAACGGCATAGCGAGAAAAAAAATCAAACCGCCAAAATTACATTTTTTTGGTCGACGCGACATTGCATTAAAATGCAATAACGGGCGATCAAAAAAAGTATCTGCACCAAAATGGAATCATTAAAAATGTCAGCTCAGCACGGAAAAAATAAGCCATCATCCAACCCCAGATCACGAAAAATGGAGACGCTACGGGTCTTTAAAAATGGCACATTTTTTTAACAAAGTTTGGAATCTTTTTCACCACTTAGATAAAAAGGAACCTAGACATGTTTGGTGTCTATGAACTCATAATGACCTGTAGAATCATAACGGCAGGTCAGTTTTAGCATTTGGTGAACCTAGCAAAAAAGCCAAACAAAAGTGTGGGATTGCACTTTTTTTGCAATTTCACCGCACGTGGAATTTTTTTTTCCCGTTTTCCAGTACATGACATGGTAAAACCAATGGTGTTGTTCAAAAGTACAAATCGTCCCGAAAAAAACAAGCCCTCACATGGCCATATTGATGGAAAAATAAAAAAGTTATGGCTCTGGGAAGAAGGGGAGAGAAAAACGAAAACACAAAAACAAAAAAGGGCTGCGTCTTGAAGGGGTTAAACAATACAAGTCAGCGACTGGTATTGGAGGAGAGAGGACCCTGTCCATTCAGCAGTGTGGTATGGTTAGAATAGCTTGTAGGCTTGTCGGAAGAGGTGGTTTTTCATGATCCTTTTGAAGGTTCCCATGGTAGGCGAAAGTATGATATGTTGTGGTAAACAGTTACAGAGCAGAGGGGACCAAGGGAGAAATCTAGTAATGGGGAGCCAGAACAGGGATTGACAGAGGGGAGAATCCAAGGAATAGCGGGGTGACAGGTGTACTAGTCAGGCAGAAGGGTTTAGTATAGTTTGAATGGGTGCGATAATGTTAGGAATATAGCTAGGAGAGTTCCCCGTAAATGGATACAATATAACCTTTATTGGATCATCTTAAAATAACCACTCAAGACAAAAAAAGTGACAAAACTAACACCACATATATAAAGTGCTCATGCCCACCAGTGCTCGACAAAAAAAAATGGTTTGGTCTAAACAAGGAAGACAAAGTCCAGATGTAGGGGGAAAAAAATAGGTTTCCTTTCATTCCCTGTTATGCCCCTACATTGCTCAATCCTAACAAGGGCAGTACCCAAGTATAAACTGCTATGGGTCACCCACCAATAATATATAATTTAGATCTCCCTATGCGCTTCCTCCCCAATAGAGGGGATTCATCAGGGGAGTTACAAATTACCGTAAATAAGTGGGACCATAAGAATAGATCACAGAGTCCTGCAGTGGCAGTGATCCCTTTTCTAAGGTGTGACCAATGGTGTCAATGCCTACATGTATATGGCATGTATATGGATGGTGTGAAAGTTCTCATGGTAGGCGAGAGTATGACATGTAGTGGTAAACAGTTCCAGAGCAAAGGGGATCTACAGGAGAAATCTAGTATGCAATTGTGGGAAAAGGAGATAAAAGGAGAGTAGAGAATGAGATTTTGTGAGGATTGTAGGTCGGGTGCAAGTAAATACCGGGAGCCTGGGTCACAGATATATGGAGGAAATACATTTTGGATGGCTTTGTATGCCAAAGTTAGGGTTTGAACAGGAGTCTCTGGGCAATAGGGAGCCAGTGCAGGGATTGACAGAGGGGATAATCCAAGGAATAGCAGGGTGACAGGTGTATTAGTCAGGCAGAAGGGTATAGGATAGTTTGGATAGGTGTGATAATGTTAGAAGAGGGGTCACAGAGCAAGAGGTTGCAGTAGGTGAGTTGGGAGATGATAAGGGCATGCACTAGTGTTTTTGCAGATTCATGGTTGAGGAATGTGCTAATCCAGGAGTTATTTCTGAGTTGGAGTCGGCAGGAAGTGGAAAGGGCTTGGATCTCAGATTTGAAGGAGAGATCAGAGTAAAGCTTGCGGGACTGGGGAAAGTGGGCAGTCATTGACTTTGATGGATAGGTCAGTTTGGGTGGTTAAATAAGATGGTGGAAAGATGATGAATTCAATTTTATCCATATTAACATTTAGAAATCTAGCAGAGAAGAAAGATGAAACAGTGGACAGACATTGTGAGATTCTGGTTAGTAAGGAGGTAATATCAGGTCTAGAGTGGTAGATCTGTGTGTAATCAGCGTAGAAGTGATACTGAAAGCCATGAGTTGTCCCAGGCGGAAGGTGGACATGGAGACGAGCAAAGATCCTAGAACTGAACCTTGGAGGACACCGACAGATAGGGAGCGAGATGAGGAGGTGGTGTGTGAGTGGGGACACTGAAAGTCCTGCCTGTTAAGTATGAGGAGATCCAAGACAGGGCCAAGTCTGTGATGTCAAGAGATGAGAGAGTCTGTAGTAAGAGGGAATGGTCCACTGTGTTGAAGGCAGATGACAAGGAGGAAGAGTACAAAGTAGTGTCGCTTGGATGTGGCAGTTAGTAGGTCGTTGGTGACTTTAGTCAAGGTAGTTTCAGTGGAATGATGCTGTCGAAAGCCAAATTGTAATCAGTCAAAAAGGGAGCAGGAGGGGAAGTGAGAGGACAGTTCAAAATGGACGTTTTGTTACGGTAGTTTTTTAGGCATAAGGGACAAGTGAGGGCTTCCTGAGTATGGGTGCGATCAAAGTATGTTTGAAGTAAGAGGGGAAGGCAATAATGATGATCGAGTATGCTCGTTACTCTGGCTTTCCTGAGCATGCTAGGGTGTTCTCCGAGTATTTTGGTGTGCTCGTAGATTTAGTTTGTGCGCCACAGCTGCATGATTTGATGCTGCAAGACAGCCTAAATACATGTGGGGATTGCCTGTTTGTTGGGATCATGCAGCTTCGGCAACACAAGCTAAATCTCCAAGCATGCCAAAGTACTTGGAGAACACCCGAACATGCTCGGGAAAACCTGAGAAACGGGCATTGTTGTGAATACTCTGGAGTCGACTTCTGAGCTGGGGCTCCCTCCGGTGGTTGCTGAGGGTAATGAACCAATTGCTGAATGGCCTTCAGCTGGCTCTGAATGGTCTGATATAAGTAACC
Organism: Oophaga sylvatica; assembly: GCA_033576555.1. Taxonomy (NCBI): domain Eukaryota; kingdom Metazoa; phylum Chordata; class Amphibia; order Anura; family Dendrobatidae; genus Oophaga; species Oophaga sylvatica. The sequence goes on from JARQOD010000010.1 coordinate 925,094, forward strand.
TGAGTTCCCATCAGCCTTGCCGGTAATCAATTGTTCTTCCTGGTCTTGCTTGGAGCACAGCTTGCATTCCTGCTCTCATTCAGATAAGTGATTTCCTGTTTTTTTCCTCTGGTTGGATTTTCCTTGCTGGTTTGCTGCTTGCAGTGGACTTTAGCCTGGTCCTCTTTTGGGGTCTGGCGCAGCAATTGTGCTCATTTTGTGTTTGCACTTTTGCTCTGTTCCTTTGTCACTTTTTATTTGCTGAGTAGCTTTGTTTTACACCAGAGATCTGGATTTAGGTGGTAGAGATCGTGTGATCTCAGGTATTTTGTTAATCAGAAGTGTTGGTATTTTTGTCAGGGTTTTTTTTGGGTTGCAGTCAGAATTCTTTCCTTTAATTTTCTATCTAGTCAGATTGGGCTCCAGCATTTGCTCATTCTATTTTCTGTCTGTGTCCGTATTTTCTTCTTGTCTAACCGCCATTACATGTTTGGGGGCTTCCTATTTCTTTGGGGGTTCTGCTACGGGGCAGATAGCTTTCATCTTTCTGCCTTTAGGTGTAGCTATCTCTCCGGCTGTGACGAGGCGTCTAGGATCACCGTAGGTACGCTCCACGGCTACTTCTAGTGTTGCGGTTAGTTTAGGGTCCTGCAATCCAATAGGTTCCAGCCTCTCTGGTGTATTGCTACTTTGCTATTTCTCCTCAGCTACCGAAACATAACAGGGCATACTCGATCATCACTAGAAGACAACAGTTGTTAGTGACAAGTTGAAAAGGTGTGTTAGGGTTGGCATGAAGACTATTTTAAGGTTTGATATGCGGTGGGAAGGGATTGGGTCAAGTTCACAGGTGGTGAGACATGAATTGGAGAGAAAAGAGGAAAACTGATCTTACGTGATGGTGGAGAAGTTGTTTATGGAGGAGGAGATTTGAGTATTTATGAGGAGGGGTTGTGTGGACTGTAGGCATTTGCCTTATGTTGTCAATCTTCTGCTTGAAGAATTAGACAAAGTGTTTAGCTGAGATGAATGGAGAGGGAGGGAGAGAGCTGGGAGACGGAGGAGAGAATTAAAAACACTGAATAGCTGTTTATGCTTGTGAGACAGGGGTGATATGAGAAGTAGGTTTGTTTTGCTGCAGTGAGTAATTGCACAGCATTTTGAAAACTTCTGTTACTGGACGGGCTATTCGACTCCCTTTCTTTGGCAGCCATACAGCGGTACGCCTTGTAGATGAGGGCCAGAAAGAACATGTGCTCCAGTGGATGTGAAGCTCTGCATCAAGTGGCCGCTCCTCCTGTTCCTCCACCTAATCATTACACACAGTAAAGTCCTCAGAAGTGGCACTCAATTTACCCTTGTCTACCCCCACGTTACAACTCTCCAACCGCCCAACTGACTCTGGGGAAAAACAGATGGGCATGTCTGCAGAGCTGTTTGCACATTCTATTCCATTGACTCAAGAGGAGCAAATCGTATGCTCTGATGGTCAAAATTTATCTCATTTGGAACTGGGGCAGGACAAATTAGGGTCCAAGCAGAATACAGACCCTCGTCACTAGACTTTAACCACAGGGGGTGGAGGTGATCCTGGTAAGACTCAGATACCTGAGGCACACGCTGACTGTAAAGTGCTGTCAGGAAAGTAAGAGGAGGAGGGTGATTCTCAAGGCAAAGAGTGGGAGAACAGAGAAGATGACGATGAGAATGTAGATCCCACTTGGTGTGAAGCCAGAGGCACGCAGCTGAGTAGCTTGTCAGAGGAAGTGGAGTAGGAGGAAGACGAGTACAGTCATGGACAAAAGTTTTGAGAATGACACAAATATTAATTTTTACAAAGTCTACTGCTTCACTTTTTCTAATGGCAATTTGCATGTACTCCAGAATGTTATAAAGAGTGATCAGCTTAACAGCAATTACTTGCAAAGTCAATATTTGGCTAGAAAATGAACTTTATCCCCCAAAACACATTTCAACATCATTGCAGCCCTGCCTTAAAAGGACCAGCTAACCTCTTTTCAGTGATTGCTCCATTAACACAGGTGTGGGTGTTGATGAGGACATGGCTGGAGATCAATCTGTCATGATTAAGTAAGAATGACACCACTGGACACTTTAAAAGGAGGCTGGTGCTTGGCATCATTGTTTCTCTTCTGTTAACCATGGTTATCTCTAAAGAAACATGTGCAGTCATCATTGCAATGCACAAAAATGGCCTAACAGGGAAGAGTATCGCAGCTAGAAAGATTGCACCTCAGTCAACAATCTATCGCATCATCAAGAACTTCAAGGAGAGAGGTTCCATTGTTGCCAAAAAGGCTCCAGGGCACCCAAGAAAGACCAGCAAGCGCCAGGACGTCTCTTAAAAGTGTTTCAGCTGCGGGATCGGGCTACCAGCAGTGCAGAGCTTGCTCAGGAATGGCAGCAGGCAGGTGTGAGTGCATCTGCACGCACTGTGAGGCGGAGACTCTTGGAGCAAGGCTGGTCTCAAGGAGGGCAGCAAAGAAGCCACTTCTCTCCAGAAAAAACATCATGGACAGACTGATATTCTGCAAAAGGTACAGGCAGTGGACTGCTGAGGACTGGGGTAAAGTTATTTCTCTGATGAATCCCCTTTTCGATTGTTTGGGACATCAGGAAAACGCCTCATTCGGAGAAGACAAGGTGAGCGCTACCACCAGTCTTGTCTCATGCCAACTGTTAAGCATCCTGAAACCATTCATGTGTGGGGTTGCTTCTCAGCCAAGGGAATTGGCTCTCTCACAGTCTTGCCTAAAAACACAGCCATGAATAAAGAATGGTACCAGAATGTCCTCCAAGAGCAACTTCTCCCAACCCTCCAAGAGCAGTTTGGCGATCAACAATGCCTTTTCCAGCATGATGGAGCACCTTGCCATAAAGCAAAGGTGATAACTAAATGGTTCAGGGAACAAAACATAGAGATTTTGGGTCCATGGCCTGGAAACTCCTCAGATCTTAATCCCATTGAGAACTTGTGGTCAATCATCAAGAGACGGGTGGACAAACAAAAACCTAAAAATTCTGACAAAATGAAAGCATTGATTGTGCAAGAATGGACTGCTATCAGTCAGGATTTGGTCCAGAAGTTGATTGAGAGCATGCCAGGGAGAATTGCAGAGGTCCTGAAGAAGAAGGGTCAACACTGCAAATATTGACTTGCTGCATTAACTTATTCTAACTGTCAATATAAGCTTTTGTTACTCATATGTTTGCAATTATATTTCTGTCTGTGATAAAAACATCTGTCAAACACACATAAAAACCAGAGGGAAGCAGATCATGTGAAAATATAATATTTGTGTCATTCTCAAAACTATTGGCCATGACTGTAGGTCACGTTGTGGGTAGGTTACGTTGCGGCTTCCCACACAGTCACTGAGTGATGCAACCATGACAAGCACTGCATCCTCAGCCAAAACTCTGTCTGTGGCAATCAGCGGTTGTGTGTCTACAGTTCGCATGGGCGGCAGGGTTTGGCTAGCCTTGCACTTTTTGGAGACCGCAAAGGATGACCCAATTCAAGTTAGATGCCAACTTTGTAATAAAACAACTGAATGGGAGGCAAACAAATTAATAAATTGACTATTACATGCATGAACCAGCACAGGCGCAATCAACATGTGTTAGTCTGGGAATCTCACTGCCCTAAAATGCGGACTAGCGAGCCTTGACAACCACCAGCCGCTCCATCAACCACATTTGCTGCTTCTTTCTCCTCCCTCAATGTGGCAAGTGTTCTCACACAGGTCTCCATCCGCATAAACCTCCACTTGTTTACCCAATACATTGTGATGAATGACAACCCGTCAGCTGTCAGACAAATGGACATGTCTGCTGTTTTTGACTGATCTCAGACATCAAGCACATCCCATCTTTCTCAATTCACCATAACATCCCCAACTGCACCTCACTCACAGTACAGCAGTTTGTCATGCCCATCCTACTCTATCCTCTCTCAGCACAGAAGCCAGCCCTCGTTCGCGCAGTTTTGGTCACGTAAAAAATTGTTCCCTCCTACACATGGCAAAGCTAAGAGCTTAAACTTCAGCATCTTTAATCTACTAATAATAATAATAATCTTTCTTTATATAGTAGACTGTGAGCCCTTGCGGGCAGGGTCCTCTCTCCTTCTGTACTTGTGTGTGCCTTGTATTGCTCACGTTTACTGTACTTGTCTATATTCGCCCCTTTTCACATGTAAAGCGCCATGGAATAAATGGCGCTATAAAATGTATAATAATAATAAAAATAATATAGTGCAAACATATTCCACAGTGCTTTACAAGTCAGTAGTTCAAATAAAGCCATCATAAGTTGCAAAATGAATGATAATCCAATAATTAAAGCAAAAATAATGAAGACCCTTTTCATAAAAGTTTGCAATGTACAGTGATGTATGGATGACACAAACTACAGGTGCTTATTTACAATGATGATCCAGCCCTCTTGAGGAAATGGAGGTAGATAAAGGCTGGCTGATGTAGTTTGTTGGCAAATTATGATCAGAGAGGTAGAGAATGGGCCATATTTAAAAACTTTGATTAGGGAAAGTGATAGGCTGCCTTAAACAGATGTGTTTTTAAGAGTAAGTTGTGGTTAGTCCTAATATCTTGAAGTAGAGAGGGGAAGACATGAGCTATCTAGGTAGGAGATTGAACAGAGCTGGACAAATACCAGATCAAGGGTGTTACCAAGAGGAGTGGATAGAGATACTGTGGAGACACAGCATTGTATCTTAATTAACCAAACAACTATTTTTAGCAAACCAAGAAAAATACACTGTTATCTGTATATTGACTTTTGAATTTGTGTTGGTCAAGAAAACAGGCTTTTGCTTGTGTAAAGCTGTAATATTAACATTTCATATAACATATTGTGCTCTTATGCATTGTGTTAGGCTAGATAGATTGGCGACTTTGAAAACAGAGGAGGAAAAAATAATTACTTACGGGTAATTTGATTCTCCAGATCCATGACAGCACCGATACGTGAGAGAAGGCTTCCGTCCCCAGAAACAGGAAACCTGCAGTGGAGATAAAAGAAGGGGGCGGTACCTCTCTCCTCAGTTTGTTTTCCCAAGCATGGAAGGTGACCGCATTATTAGTTCAAACATGTTCACATTGTCATACAAATGCTTACATATATAGATATATATATATATATATCTTCTTTGCCTTATTATTATTAGTTTTCCTTTTTTTTTTTTTCAGTGAATCATACCACCGTCACCAAGATAGGGCTGGAATTAATGCGGTGCTGTCATGGATCAGGAAAATCAAATTACCCGTAAGTAATTATCATTTTTTCCCTTCACCATGACAGCATCGTTACGTGAGAGAAGAAATAGAAAGACTCCTAGGGTGGGACTACAGCAGATAACACTTTCCTCCCAAAGGCAAGATTTGAAAGCCCTAGGTCTAGCCTGTAGTGATGGAAGAATGTGGAAGGTGAAGACCATACTGCTGCATTACAGATCTGTTCTACAGACGCGTTTGCCCTTTCTGCCCAGGATGTGGCGATGGCCCATGTAGAGTGAGCTGTCATCCCTAGTGGAGGCTCTTTTCCTGAAGAAGAATAGGAAAGTGAAATAGACGTATGAAGCCACCGTGCAATAGTTGATTTTGAGGCCTGCTTCCCCCTGTTTGTCTCCTGGAAGGAGACAAAAAGGGCTGATGACTGTCGCCAGGGTTCCGTTACTTCTAGATACTGAAGTAGACGTCTGACATCTAGGCAATGGAAGGTTTCTTCTCCCTGGGATTTTGGATTGGTACAAAAGGAGGGTAAAATCTCCTGGTTCCTATGAAATTTTAAATTTACCTTCGGCTGGAAGGCTGGGTCAGTTCTAATAATTACCCTGTCATCTAGGACAGTTGTATATGGAGGGTTAGCTGAGATAGCTTGCAATTCGCTAATACGTCGTGCTGACGTTAGGGCTACCAGGAGAACCCTCTTTAGAGTCAGGGTTTTTATTGAAATAGACGTAAGAGGCTGGAACGGAGGAGAAGTTAGAGCGTTCAGTACTAAATTTAGATCCCAGGGAGCTACCTTCAATCGTGGCTTAAAGGCCTGGCCATAAATGAGGCTCGAATGAACCTATATACCCAGGGGTGGTTGGCAAGTTTTTGCTCAAACAACGCACCTAAGGCTGCGACCTGCACTTTTAGCGTGCTGGTGGATAGTCCTCTTTCTAGTCCTTTTTGGAGGAATTCCAGAACTTCGGATATTGGGACTTCTTGGATTGTATTAGATAGGGAGCTTCCTGAAAACTCCAGGAATTTTTCCCAGACCTTCTGGTATTTGTCCCTTGTTATTTTCTTTCTGCTTTAAGCAGGGTGGTAACTAAAGGCTCTGAGAACCCTCTTCCTAGCAGAAGTCCCCTTTCAAGTTCCAGGCGGTGAGATAAAATCTGCGCACCTGAGGGTGTATTACTGGACCCTGGTGTAGGAGGTTTGGGATATCCGGCAGGATCCATGGGTACGAGACAGACATGCGTCTGAGCCACGTGAACCATGCCCTCTTTGGCCTGAAAGGTGCTATGAGGATTATTCGCGCCCCCTCCTCCCAAATTTTCTTCAGGACTGTTGGGATTAGCGAGACCGGGGGAAATGCATACGCTAGTTGAAACTTCGATGTAACAGCGCATCCACCAATTCTGGATTTTCCCTTGGATTCAGGGAGTAGAATCTGTCCACTTTCCGATTTTGCTTCGTGGCAAACAGATCCACCTCTTGAGTACTCCAGCTGGTACAGATTTCTCCAAACACTTCCTGACTTAGGGACCACTCCCCCTGGTGTTACACATGGCGGCTTAGGAAATCCGCTACAAGGTTGTCTGCCCCTTTCAGGTGTGTGCTTGACAGAGACAAGAGATTGACCTCTGCCCATAGAAATAATTTGCTGGCCTCTTCCATCAGAGAACTCGATCTTGTGCCACCTTGTCGGTTTATGTATGAAACCGTCGTGCTGTTGTCGGACAACACTACCAGATGTCTCACCTTGATGTCCCCCGCTACTTGGAGAATTGCATGTCTCACTGCCGCTAACTCCTTGAGATTGGAGGATGCTCTTCTCATCGCTGGCTCCCACTGACCCTGTAGGATCTGATCTGACAGATGTGCGCCCCAGCCAAGGGGACCTGCGTCTGTGGTCAGTACCACTTAGTTCTGGACTGACCAAGGAACGCCCTTTTTTAGATTTGATGGTTCCTGCAACCACTTAAGCGAGTCCCATACTTGTGGCAACAAGCTGATCTTCTGATTTAAGCTGACAGGGTTTTTTGCCTGCTCGGATAGTATTTGCCACTGCAATTGTTTCGTGTGTAAACAACGAACCGCAGGGATTGTTGCCGTCAGCATACCTAGAAGGGACATTGCTTCTCTTAGAGAAGTGAACTGACTCGATTGTATATGGTCTTGTAAGGTTCTATGTATATATTCCTGAAACTCAGTTTGTTCGTCAGCCATTTTACTTTCTGTCTTGCTGCAGCTATCTTGCCCTCAGTCAAAATGGAGTTTCCAGCTTACATGTTCCCGCCCTGATTCTCTCCTTTGCTTCTTAAGCAGCCACAGCTGAGCAATCAGTGCTTCAGAATCTAGCCTGCAGTGAACCTGTGACTTGACTCCTGTAAGCCTTGGACCTTGTACTCCAGCTATTCCTACTGAGGAACTCTGAAGCACTTGTGGACTCTGAACCCTGCTCTTTGAAAGACCCACGTTTGCATGGACTTACGGTAACAGAGAAGAAGATCCTGAATCTGTATTGGAGAGTGATTGCTGAGCTTGGATTACTCTGGCCTGCTGTGTCTCCTGTTTCTGTGTCTGCAAACTGTGTGACTATTTCTGCCAACTTGTATGAAGTAATACAGGACTTTTCTATATCAAACCTGTGACTCCTGTGTTTTCATCGCACCCAAGCACAAGACGCTATATGAACTGTACTACATACATTACAAGATTCTGAAGCCAAAACGTTAGTGTCTGCTGGGTCTGGAAGGCTGTGTCTGCTGTACTGTGGATATCAGACGTCCGGTTGTACTTTCTGTGATGACAGTGGTTGTGACTTCTCACAACCATTCCAGGTGAGCAATTCCCTTAAGTTTTTTCTTTTTGCAGTGTTACCACAGGTAAACACTATTGTTTTTTTTTTTTCCTTTCTTTTCTCTTTTTTGTCTGCTGTAACTCTGGATATCAGATGTCTGGTTGAAACTTTCTGTGATGATAGTGGTTGTGACTTCTCACAACCATTCCAGGTGAGCAGTTCCCTTAATTTTTTTTTCTCTCTGCAGTGTTGCCACAGGTGAACACTATTGTTTTTTTTCTCTCCTCTTCTTCCAGTAATCCTGTCTTAAAAGATCTGGAAAATGGAGGCCCGCATAAAGGAACTTTGCGGAGTGACTGATAATATCCTTGCAGATTTGCAGAATATAAAGACCCGTTTTACAAATCTACAGGACCTCAATAATCACAATTTGCAAGTGGTTGGACAGACTACCCAGGATTTGCGAGCCAGGATTGAGGTTCTAGAGGGGCGAGTCCAGGCTCCTGCCGTAGCCCCGAGTGCTGGGATTCCCAAGTTGCCCCCTTTTCGTTTTGGCGGTGAACGTGAGAAATTCAGGGGATTTATTAATCAATGCAATCTTTTTTTTTCTGCACATGCTTCACAATTTCCCACTGAACGATCTAAGGTGCTTACTATAATTATGTTGCTTACCAACAAGGCTTTAATGTGGGCAAACCCTCTGATTGAGACTGAGGATGATTGTTTGAATCACCTTGATGATTTTATTTCAGCCATGGGGCAGGTGTTTGATGACCCCAATCGAGGTGCAACAGCTGAAGCAGCCATGTTAGCTTTGCGCCAAGGTAAGCACTCGGTAGCTGAATATGCCTTGGATTTCAGGAGATGGGCCCTTGATACCACCTGGGACAGTTCCGCCAAAAAATCTATTTTTCGAAAGGGGTTATCTTCACTGATTAAGGATGAACTTGCTCGTGCCGACCCTCCCACTGCGTTAGGTGACTTTATTAACTACTGCATCCGTATTGATACTCGTCTGACTGAACGCAGGCAAGAGAGATGGTTCTAAAGCAATCGTACTAACCTTTTCCTACCTTCCTCTCCAGCTAAGGAACCTTTGAGTAGGATTACACGGGAACCTGAACCTGAACCCATGCAGGTAGACTCTTTACAACGACGGGTTAGTGATGCACGCAAGGAACATCGTTTTAAGGAGAATCTATGTTTCTATTGTGGTAAGTCAGGGCACTTCATTATAAACTGCCCCAGCCGTTCTCGTAAGACTACTGCAGCACTCATTCATTGTGAGTGTTGCGAGAGGGGATCTGTCAGGTCCGAGCCTCAGGCTCCAGAGAGATCTGCAGCAACAGATCTTGATTTCTCCGACTTAAACTCCGTTACCTCTGAGGACGTTGACTGTGTAAACGCTGCCATTTTTCAAGTTTCCTCAGCGGTGTCCCAGCTGAGTTGTAAGAAAAACAATTCTCATTGCTTTCTTTCCATCAAACTCTGGGTTGACTCAGCTTGGGTGTCTAGCTCTGCTATGATCGACTCAGGGGCAAGTGGAAATTTTATGGATGTCTCCTTTGCTCTGAAACAGGGGATACGTTCAGTGAAGAAGGCTACTCCAGTACAGATGGAAACTGTGGATGGCTCCCTGCTGACCTCTGGACCAGTGGATCAGGAAACAGAGCCTTTGAGGGTTCTTATGGGTAAAGATCATCAAGAGAAACTGTCCTTTATGCTTATCTCTTCTCCCCACTTTCCCATTATTCTAGGGCTACCATGGCTGCAGGCTCAGAATCCTACCATTAACTGGGAGACCAAGGAATTACACTTTCCAGAGAAACAGATGAGTCCAAAAGTTTCAGCTTGCTCTGTTCCTAAAGGAACCATGTCAGTCCCTGAACTACCAGCTGTATACCAGGACTATGTGGATTTATGTGACAAGAAGAACGCTGACCAGCTTCCTCCTCACCGTCCATATGATTGTCCAATTGAATTATTGCCTGGAGCAGAGATACCTTTTGGTAAGATCTACCCCTGGCGGGGCCCGAGCTAAAGGCTTTAAAGGATTACATAGATGAAAATCTAGCCAAGGGCTTCATACGCCCCTCTTCATCTCCTGCAGGTGCACCCATCTTCTTTGTAAAGAAGAAAGATGGATCTCTGAGACCATGCGTAGACTATAGGGAACTCAATAAGGTTACTATTAGAAACCGTTATCCATTGCCTTTAATCCCTGAGTTATTGGAGAGAGTGCGACATGCCAAAATTTTTTCTAAACTAGATCTTCGTGGGGCCTATAACTTAGTCCGTATTAGACCTGGGGATGAATGGAAGACTGCATTCAGGTCACGCTATGGACACTTTGAATATCTAGTTATGCCTTTTGGTCTGAGTACCGCCCCAGCCACTTTCCAACACTTGGTGAATGACATCTTCAGGGATCTCCTAGATACATTCGTGGTAATTTATTTGGATGATATTCTAATTTTTTCTAACTCCACAGAGGAACATCATGGACATGTGAGAATGGTCTTGGAACGTCTAAGACAAAATCATCTTTACATCAAACTTGAAAAGTGTGAATTCCATAGGACCGAAATTCAATTTCTGGGTATGTACTGTCTACACAAGGAATTAGTATGGATGGAAGCAAAACCCAAGCCATCAAGGATTGGCCAAGTCCTAGAAATGTGAAGGAGGTACAGCGCTTCATCGGGTTTGCCAACTTCTATAGACGTTTCATTAGAAATTTCTCTGAGGTAGTGTCACCTATCACTCAACTTACCCGGAAAGAGTCTAGGTTTTCCTGGACTCCCCAAGCCCAGGAAGCATTTTCCCCGTCTAAAAGATAAATTTACCACTGCACCTATCCTAGTACATCCCAACCCCGAGCTTGCCTTCATAATAGAGGTGGATGCTTCAGACTGTGCCGTTGGAGCTATACTCTCTCAGAGAACAGGTGAGAAGAATGTCTTGCATCCCTGTGCCTTCTTTTCCCAGCAGTTGTCTTCGGCTGAGAGGAACTACGATGTGGGCAATAGAGAGTTGTTGGCCATTATTGCCGCCTTCAAAGAATGGAGACACCTTCATCAGGGAGCTGCACAGCAAATAGTCGTCCTGACAGACCATCGTAACCTTGAGTTTATCAGGTCGGCTAAGTGCCTGACTCCTCGCCAGGCTCGCTGGAATGTTTTCTTAAACCAATTTAATTTTATCATCTCTTATAGACCAGGATCGCGCAATGGAAAGGCTGATGCACTCTCTAGGATTTACTCAGCAGAGACACGTCCAATTACTCCTCCTAAGACTATTCTTCCTGACTCTAGATTCCTAGGAGTAATTCATAATCAAGACCTACTTAAGGACATCAAGGAAGCATACCATGCGGATTCCTTTTTGGCACAACCCCCAAGGGACGCAAGTCTTGTCTTTAAGAATGGTGTGTGGATTCAGGGACAACGTCTGTATATTCCTGAAACAGTCAGATTAAGAGTATTGCAACTCATTCACGATTCCAAGATAGCTGGGCATAGAGGAATTCTAAAGACACAGAATTTCTTTCTCGTTTCTTTTGGTGGCCCACTTGCAGGAAGGATGTTTTGAATTATGTCACTTCATGTGAGGTCTGTGCAAGATGCAAAACACCTCGCTCCTCACCAACTGGTCTGTTACAGCCTCTTCCCACCCCGTCCCGCCCGTGGGGATCCATTTCTATGGACTTCATTGTGGAGTTACCAACCTCTCAGGGAAGAACACCATTCTAGTGGTGGTTGACCGTCTAACAAAGGCAGCTCATTTTATCCCTTGTGTCGGCTTACCCACTGCAAAACAGACATCAGATTTGATGATTAAAGATGTGTTTCGCTTACATGGAGTACCGGATGAGGTTATTTCGGATCGAGGGGTGCAATTCACTTCTAGGTTTTGGCAAAATTTCTGTGCAGCATTGGACATTAAAGTAAACCTTTCTTCTGCTTTTCATCCCCAGACTAATGGACAGACCGAACGAACCAATCAAACCCTGGAGCAGTATCTCCGCTGCTTTATCTGCCACCTACAGGATGATTGGGTGGATCTACTTCCATTAGCTGAGTTCTCGTATAACAACTCTCAGAGTGCCTCCACTAAACAGTCTCCTTTTTACTCTAATCTAGGTTATCATCCTAACATTCTACCACGATTTCCCATAGAAACGCCTTTACCAGCAGTGGCTGAAAGAATCACGTCTTTACAGAAGAATATGGATCTTCTAAAGGAAAATCTGGAATCGGCTCAAGAAAGGTACAAGAAAGCAGCAGATAAATTTCGTAAACCTGCACCAGCTTTCAAGGTAGGAGACTTGGTCTGGCTGTCAACCAGAAATCTTAAGTTAAGGATTCCATCGTCTAAGTTGGGACATAAGTACATTGGACCCTATAAAATCAGTAAAATTATAAGTGCCGTTGCTTGTCGTCTTCAACTGCCCAGAACTATGAGAATCCACCCTGTCTTTCATGTATCCCTACTAAAGGCTGCGACACCCAATACGTTTCCTGGACGTTCCTCTCCTTGCCCTGACCCAGTGCTAGTCGATGGTCAGGAAGAATTTGTGGTGGAAAGGATTTTAGATTCCAGGTTGTATAGAAATCAGTTACAATATCTGATTAAATGGCAGGGCTACCCAGTGGAGGACAACTCATGGGAACCGGTCAATAACGTTAATGCTCCTCGCTTGCTCCGTCAGTTTCATCAGAGGTACCCACACAAGCCTGGTCTGAGGTCATCCGGAGGTTGTCCTTAAGGGGGGAGTAATGTAAGGTTCTATGTATATATTCCTGAAACTCAGTTTGTTCGTCAGCCATTTTACTTTCTGTCTTGCTGCAGCTATCTTGCCCTCAGTCAAAATGGAGTTTCCAGCTTACATGTTCCCGCCCTGATTCTCTCCTTTGCTTCTTAAGCAGCCACAGCTGAGCAATCAGTGCTTCAGAATCTAGCCTGCAGTGAACCTGTGACTTGACTCCTGTAAGCCTTGGACCTTGTACTCCAGCTATTCCTACTGAGGAACTCTGAAGCACTTGTGGACTCTGAACCCTGCTCTTTGAAAGACCCACGTTTGCATGGACTTACGGTAACAGAGAAGAAGATCCTGAATCTGTATCGGAGAGTGATTGCTGAGCTTGGATTACTCTGGCCTGCTGTGTCTCCTGTTTCTGTGTCTGCAAACTGTGTGACTATTTCTGCCAACTTGTATGAAGTAATACAGGACTTTTCTATATCAAACCTGTGACTCCTGTGTTTTCATCGCACCCAAGCACAAGACGCTATATGAACTGTACTACATACATTACAGGTCTATCTTTTGTTGTATAGTCCGAATCTTTCTGTCTGAGAGTACGCTTTCCCGTGTGACTGAGTTTAACTGGATACCCAGGAACTCCTGTACCTGAACTGGAATAATTTTTGATTTTTTCAAATTTATTATCCATCCCAAGCTGGTCAGCACCTCCCGTACTCTTGTGACTGCCTTTACACCGTCTTCCTGGTTGTCCGCTATAATAAGAAAATCGTCTAAATAGGGTACTAGCAGTATGCTTTCTTTCCTCATGAAGGATGCTACTTCGGAGATTATTTTTGTGAAAATACATGGGGCTATTGACATCCTGAAGGGTAGACATTGGTACTGCAGATGAGTGGGAACCCTCGCAACCTCCACTAGTACTCTTAGGAACTGCTGATGCCCCCCATAAATTGGTACATGGCAGTACGCATCTGATAGATCTACCACTGCCATGTAGCAACCTGGATACAGTAGCTTTACTGCTGACCTTAGGGTCTCCATTTTGAATTTTTTCTAACCGGATATAGGGTTTAGGGCTTTTAGATTGCAGATTACCCTTACCGACCCATCTGGTTTTGGTGTTAGAAGCAAAGTGTTGTAAAACCCTTTCCCTTTCTCATGGTCTGGAACCCTTATGAGTACTTCTTTTTGAGTGAGGAGCTGAATTTCCCTCTCTAATGTGGCCTGATTTATTTTGGAGATGCGAGTAACCGCCATGCGCTGTGGAGGGAGAGTGGTGAAATTTAACCGTAGGCCCTCCGCCATCATGTTGATTATCCACTGTGAGGACGGCAATGCCACCCACTGATGGACAAAGAACCGCAGTCTTCCCCCCACCGGACCTCTGGCGTCATTGGTGTTTTGGATCTGGTTTATATGGAGGTTTACTGAAGAGGAATCCTCTATCCTTCCTATCCTTCCAGGCTTTCCCCGTATGGGTCTATCAACTGAGCGGCCTCGGCTTCCTCTTCCGGACCCCCGAAAGGACAGCCGAGAGTCAGTCCAGCGCCGTCTAGATAAGGGGGGCGGTGGAAATTGTTTCTTTTTGTCCGCTGCTTTTTCCAGAATTTCGTCTAAGGCCTTACCAAAGAGGTACTGGCCTTCACAGGGGACCCCACAAAGCTTTACTTTTGATTGGAAATCTGCCCCCCAATTTTTTAGCCATAGTGCTCTACGACTGGAATTGGACAGGGCACATGCGCGGGCAGCACAACAGACCGAGTCAACCGCCGCATCAGCCAGGAACCCTGCCGCTTTCTGTAAGGAAGATATTGCTTCCAGCAGTGTATCTCTCGGACATTTGTCCCTTATCTGGTCACTTAGCTCTTTAAGCCAATAAACCATAGCACGGCCGTGCTGGTTTAAACGACCATGCTGATGCTTCCCAGGCTGACTTTAGGAATGCATCAGCTTTTTTGTCAAGGGGATTCTTTAAAGCCAACATATCTTCAAATGGAAGCGCTATCACCCTGGAGGTACTGGCAATAGCTGCATCTAATCTAGGAGCTTTTTCCCATTTTTCGCAGACCTCCTCGTCAAACGGATATTTGCGTTTTAAAGCTTGTGGAATCGACATTTTTTTGTTCGTTTTTTTCCACTCCCTTTTGATCAGATTTAGTAAGTTATCATGGAAGATAAAAACCCTACGCTTTTTCCCCTCCAGATTACTAAACATAGAGTCTTGGACTGAACGATGTTCTCTGGGTGTTTCAACCCCCATAGTGGATCTGACAAGTTTAAGTAGCTTTCCGATATCCTCTGACAAAAAATAGGGGTGCCCATATTCGTCCTCCGAAGATTCAACCTCTGAGTCCTCAGAGGCTACTATTTCCCCTGGCTCGTCTTCCGAATCTATATCGGAAATATGTGCGGGTGGAAGAGTGGGAGGGTTCCCACTACATGTCATATGTTGTTTTATTTGCTTTTTCACTGAGGTTTTTACTTCCTCCCTGATAATGGACTTTATATTTTGGAGCAAAGATGGTGACTCTTCAGCTACGGTTTTGTCTATACATGCGCGTATGCTCTAGGGAGGGTTTTTTGACAGAGCGCAGGCTTTATTTTTCAGCTTGGATGTGGCTTTTCTTCCCTAAACAAATATGAGACAGAAAAAAAGCCCATTACCAGAATGTTCTTCTTGCCTTACACTCATCCACCAGCGCCCCAGGTACCGCAGTCATCGGTGGGTTCTCTTGAATAAGCAACGGCGTCTCCTCTGCCGGATCTGCCATCTTCCAGGGATCTCCTGCCACCATTCCCATGTGTGCAGCCCCTTTCAGATTTTAGGATGAGAGCGGTGTGCGCGCCCCTGAATCAACTCCCTGCTGGAAGCGTTCAGCGCACCGCTCTCCCCGGCGTGTGACGTCACTTACGGTGTCACCCGGAAGTCGTCCCATCCACTCGGCGCCAGCGTCGGGATGGACACGCCACTCCACCCTGGCTCAGCCTCCGGCCATGAGCGGCCGCCAGGGGGTCCAGCCGCAGGATGAGGCGTGACCCAGACAGCCCCAGACGCCGGTACCGCCGCTCATGCTACCACCAGCTGCCTCCCGCGCCCGAACTCTGGTCTGCAGACCAGTCACATCGGAAGGGGATCCCTCCTCAGGTATACCGCACACCGCAGGCTCCCGTCCCCGAAACAGGAAACCAAAAACTGAGGAGATAGGTACCGCCCCTTCTTTTATCTCCACTGCAGGTTTCCTGTTTCTGGGGCGGAAGCCATCTCTCACGTAATGGTGCTGTCATGGGGAAGGGAAAAACTATGCAAATAGAGTAAATAGAGTAAATAATCAAGTAATGCTACCTGATCTCATCTTCATTCTTACCCTTTATGTCAATACTGAATGAAAGACACGTGTTAAGTATAAAAAGAGGTTACATGTCTCTATAGAGAGACACAGAGAGAGAGAGAGACAACCAGAGATTCTGCCAAGACATCCAAATATCCAGGGGACCCTACATGACTGCTGCCAATACATATCTCCATCACGAGGGACACGGATCTATCATTCTGCGAGAAACAACCTAGGGTCCCGGTTGGAAGAATACAAATCTGCTTCATTGACCATTGCTGAAACATGGAAACATTTGGAAAAAGCCAGGATATGGACCCGCGAGCTTCATGGAGATGTTCGGAGAATCCAGATTGTGACCCTTGAGTCAACTGGCCTTGTACCTCAATGGACTGTCATCTTCCTAAGCTTGTCGTTACTAGAGATGAGTGAATATTTCAATATTCAGGTAAGCTCACGATCACCAAACTTGCAATATTCACCGATTTAATTGTCAATTTGATCACCGAATATAGCTGAACATACACAGCACAAAAGCTGGTGTTTCCTACTCTGTGTGACAGTGTGGGAAACACCAGCGTAGCTCTTCTTATCGGCAGTGAAATCATCCCCGCCGGTCAGAGAGCCGCGGTTTCCACACTGTCAAAAGACAGTGTGAGCGCTCAGTTGTGATCAGAAGTATAAAGTTTACCTCCGGTCACTGGTGTCAGCTGATGGGACTACAGCTCCCATCAACTGACACGTGCTGCCACTAATAATAGTGAGAGCAGGAGCGGCAGATGGGAGTGTTCATCAGCCGCTCCTGTGCTGTGAATAAATAATGAAGAAAAAAAAACCTGTGTGGGTTCCCCTGTATTTTTGATAACCAGCAAGGCAACCCTCATCTGTCAGCTTCAGCAAGGCTGCTTATTAAAAATAGAGGGGTCCCATGCCATATTTTTTAATTATTTAAATAAACAATTAAAAAAAGGCGTGGGGTCCCCCCATTTTTCACAACCAGCCTTGTTAAAGCTCACAGCTGGGACTGGCATTGTCAGGCTGGTAAGGTACCATGGATATAGACCCCCTCAGCCTAAAAATAGCAGCCCGCAGCTGCCTAGAAAAGGCATATCTATTAGATGCACTAAGTCTGATGCTTTGCCTGGCTCTTCCCACTTGCCCTGTAGCGGTGGCAAGTGGGGTTCGTATTTGTGATGTTGATGTCACCTTTGTATTGTCAGGTGACATCAAGTCCACAGGTTAGTAATGGAGAGATGTCTATAAGACACATATCCATTACTATTCCTATAGTTACATGGTAAAAAAATACAGACAGAATAAAGTCCTTTATTAGAAAGAAGACTAAACACAGTTTTCTTTTATTATGTAAAATTAAACACAGTTATATTCACCTAGCGCCTATTCCACCGAAGCCCTCGTCTCCTATAATAAAACAAAAATAAAAAACACCAATATCCCTCACCTGTCGGTCATTCTGTCCCACGGCATAATCCATGTCTGGTGGACCAATAGTTTCCAACCTGCACAGTGCCAAGATGCGACCGTCAAGGCTGAGAACCACTAGTGACTGAGCTGCTGCGAGCGCAGCCTCAGTGACAAGCGGTGATGTCATCAAGGTTACCTCCGGTCACTGAGGCTGTGTTCCCAGCAGGGCTGCACTTCTGTGACCTCAGCACCGTGGGAAAAAGTCAGTGATGCAGTTGAAGCTCAGTGACTGCAGTTTAAGCTCAGTGACTACACAGCAGATCACGTAATAGATAGATAGATAGATAAAGATAGATAGATAGATGATGATAATCGATCGATCGATCGATCGATAGATAGATAGAAGAAAAGCTGTAAATTCCGTGTACTGTAAAATCACTGCAGAAGCTGACAGGATAGAGGCGATGGATTACATACAGTAAATACAAATCGAATAGGCAGATATCTGTGAAAAATACAATTAATACAGTATGTGCAGATTACTGTACATGTATTTAATTAATATAAGATTATTTTTTGGGAAAAAATTGTGTGGGCTCCCGCACAATTTTCGTAACCAGTAGAGTGAAAGCCGTCAGCTGGGGGGCCAATGTTTATAGCCTGGGAAGGGGGTAATACCCATGGAGCTTCCCAGGCTATTAATATCAGCTCACAACTGTATACATAGCCTTTACTGGCTATTAAAATGGGGGACCCTAAAAAAATTGACATAGGGTCCCCCTATAAATAATAAAGGCTATGCAGACAGCTGCGAGCTGATAGTAATAACCTAGGAGGGGGCCATGGATACTGTCCCCCAGGCTAAAAATAACAGCTCTCAGTTGCCCCCAGAAAAGGTGCATCTCTAAGATGTGCCAATTCTGGCACTTAGCCTCACTGTTCCCACTTGCCCAGTAGCAGTGGCAAGTGGGGTGATAGTTTGGGGGGGGTTGATGTCACCTTTGTAAGACGCCCCCACTACTAACCCATTAGTCATATTGCATGAAAACACAGACACCAAGAAAAAAGTCCTTTAACTGAAAGAAAGACACAGACTACTTTAATAATCCTAATTAAACCATACTAATGACCTCGCCTATTCCCCCGATGCCCTCGTCATCTTCAAAAGAGGTAAAAAAAACAAACAACAATATTCCTCATCTTTCAGCAGAGATGCTTTTAATCCACTTGTCCCACGACAGGTCTAACTCTGCTACATCTAGATGTCAGGCGAGAATCTACAATCCTCGAAATTTGAAAGTCTAGCTTTCCATCAATCAGTATTGGGGAAAGCGGTAGGGGCGAGGGCTCAAGGGGTTCCACATATCTCTTAAGCAAAAACCTGTGAAAAACATTGTAGACCTTAAGAGCCTGAGGTAGCTTCAGATGAAACGCTGATGGACCAATGATGGCGGTTATCTTATAGGGACCAATGAATCTAGGTCCCAACTTCCAGGAAGGAACCCTTAACCTGAAATTCCTGATAGACAACAACACAGCACTAAACAGCACTAGATGGACGGGTATGTGGTACTTTAGAATGTGCGCAAACACTGCAGGAAGCCACATGCTCTTCCACATACTGATGCAATACTGGCCACCAACAACGATGAGAAAGGAGATCCACAGTTGCCTTACCACCTGGGTGGCCAGCAAGTACAGAGTTATGAAATTTTCTACTACTTTGCAGCGCAATTTAGATGGCATAAATAACCTCCCGAAGGGCAGGAGCTTCCAACACCTCACCCTCCAGGACAGTGTTCAAGGCAGAGATGCCTACCCCCTTCTGCAAAATTGGGGCCGGGTCTTCCAAGTCAGACAAAAATGCTGGTAAGGGTCCTGTAGATACAGCAGAAGGGGAAATGTTTAGGCAGTTACCGTGGCAGTAATTTCCCCACTTTACAATCTCGCTGGATTGCCAATCCACATTTGGATTATGCTACACCAGCCAGGGCAAATCCAGAACCATTGGAGTGTGGAAATCCTTCAGGAAATAACAAGGGATTACTTCATAATGAAAAGACCCCACCTTCAGTCTTATGTTATGAAGTTTGTGTCAGTGTTCTTTGTGCAAGTGGTCAGAGTCAATGGCGCAAGTAGGAATAGGTTTAGCCAAGTTAGAGCAGACAAAACTATGAGTTCTAGCAAACGTCACATACACCATACTGACTCCAGATCCACTGTCTACAAACACAGAAATTTTTTCAGACATGCTCTCTAGCACCAAGTCTGCTGACAGGACAAAACGAGAACTGCAGGTTGAAGATGAACACACCCCTAGATTATCAAGCTCAAGGCTCCCAAGTGTTAACCAAGTATCTTTTTGCTTTGGAATTGAAGGACATGACCCAATAAAATGACACTTTTTCCCACAAAAAAACACGCTTTTTCTTGCAAATGTTAGGGGGACACATAAGACCTGAATGCACCTCCCAAATGCTGCGGTTCGTCTAACTCCGCAAGTATAGGTTCAGCCCCAGACCTTTACTCCAACACTGGGATCTTGTCTCAGAAAGAGGGCTCAGAGGGAGGTGATATTACCCACCTGTCCTTCAGGCGTCTATGCACCTGAATAGCCAAGGACATGGCAGCTTCCAAAGACACAGGAGTTCCATACACTGCTAATGCATCCTTTAACCTTTCAGTGAGGCCCTGTAGGAATTGACTTCAGAGAGCCATGTGATATCAGTAGACCACCTGCGGAATTCAGAGCTATATGTCTCTACTGAACAATTTCCTTGCTCAATGCGACATAGACTGGATTCAGCCAAGGAAATATGGTTAGGATCATCATAGATAAGGGCCAGGGCCCTGAAAAACTCTTAGGCTAGTTTCACACTAGCATTCAGGAGGGCTGCAGATGGCAGCCACTTCCTCCTTTCCTTCCTCTGTGAAGCTCCGCCCACGCTCCGCCCACCGCCGCATGCATCTAGCGTTTCCCTGCGTACTTATATTTACCATTGGGTACGCAGGGACATGCGTTGTATGCGGATGTGTCCACATGCGGCAATTTGATGTGTGCCACTTTCTCCAATGCTTCTTGCCCCTCCACCTCCTCAAGAGCATCCATCTACATCCTCAACCTCTCTCTTAATAAGACACACTTTCCAACAGTACAGAGAGAACCCCCTCCAACTCCATTCTGCGCAGTCAGGGCTCACTGCAGTCAGGCAGTATTAAAATTAATATGCCTTGGAGATCAGAGTCACACAGCTCAAGAGTTGTGGACAGCTATTCAGGTCAAATTTGAGCAGTGGCTGTCTTCACTGAACCTAGAGGCAGGGAAGGCCGTGTGCGATAACAATGCAAACCTGGTGGCGACCCTATGCCGGGCAACCTCACACACATGATTTGCATGGCTCACGCCTTCAACCTACTGGTACAGCAATTTCTCCACCACTATCCCAGTTTGGATGCGCTGCTGCAGAAAGAGCGGTAGGTGTGTGCTCATTTCTGACAATCGCATCTGGCAGGTCATCAACTTGCAACACTACTGAGGTCTTTCGGCCTACCAATTAACCATTTGATTTGCGATGTGCCAACACGGTGGAAATCCACTTTGCACATGTTGCAGCAACTGTGGCAGCATCCATGAGCCCTGGTGCAGTATGTTCTTTTGCATAGCCTGGGCCAACGCAGTATGGACGTGGTACAAATCACGCTTGCAGAGTGAGCACAGATGAAGCACCTCTGCACCGTTCTGCACAGTTTCAAAATAACTACTATGTTGGTTAGCACTGATGATGCCATCATCAACATCACAATTCCACTCATGAACATCCTAGAGAACACTCTGAATACTCTGTGGGAGGAGGTGGTGGTCCAAGAGGAAAAGGAAGAAGCTGAGGAAGATGTGGGAGAGACAACAATGTCTCTAAGCTCCAGGCTGCCGTCGCACAGGCAGGTGTCATGGAGGGTGGATTCCAGCGACCGAGCACACATGCTACCAGACAAACTGTTAGTGAAGGTGCAGGAGTCGAGGAACAAATGGAGGCGGACACAGAGTAAGAGGTGATGGACGCGCAACAGTCAGGAGATGAAAAGGATAATGATCCCCTCTCTGTTGTCCGTGGGAGGGCATAGAGGAAGAAACCTTGAGTGTTACCCTGCCACCATCATGGACTTTGACTTTATGGAAGCGCCCGACACATGAGCGCCTTCTTGCTCCACTATCTTCAACATGATAACCATATTCTTAGGGTTAAAAATAGTGCTGACCACTGGTTTGCTACTCTGTTAGACGCACGGTAAATTTTGCAAAATGCTTCCCCCCTTGAAAGGGAAGCGCGCATGCTGGAGTATTGAAACACTCTTATAGATAATCTTAAGGGTGGTTTTCCCCTAGACAGCAGTGAGGAACAGTGTGCATCACAGTTATAGACTTCCAAACCGGGGAACATTGAGTCATCAATGCAAAAACATTAGCAGCAGTGTAAGTGGCATGAGTAAGATTCACACATTTTTTACATCAGCCCAGCTGGTGCAACAACAGAACAGAGTACAAGTCTGAGAAGCAATGAACAACTGGAGAAGATGGGAAGGAGCATCTTGAGCTTAGTGTCAATGCCATCAGGGGTTGACCTATGAGCAAAAAAATTTTAGATACTGAAATGTCCCATGCTTTCTGGAGCACGATATTAGAACAAACAATTTAGATTCTCACATGTGGACTCCTGGCTCAAGCATAATATTAGCAGCACAAAAGAGTTATATGTCGTAATGTGCCCTGGTGTCACTCACAATGAGGAAAAATGATTGATCTGCTGGAAGGTCAATCTCACAGCCACACAGGATCCTATGTATCTGAACTAGCTGACTGACAATCAACCGCCAAAATAACTTTCTGACTCTCCTGTAGCAGCACCAGGAGCAGCCTCTTTGCACTGCTACACTGACAAAATGGTGCCAAAACAACATGTCTACTCTTTATATGGAGAGGAACATGTGACTTCGGCAGCTAATGACACACGCCCTTGTGTCTGGACATTGTGAATGGTTTCTGCGCCTTGATTGGCTGACGGAACCAACACAGATAAAGTTAAGGAGAAAAAAAAAAATTGTGCCACTCCTCTAACCTCTTCACACCTACTGCCCTCATCAAACATGTCCCCCACCGTCCCCTCGGCTCATCATACAGGACCACTATTCTAGCCAAAATCCTAACAAAAGCATTAGTGGAAACGGGATGATTTACCTAACTGTGATCGAATTTTGACGACTGTGGGTAAAAATGCTCTTGAAAGCGAACATGAATCCGAATGTGCTATGTTTGTGCTGAATTTGAAATTGGCGAACGTTTTCCGAAGTTCGCTTATCTCTAATGATAGCCACCACAGTACATTCACCAGCCTTGAATTGTCTATAGTCTGTGGGTATTTAACACCCGCCTTGGCATAACTAGCTGCTGCTCCCGCCATGACCAATTGTCCTAGCTTCCTTTTCAATGCAGCTGGTAAATCGTGTTAGTGGAAAGGCACCGTGGTGTGTGTCACATTTCTAAAGGCACTCTTTATAATTTTAATATTTTACATATGATAACACAGCATGTTAGCCCCTCCAATACATTTGCCTTAAACAAATGATGCCCCAGAGTACATTCCCCTGCCCACAATATGATGTCTCTAAAGTAGCTTTAAGAAAAAGGCAGCCGTATTTACCCACATCAAGAAACAATATCAATGCACTACAGAATGAAGCCAACCTCCATTATTAAGATTAAGGCAGCAGCTCAGATGCAAAATACTGATGAAACAACCACTCACACATCTAACATTCATGAAAGTGGTTGTCTAGTACTATAAATGCACACGGAAAACTCTTGTATAGAGTACCAGGCACATAGATTAGTGAGTGAACAGTGTCTGGCTTGCAGTCTATTGGTAATGCTCATAATATTAGTTCAAGTGGGTTTTCTAGCACTATACAAGTGCATCCCATAGGGACAGACAACCCATTTCCCAAAGCCAACACTAATGAACAAAAATTGTGCAACAAAAAGCTGAAAAAGCTGTGAAAATGCAAGAGGTATTGGTCGATATTTTTTGTTTACAAAAGCAGCTCATCAAAAATGATGGTCACTACAATTCCACCACACACAGTACGAGGCTTGCACAATCCTTATCACACAGCATAATGCCCTCACAAAGTCCCCCTACACAAAATTATCCCAACCACCATAACCGTATGATACACCCACAGTCTCAATCACAAAGCATGATGCTTCCATCGTCACAGAACACAGTATGACCCCCACAGTTCCCCTCACACACAATATGATGCCCTCACAGTGACGCCACACTTTAAGATGCCAACAAACAAGCATCAAATTTGCCTGTCAAATCATTGTTTGTTAGACTTAAGGGTATGCCACACTAAACAAGGTTGCTAACGAGATCGCTAAAAAACGTCACTATTTAGCGATCTCGTTAGTGACGCTATTGTGTGTGGCATGTAGCAACGACGTGGCCCCTGCTGTGATCTCGCTGATCGTTCACTAGAGTTCTGGACCGTATTTAGATCGTTGGCGTCCCGCTGGTGACGCTATATCGCTGTGTCTGGCACCTTTTGTGAGCGATGTGCGCTGTTTTTTACATCGCAATGACCGTTAAAGTCGTTAATGAGATCGCTAACCGCTTGAGTCGTTAACGAGATCGCCAAGTGTGGCAGCTACTAGCGACATTAAAACGATCACAAAAACGATCGCATTAGTATGCGTCGTTATTGTGATCGTTAGCGGGAGCGTTTAGTGTGGCAGTACCTTTAGGCTACTGAACTGTACTCTGAAAGTCCTGCCTTCAGTTCACGTTACTTTCTCTAGTTACATGACCTGAAGGTCTTTGTAGAACATGCAGGCACTACCTAGACATAAAAGGGAAGCAAAGACTTGATGGCTCCTTGCCTCACAATTATGTTAAACTGTTTAGGTGTCCTGAGGAGATACAACTGAACTCTCAGCACAGCGGAACAGCTCCCATAACTTGGGATGATCTCACTAGCTGCAGAACAGTTGAAAGGCATGCAACATAGTATAGCAAGTCTGTTTTATTTTTTTTGTCTATATATAATATATAGCCTGACAGAGTGAGTAATGTGGATTCTTAAATAACTTTTTAAAGCACCTCTCCAGCAATTTTCTTTGTTTTACAACTGGTGTGGGATTACTAATCTAAGTTCACTACCCCTAGTCATATACTTATCAGTCACCATCTTCTGTTATTGTTGCTGCTCCAGTCTTTTTCTGCAGTCTATGACCTGCCGGATTGCTCCAATGTTTACTTGGTGACCCGGAGATCACTTCTCAGTGTAAGGGCCCCCTCTCAAATAGCGACACACCAGCGATCCCGACAACGATCAGGATCGCTGGTGTGTCGCTACATGATCACTGCTGAGCTGCCAAACAGGCAGCGATCAGCACAGCGACACTGCGGATAACATCGCTTAGTTACCTGCAGTGTACGTTGGATACCATCCCGCTGATGCAGGGAGCTGGTAACCAAGGTACATTTCGGGTTTCCAGGCGCTGCGCGGTGCCTGGAAACCCGATGTGTACCTTGGTTGCCAGCTCCCCTGCAGCAGCGCGCTGGTATCCAACGTACACATAGGGTTTCCAGGCACAGCCCCGCGCCTGGAAACCCAAAGTGTACCTTGGTTACCAGCTGATCGCTGGTCTCCTGCCTGTCACACGCAGCGATGCGTGCTGGCCAGCAGTAGACCAGCGATCAAAAAAAAGTCTAGGCATTTCTGACATGACCAGCGATTCACAGCAGAGTCCTGATCGCTGGTACATGTCAGACATAGCGAGATCGCTGCTGAGATCGCTGTTTAGCAGCGATTTCGCAAGCGATCTCGCTATGTGAGACGGGGCCTTAAGTCTACGAGAGCCAGAATGTGAATATCATAGACTTACATAAAGAGCTTGTGACGGTTAGCCTTGACTTCTAGACAGTCAGAAGCTGTGGTCAAAAGATGATGGGTCAGGACAGGAGCAGCGCCCGAAACAGCTGAAGAAGGTGGTAAATATATTAATAGGACAGGTAACATGGAATAGTGATACCGCTCCAGCGCTGAAACAAAAAAATTGCTAGACTGGTGCTTTAAAAGCTCTCTGAGGCCTCCACACATCAGTGTTTCCAGTAAATGTGGTGACAGTTTTCATACGTACTGGAGACACTTACACACGTAGACCCATCAAAATCTATGGGTCTGCACAAATGTCATTGTGTTTCCATGGACTGTGTGTCCGTTTTTTGCTGCTAGCACGGTCCACAATACGTTCTGCACACAACTGTTTGTCATCAGTGTGACACGAACCAAAGTCTGGGAAAAGCAGTACAGTTAGCGCTGTTTCCAAATGCTGAATCCAACTCCCTGCAATCAGTGAGACAAGGCGACACTGATGAGACTTGAAGTCAGCACCTGCCATCTGTGTATTGCACGTACTAAATACAATATATACTCGCGTATAACCCAAGTTTTTCAGCACTTTTTTTGCACTGAAAATGTCCCCTTTGGCTTACGAGTCATTGTCCCAGAAAGAAAGAGGGGGAGGGGCAGCGGCAGAGCAGCGGGTCAGAGAGGCAGAAGCGGGCGACTAAAGACTGTGCACACGGCTAAAGAGAAATGAACATTCATTGCGCTAGCAGTGAATATTCATTTCTCTTATAGCGCACACAGTTACAGCCACAGCCGCAGCTGCCGGCTTCCAGCACACATCCTACTTGCCTTACTGTGCGCCCTCACTGCATCTCGTTCGTTCCGGTGCCAGCAGCTATTCCAGCCACTAATAGATGTAGAGTGAATATTCATTACCTTAATGAGCGGGGCCACGTGATTGCTCGGCAGGAAGAGCTGCTGCTGCTGGAACGAGATGCAGCGAGGGCGGGCAGGAAAGTAAGTAGGATGTGTTTTTTTCATAAGAACCAAGCATACAAAGATGGGGATAAGGAGCCATGCATACAAGGATAGGGGATAAGGAGCCATTTATACAATGACAGGGACGGGGGAGCCATGCATACCAGGATGGGGATGAGGGGACAATACATACCGGACTTATACTCGAGTCAATACGTTTACCCAGTTTTTCACGGCAAAATTAGGTGCCTCGGCTTATACTCGGGTCGACTTATACTCAAGTATATAAGGTAAATTAAAAAAACAGCGTGGGGTCCCCCTTAATTTTCCTAACCAGCTGAGGGAATTCAGACAGCTTGGGGCAGTTATTACTCTGGAAAGGGGCCAATAACCATAAATGTTCCCAGCCTATTAAAAACAGCTCACAGCTGTGTGCTTAGCCTTTACTGGTTAGTAAAAGGGGGGACCGACAAAAAAATTACGTTGGGTTCCCTCTAATTTTACTAACCAGCAAAGGCTAAACAGACAGCTGTGGGCAGATATTAATAGGTTGGAAAGCAGCCGTGGATATTGGCCTCCTCCCAGACTAAGAACACCAGCCCTCAGCTGCCCCAGAAATGGGGCATCCGGATGGTTTGGTGATCGGCGACATCAGTAATTTGACGGCTCACCATGCCAGCCGAAACACACTGAGCTTAGCGTGAGAACGCAGCTGCAGTGACGATCAGTGATATAATTATGGTTACCGCAAGACACAAACAGCAGCTCTCATGGTAAACTCTGTGTGTGCCGATACACTATGTGGTAAAATTAATGGTGTTCAAAAGTACAACTCGTTCCGCAAAAAAAAAAGCCATCATATGTCTATGTGAACAGAAAAATAAGAGTTATGGCTTTGGGAAAAAGGGAAGGAAAAAACGGAAACACAAAAATGGAAATCGGCAGCAGTGTTAATGAAAAATTCTGCTCTGCTATGTCTTTAAAAGCAGTCTGCAAAGCCATTAAATTTGCATGATTCCTGGTGCAGATTTATACATTTACCAGTATTTTGCAGTATTCATTCATTGGTGGTCTCGAGTCATGATAAAAGGATATAGCAATTGATGTAGATGCGAGTGACTAGTAATCCCATACAATTTTTTATTTTATGTTTCGTTTGCTGGTCCACAACATCTACAGAAGGTGAATTAATCTGCTAAAAGCATGCTATGTCTCTTCCAATCATATGGTAATACAGGGGAACTGGTATGGATGCTATGTGAACTTACATTTTCATCATGATGTTCTGTATATTGATTGCATGAAAAATATCAAATAACATCACAAATGAGCTGCTCATAAATATGTAGAGAGGCATTAGAATGAAATAGGCTATTATCCACAGTTATCTCCACAAAGAAGCATTTGCAATTGTGTAAAATGTTTGTATTATGCTCTGGCTCTGTTCATATTCCAAAGAGTCATTATGGCAATCAATAAACCTCCGGCAGAAAGGAAACATTAGATTAGATTTCTTCAGGGTTGCACAAATCTTTAGGTATGGCTCTAAAAGGTTACAAAACAATGGATTGTGCTCCGGATCTGTTCCAAAATCTGACAATCTACATTCAGGGCCGGATTGAGACAAAGTTGGGCCCTGGGCAAAAGCTTAAAGTGGGGCCCCAAATGCTAACATATTGTACCATCACACAAATATTTTGGCTGTATTTACATGTGCTGTGTTAAAAGCCGTTAAAAGAGCGCGATCGACAATATTGAAGTCATTCAGCGCTTGTTTTCCAGCTTCTTTATGCCGGTTGAGGAAGAATGATGGGGACAGAACGATCACTAATAGATCAATCTGTCCCCATACAGTATCATGTTAACAGCAGCTTAAGAAGCCTATGAAGAAGGAAAGTTAAATGCCCAGTTGAATTAATAACAAATATTCTTTACTAGATGGAGGCCCGATGCTATCGCAACGGGATGGCGGTAATGTCACGATGGGGGCAGGCTTTGCAGCGCTGAGAATCTCTCCCCCATGTGCTCATCCACCTATCCACTCTCTCTTTCCCCATGTGCTGACTTCTCCCGTCTGTGCTCTCTTCTTTGACCTGTCTACCCCATGAGCTATCCCCCTTGTCTGCTGTCTCTCTCCTTCCTGTGCTGTGTTCTCCCCTCATGTGCTGTCCCGTTTGAGCTGTCTCCCCCCTGTGCTGTCTCTCTCACCCCAGTGCGCTCTCTCTCTCCCCATCTGCTGTCTTCTCCTCTCATGTGATCTCTTCTTTGATCTGTGTACCCCATGTGCTATACCACAGCTCCTGGGCAGGAGAGGAGGCAAAAGACAATACTGACATTACAGCAGGAGATCGCAGAGGATACATTTTGTGAGGTAAAATATTTTTTAAAAACAATCAGTCAAATATTTTACCTCACAAAATGAATCCACTGTGATCTCCTGCTGTAATGTCAGTATTGTCTTTTGCTTCCTCCCCTGCCCAGGACATGTGGTATGCTTCGTAAAAAGTCAGACACAGTCAATTTTTAAAATGAACCTTCGTTCGTGGGAAAACCCCTTTAATGTGACCGGCTTCCTCTGCCTGTAGACACGTCGCGCATCTGCCGCCGGGATCAGCCGAATAATTCACTGCACCTCGCGTAATTCACGCAGGCGCAGTAAATCAGACCAATGCCATCTTTGTGCAGACAGTTAGCGGCGGTCACATTAAAACTGCGCATGCGCTCCTCCTGTACAAAGATGGCGGCAGTCAGTGAATCATTCGGCTGATCTCGGCGGCAGCGTGTTGGCGACGGTGTTCCGCTGGTGGTATCGCGCAAGAGGCTGCGTGAGTGTGAGGTGCGACGGTGTTCCTCTGGTGGTACCGCACAATAGGTTGGTACCAGCAGCAGTTTCCATATTGAGACACCCATCACTTGGGTGTCCCAATATGGCGGTCGGTGAACTTCCTCCGCTTGGAATTCTGGGATACGGTGACATCTGGACAGAACAGGAAATGAAAACATTACAAGGCAATTATATAAATAGATTAGTACAAAACACATACATGATAAAACAAATTAAAATTAGAGGAAACACACAGAGACTACTACAAATCTCAGGACCATAAGAAATGGCCATTCAGAGATTGACTAAGCCAGTGTCGAAAAAGTGCTCGTAATGCTAATAAAACTGTTTAGACAGAAGCAAGGAAAAAAGTCCTAAAAACCGAAATCAAACTACAGGGTGGGCCATTTATACGGATACACCTAAATAAAATGGAATGGTTGGTGACATCAACTTCCTGTTTGTGGCACATTAGTATATGGGAGGGGATAAACTTTTCAGGATGGGTGGTGACTATGGTGGCCATTTTGAAGTCGGCCATTTTGATCCAACTTTATTTTTTCCAATGGGAAGAGGGTCATGTGACACATCAAACTTATTGAGAATTTCACAAGAAAAACAATGGTGTGCTTGGTTTTAACATAACTTTATTCTTTCATGAGTTATTAACAAGCTTCTCTTTGTTTACAGCCATTGACACGTCGCACAGGTTAACACATGAGGAGCAAATAGAAATTGTGTTGATGTCTGGTGAATGCAGTACCTGGGTTATTGCAGCAGATTTCAATGCAAGACACCCTACGAGACCACCCATCTCTCATGCTACAGTTAGCAAACTGCATGACAAATTTCGTGAAACAGGTTCAGTGTTGGATTTGCCAAAATGTGGATGCAAGAAAACTGTCACTATTGATGAAACATCATTAGCTACTCACAAATGGCACCCTTACAAAATTCAGCTGCTGCACCATCTCAACGAGGATGACGCAGATCAGCGTGCTGAATTTGTAGAATGGGCAAAATAAAAATTGGAACAGGACCCTCAGTTTATCATCTGAAGGCAATTGTCTATGCTGTGAAGATATGAGATATGCAGCATCTGAAACAGCGGATACTGGAAGGCTGTGCTAGCATTTCTTCTGCGGTGTTGCTATCAGTGCGTCAAGAGTGGGAGAAGAGGGTTGCATTGACAATCCAACACAATGGGCAGCACTTTGAACACATTTTATAAGTGGTCATAAACTTGTAAATAACTCATGAAAGACTAGCGGATCCGGCAGAAAAAAGATCCGTCGCATCAGTTTTTTCATCCGTTTCTTCCGTTTTTTGACGGATCGTTTTTTTTTTAAAAACGCCCAATGGGAGGCTTACAAATGTTATTGGCTACTGAAAACCTATATATACAATGTTTCTACACCCCATCTTTGACAAGTTATACAGCAAGTGGCAAAAATGGAAGGTGTGATTGCGAACATTGTGAAGATCTATGTGTATTTTACTTTTGAGGCGAATCGTTTGGAAGCGATCGTTCTTGAAAAGGAGTGAGAAAGATAGCGCATCATGCGCCTGCGTGGTTTTTGGATCCACCCAATCACTAAACTGAGAATGATACGTGGGGTGTATTCTATGTTATATATGGAGTTGAGAGGAAACCTGAGAAGTTTTTTAACTATGTTCGGGTGAAAGCGAAAAAACTTTGATATTTTGGTTGCACATGTTGGAGACCTCATGCGTAGAAATGACACCTATTGCCGCTTCTCAATTTCACTGGCGGAGCGTTTGATGGTTACTCTTCGGTAAACCATTTTTAATGTATCTCCTCCTGTTAAAGCAGATTATAACTGTAATGTTGTTTGTAGTAATTATTGCCTTGCCTTTTTTAACAGATTCCTTGCAACTGTCGAATCCCTTTCCTCACTTCATTTCCAATTCCGACTCGGGATTTCCACCATATCGGGGATTGTAAAACACACCTGCGCGCATTGTGGGACTGATTACATGAGGAATATATCCCACATCCCACAACGGAGAGTTGGCTGGACATTGCTGAAAACTTTCAAAAGATTTGTCAGTTTCCCAATTGCTTGGGTGCAGTGGACGGTAAACATATTCGGATCGTCAAACCAGCTGCATCTGGCTCTGAATATTTTAATTATAAGAAATATTTCTCCATCGTGCTTATGGCCATTGCAGACGCACAATACAAGTTCATAGCGGTCGATATTGGGGCCCATGGCCACTCCAATGACTCTTAAGTATTTAAATTGCAATGGGGCGTCATTTAACAGCTTCCAATTTCCACTGCCAAGACCGCTTCCTGAAACCTCTGGGCCACCAATGGCGTTTGTATGTGTTGGAGATGAAGCGCTCCAACTCTCGCAACACCTGCTAAAGCCATATGCAAGTAGTGGCTTGATGCCAAGGAAAAGAGTGTTTAATTATCACTGAACACGAGCGCGAAGAATAGTTGACCGTGCTTTTGGCATTCTCACATCCAAATGGCGAGTTCTGTTGACCGCTATTAACCTTAAGACTCACACTGTGGATGAGGTGGTGAAAGCTTGTGTGGTCCTGCACAATTTCCTAATATCCTAGGAACAGATTGCCATGGATAACAATTTGGTAGAAACCTCCTTGTATGATTATCAGAATATTACTTTTCGAAGTCCTGTGGCAGTTTCAAGAATGAGGAACAAATCTGGAGAGTACTTTATTTCACCTCAAGGAAGAGTAGAATGGCAGGATGAGATGGTTTGATATCTTTGATATAATGTATGTTGGAGTACCAAACTTATTGCAGTTTTAAATATTTGTGATTACACCATGAATTTTTTCTATTAACCAAAGTTTTGTACCTTGTTACCCCAAGTATTGTACCTTGTTACGCAAAGTATTGTACCTTGTTACCCAAAATATTGTACCTTGTTGCCCAAAGTATTGTACCTTATCATTAAATAAATTAAAGACAACAAAGCTTTTTATAAAAAAATATTTTATTTATTAAATAATTGTAAATTAAGATAGTTTGGGGTGGAGCTAGTACGGGAGAGGCTGACAGATTGGAACACTTCAACAGTGGGGGTATGGAGAGCAGATTGTAGTGGTGATGGATCGGAAGGTAAAACAGAAGGTGAAGGGGTGGAGAAACCAAGAGGATGGGTGGACAAAAAACCAGGAGTAGGGATGGGATTTGGTAAGGTTTGAGGGGTGGAGTGGAGGGATTGGGAGACAGAAGATGTGGTGGGTGGAGAAGAGGGTTGTATTTGGGGCATGATGGGTGTCGAAGGAGACTGGTGGTAGTGGGCAGGGAGTACAGGTTTGGCAGGGAGTACAGGTTGGGCAGGGAGTGGAGGCACAGATGCTGTGGTTGGGAACTGGTATGGGGCAGGAATCTGGTGTGGGGCAGGAAGATGGTATGGGACAGGAAGCTGGTATTGTACAGGAGGGACAGTGGCTGGAGGGGGGGCAGGTGCAGGAGGAACTACCGGGGTGGGTGGAGTGACTTGTGAGCTAACGCGCTAGAGTAAACTGGCAGACTTGCATTACATGCATCTGCTGGTCAGGAGATAGCTTTTCTATGCGGTCGACTACTGCCTCAAAAAAGGAATGATTGGGCGATTTACTTGAATCTAAATGAATCCTATACAGACGCGTGCTCAATTCAAGCATACTGTTGTGCATTAGGTTGAATCCAGCACTCATTTGCTCGGACAACAGTTTCATCGAGTTCTGGAAGGCTGCATTTAGATGCAAGAACTCGGGCGCATAGTTATTTTTCCTGACCCCTCTGGCGCTTCCGCCAAGAACCCAAAGGTGTTCTATAGGTGGCAGCAGTGTCAGAGGGGTGGGGTAAAGGAAAAGCTATCTCGTCACCAGCAGCTTCATGTAACGAAGTCTGCCAATATGCTCCAGCTTTGGTGGATGAGACTGAGGGACCAGATGTGAAGTAAAACAGGGAAGGTGCAGATGGGTCGGGTCTGTCGAAGTGGTCCCCGGTAGCGGACTCCTGTGGGATCGCTCCAGAAGGGTTCAACTCTGCAGGCTCCCGAGTGCTGCAGACGGTGCTGTGGTATAAAGTAAAAAAAAATGTAATTAATATATTGCTATTGATTGGCCCTGGCTGAAAAAAAAAAGGTTACACATGTAAACATTTTTACTTAGTAAATGGGGTGGGGAATATTTACCTTCTGCTCACCATAGTCGACTGGAGGAACGACAGGGCTCTAGCATACTTATACTTCGAGCTCCTGCTTCCTCTCGATCCACTCGAGGCCTGCATCTCTTTGTTGATCTCCCTCTTGAAGCGATCCCTGCCTGAGTGACTGCCACCGCTTGATAACTCTGTCCCCTGTAAAGTGAAAGCACAAATTGGTTAGTATACAACACATTACATCCTGCAACATAACTTACTGAACTGTGAATACTTACGCGCTTGATTCTGGGCCCGAGCATCAAGGTCCTCCCAATCTTCAACAACTTCGTGGCACACTTCCTCACTGAGCCGACGGGTCACAACAACATTGTGTGGCGGCGGTCCCCCATGTTCCACAGCGGCTCCCGCTCTCGGACTAGATCGATAAGGAGGTCGATGTCTAGACCTGCCTCCTCACCGTTAGAGTCGGAAGCACGCTGTGAAGCCTGTTAAAAAAGACAGATCCGTCGCTGTCTGATTTTTCGACGTACACAAAAAACCTTACTTTGTCCGTTATCTCCGGCCGCCGGACAAACAATTTTCGACGGATTCGGCGAACGACGGATGAAACATGAGGCAATCCATCGCTAATACAAGTCGATGAGAAAAAAATGAATCCGGCAGCATCAGTAGCCGGATTCATTTTTTTCAAAATTCGACGGATTGCTACTAAGGGCTCATACTCACTGGCTGGAAAAAAATCGGTACGTTTTCTGCAGGGAAAAAACGGTACAATTGTTGTAAAAAGGCATGCGATTTGCATGCGATTTTAAATCGCACCATGTGTTTTCCATCAGTTTTCCATCTGTATGCAATGCGATTTTAACATGAAGTTTTACATAGAGCAGTTATCTCTATGTAAAAAGTCATGTAAAAATCACATTGTAAAAAAAAAAATGTGCACAAAAAGCAAATAATTATATATATATATATATATATATATATATATATATATATATATAATATATATATAAATATATATATATATATATATATATATATAAAATATATATAGGTCATACACTTCTACATAGTATAATAGCCGCTAATTCATCCCGGCTATACTGTAAAATCACACTGACAGCTTTAATAAAGAATAGAAACAATACATATACACACATAGAATACATATATATATATACATATATATAATATATATGTAATTGTGACATATATATATACATATATTTATAGCTCATAGACTTCTACATACTGTAATAGGCGCTAATTCAATTGCCGGCTTTTGTGAAATCACAGAAGCCGACATGAAATCACACATGGTTTACACACAGTTAACCATGTCATTTCATGTATTTTTATATATGGTTTAAACTTACAATTACATGAGTGTATGTGTGCAAAATTTCAGACATGCAGGGGTTAATTAAAGGTGTAAATTCGTTGAAAAAAAATGCGTGGGCTCCCGCTGTATTTTCTCCACCAGACAGACAAAGCCAGAGAGTGGGGGCAGATAATAATAGCCTAGGGAGGGTACATTTTTTTTGTGCCCCCCCTGGCTACTAACATCTGCCCCCAGACACCCAGAAAAGGCAAATCTCTAATTAGATTAGCCCTTTCTGGCACTTTGCCCATCTATTCCCATTGCCCTGTAGAGATGGCGAATGGGTTAATAAGGGGTTTAAAACCACCTTGAAATTGAAAGGTGACTTTAAGCCAGGTTAATAATTGAGAGCTGTCAATTTGACAACTATCAATTATTAATCCTATTGAAGGAAATAAAAAAACACACACACTTTAAGAATAAATAATTTTAATGAAATAAAAACACATTTTTTTTGACCATCTTTTATTTAACTCTTAATCCCTGTGAAGCCCTTGATCTCCTATAATAAAGAAAAAATAATAAAACAACATTATTCTTACCTATCTGGCGATCTGTCAGGTCCCACGCTGTAATCCTTCACAAAGGGTTAACTAGCTTTCAACCAAGCAGCGCAAGTAATTCTGCCTGCTCAGCTGAAAGCTCCTGAATGAATGAGCTTATCTCCTGCCAACAGGAGAGGATGTGATTAATGAATGAAGCTTAATTGATTGCATCCCACTTTCACTTTAGGTCAGGTCAGGGTGACCTGACCTGAAGTGAAAGTGGGAATAAATCAATTAAGCTTCATTCATTAATCACTTCCTCTCCTTTCGCTGGGAGATAAGCTCATTCATTCGGGGGTAACAGCTCAGCAGGCAGCATTAGCCGCCTGCTAGCTGTAACCTGTTAACCCTTTCTGATGGATTACAGCGTGGGACCTGACTGTGCATCGGAGAGGTAAGAACAATTTTGCATTTTTATTTTATTTTTATTACAGGAAATGGTTTTAGCAGGAAAATAAAATATGGTCAAAAACTGTTTGATTATTTCATTAAACTTCTTTTTTATTAAAGTGTGTGTGTTTGATTTTTCTTTGATACAACAGGATTAATAATTGATAGTTGTCTAATTGACAGCTCTCAATTATTAACCTGGCTTAAAGTCACCTTTCAATTGCAAGGTGGCTTTAACCCCTTATTAACCCATTCGCCACCGCTACAGGGCAAAGGGAATAGACGGGCAAAGTGCCAGAAAGGGCTAATCTAATTAGAGATTTGCCTTTTCTGGGGTGTCTGGGGGCAGATGTTAGTAGCCAGGGGGGGCACAAAAAAATGTACCCTCCCTAGGCTATTATTTTCTGCCCCCACTCGCTTGCTTTGTCTGTCTGGTGGAGAAAATACAGCGGGAGCCCACACATTTTTTTTCAACGAATTTACACCTTTAATTAACCCCTACATGTCTGAAATTTTGCACACATACACTTATGTAATTGTAAGTTAAAACCATATATCAAAATACATGAAATGACATGGTTAACTGTGTGTAAACAATGTATCATGTCATGTCGGCTTCTGTGATTTCACAAAAGCCGGCAATTGAATTAGCGGCTATTACAGTATGTAGAAGTGTATGAACTATAAATATATATATATGTATGTGTCAAAATGACATGTGTCTATATATATATATATATATATATATTAATATATATATATATGTGTATTATATGTGTATGTATCTAGTGTTTTGTGAGCTGTCAGTGTGATTTTACAGTAGCCGGGGATGAATTGCCGGATTTTCAAAGGAGACTGGTGCGTATAAATCGGACAGCACTCGCATGGTGCGAGTGCTGTGCGATGATTTTTCGCACCCATTGACTTGCATTGGCGATTATCATGCCAAAATCGCATCAAATCGCAGCATGCTGCGATTTTTTTCTCACACCAATTTCTGATGAGAAAAAAATCGCAAATGAGAACTCACCTATTGAATAACATTGGTCAGATTTGAATCAGATTTTTTTTCGGCTGAATATCATCCGTTTTCGGCGCCAGTGAGTATGAGCCCTAATAGCAAAAAACTGATGTGTGAAAGGGGCCTATGGCATCCTGTCTCGCTCTGCTCCTGGAACCAGCAAACTAAATGTTTCCCACTAGCGACGAGAAAGGGCATCAGCCACACTATTCTTACAGCCTTCAGATTAGCATGCTTTTAACCTTTTTTTTTTTTTGCTTTAAGCAATAAAGAAACAAATGCCTAAGTAATTTATCCAATCAATTACACTTAGATGACAATGTATTTATCACAAAAACAACAACTTGGTTATCTGAATGTATTAAACTCCTTCTATTTTTAAGTTGGTAACCCCATACAACTATCGCTACCAAAATTGGAAACAGCTCTGAAGTAACTATGCTTTTAACTACCTTACCAGACACCCAAGATACTGGCCAAGATTCAGCCGACCACTGTTCATTCAAAAAGTCTCCATAACCCACGCTCCCGTCCGTAAATAAATACAAGGACTCAGCAGAAGGAAATTCAAATTGTCAACAGCTACGTCCATTAAAAGAAATCAAAACTTCTAGCCATATTGATAAATCCTGTCTCATTGCCGAATTTATTCTTATGTGACATCTGGGCGATTTAATGCCCTTTGTTGCATCATACAATCTTCTTGAAAAAACTCTACCCTTAGGGCTCATACCCACTGGAGACAAAAACGGAAAAATGCAAGCCGATAAAAAATCAGATTGCACTCGGACCAATGTTATTCAATAGGAGACTTCTCATTTGCGATTTTTTTCTCAGCTGAAATGCGATTTGCAGCGATTTTGGCATGATAATCGCTAATGCAAGTCAATGGATGCGATAAAAAATCGGACAGCACTCGCACCAGTGTCCTTTGAAAAGCCGGCAAATCATCCCCGGCTACTGTAAAATCACACTGACAGCTCACAAAACACTACATATATACACATATATACACATATAATACATATATATATATATACATGTCATTGTGACACATATATACATATATTTATAGTTCATACACTTCTACATAGTATAATAGCCGTTAATTCAATTGCCGGCTTTTGTGAAATTACAGACCCGACATGAAATGACACATGGTTTACATACAACAAAAACACCTCCCAAATATGTCAGAAAGGGTCCAGAGTTTTTCTTAATTAAAATTAAATTTTATTTAGGCACAATTAAATTAAAATAATACAGAGTAACAACTCCGAGCAGATAGAGGAGAGGGAACAATTTTTCTCTCACAAATGTAAATTGATTGCACAAAAGGTATGAGTATATTAACTAAGAAATTGGTTAAAGATTATATCATACACACATAAGATAATAAATTAATAAATTACTAAATCTAGATACATGCTATTCAAATCCATATAATGAAAGTGCTAATGTGCAGTTGATTTTATAAATAGCAGCATAGAGATAA
This sequence comes from Oophaga sylvatica, assembly GCA_033576555.1. Classification (NCBI taxonomy): domain Eukaryota; kingdom Metazoa; phylum Chordata; class Amphibia; order Anura; family Dendrobatidae; genus Oophaga; species Oophaga sylvatica. The sequence continues at coordinate 963,351 of JARQOD010000010.1, forward strand.
TAGGGTACCAATATGAATATAAATCAATACCAAAACAAATTATTTAGTTAATCTCCCAATAAATATCATACCATAAAGTGCTATTGCGCAATCCAAATAGAAATACATGCAGCCGCACACTCCGGTCCCGAGTGCCGGCGGCAGTGCCGGCTATTGAGGTGCGAGACTCGTGCGAGTTTCCCGCAAGTGTGACCCTGGCCTTACACTCAGCTCTGATATGTTCCCACTCCCCACACTGATTGTGGTGATTAGCGATCAAGAGGGGTTTGTAATTACAATCATTTCTTATCTATACTGATCAGTAGTTGCAAAGATCAGGGCTGTGAGTAGGGGTTCTTTTTACCCCTCAGTGATGCCTCCTGCTTATGGTTGGTGAATATCATGCTGGACAAAGTACACACACCCATAGAAAAACCTCTGGCAGTGCCAAGTCGCTCTTATCATAAATTGTACTTAAAGGTACTGCCACACTAAACAATCCCGCTAGCGATCACGATAACGACGCATACTAATGCGATCGCTAGCGGGATTGTTTCTATATCGCTAAGTGCGGCCACATTTAGCGATATAGTTAACGACGCTATCGCCGTTAGCGATCTTCTTAACGACTTTAGCGGTACAAAGTACCGCTAAATCGCTAAGAAAAGGTGCCACACTAGCGATATATACTTACCCAGCGGGAGCGCCGACGAGAAAATAGGGTCCGGAACGATTCCAGCGACGAGCGAGATCACAGCAGGAAGCTCGTCGCTGGCAGATGCCGCACTGAACAACATCGCTAACGGGATCGCTAAATAGTGACGTTTTTTAGCGATCCCGTTAGCGATATTGTTCAGTGTGGCATACCCTTTACAGTTTAATATCTCTGATAAACATATCAGAACTTAAAATACTATTTTTTTTCAGCTCTGCAGCCATGATGTTACCAGTGGCTAACTGATGATTCAATAGAGGAAGAGGAGGAATATTATGGAAAGCAGTAGATGAGGAAGATGATGGCCTTGATGATACACTAGACTCTACATAAGGATTTTGCTTGGCTATCCCAAAGGCGAGGAGGACAGCTTGAATTTGCATATTGCTAAACAGTTTGCTTTTCCAAAGTGAGCAGATGATGTTGCCTCATGCTGACATAGAGCTGTAGTTTCCAGTCGATTTCTGCCAAGACACCCCCAGCTTATTTTCCTACAAATGTCATGTCTCTACACGGCAATACAGTGGGTACGGAAAGTATTCAGACCCCTTTAAATTTTTCACTCTGTTTTATTGCATCCATTTGGACAATTCAAAAAAGCTATTTTTTTTTCTATTAATGTACAATCTGCGATACTCAAGGTTCCTAAGAGCACATGTGGCCTCCATAATCCTTAAATGGAAGACATTTGGGACAACCAGAAGTCTTCCTAGACCTGGCTGTCCAGCCAAATTGAGCAATCGTGGGAGAAGAGCCTTGGTGAGAGAGGTAAAGAAGAACCCCAAGATCACTGTGGCTGAGCTCCACAGATGCAGTAGGAAGATGAGAGAAAGTTCCACAAAGTCAACTATCACTGCAGCCCTCCACCAGACGGGCCTTTATGGCAGAGTGGCCTGATGGAATCCTCTCCTCAGTGCCAGACATATGAAAGCCCACATAGAGGTTGCTAAAAAAGACACAAAGGACTCCCAGACTATGAGAAATAAGATTCTCCTCTGATCTGATGAGATGAAGAGATAACTTTTTGGTGATAATTCTAAGTGGTAAGTGTGGAGAAAACCAGGCACTGCTCATCACCTGCCCAATACAATCCCAACAGTGAAACATGGTGGTGGCAGCATCCTGCTATGGGGGTGTTTTTCCGCTGCAGGGACAGGAAGACTGTTTGCAATTGAAGGAAACATGAATGTGGCCAAGTGCAGAGATATCCTGGATGAAAACCTCTTCCAGAGGCGAAGGCTCACCTTCCAACAAGAGAATGACCCCAAGCACATAGCTAAAATAACAAAGGAGTGGATTCTGAACAACTCTGTGACCATTCCTGAATGGCTCAGCCAGAACCCTGACCTAAACCCAATTGAGCATCTCTAGAGAGACCTGAAAATGGCTGTCCACCAATGTTCACCATTCAAACTGACGGAACTGGAGAGGATCTGCATGGAAGAAGGGCAGAGGATCCGACAAATCCAGGTGTGAAAAATTTGTTGCATCATTCTCAAGAAGACTAATGGCTGTACTAGCTCAAAAGGGTGTTTCTATTCAATACTGAGCAAAGGGTCTGAATACTTATGACCATGTGATATTTCAGTTTTTCTTTTTTAATAAATTTGCAAAAACTTCTACATTTCTGTTTTTTTCCAGTCAAGATGGGGTGCAGAGTGTACATTAATGAGAAAAAAATGAACTTTTTTGAATTTATCAAATGGCTGCAATGAAACAAAGAATTAAAAATTTAAAGGGGTCTGAATACTTTCCGTACCCACTGTAGATTGGTTCGATGGGAATATGGAAATTAATTCATATGGGACTCGCCACATCTACAAATATGAGCACAGCATTTAAGGTGTTGTTGAGCCTCCTCCACCAAAAGAAAATGTTGCCTCACCTAATTGAGATGGATGTCCGCTTTGCTCTTTATGGTTGATACCATCATCTTCCTGCTCTGATAACATCACCTGCTTGTCACTCCAATCTGGTTCCCAGGTCTTTTCTACCACACAATTATCATCTTTATCATCTCTAACGCAGCTGACAGTTGTCTCACTGTGGGAAATGTCTTCATCACATTGCACTCCCTTATTTCCATCTCTAGATTTGCCCTGCCTCAGAGTCCCACTATTACCTCAGATGCCACAGTTCAGTGCACCCATGTCCACAGCTGCTATTGTCACCAATGCAGTTAGGCATTTGAATCATGCCTTTAATCTCCTCCTCCTCCTCCTTTCAGGTACAAATGCTGACATGACATTGAATCGAATATATCAAATAGAAGAAATTATTGTTATAAAATATCTTCCATAGCACCTAAAGCGCTGTGGCTTTGGAGCAAGAGGACAGAACAGATAAAGGTGTTATTCACTGAAAGGAAAATCTATCATCTAAAAGAGTAAAGCCCCCGTTACACTAAGCGAGATTGCTAGCGATATCTCTGAAACGTCACCGATTTTGTGACGCAACAGCGATCTCCCCAGTGATATCGCTTTAAGTGACACTCAGCGACGACCAGCCCCCTGCTGGGTATCGCTGGTCGTCATTGAATGTCCTGGACCATTTTTTGATTGTTGGTCTCCTGCTGGCCAGCACGCATCGCTGTGTGTGACAGGCAGGAGACCAGCGATCAGCGAGCTGGTAACCAAGGTAAACATCGGGTTTCTAGGCACCGCGCAGCGCCTAGAAACCCTATGTGTACATTAGATACCAGCGCGCTGGTGCAAGGGAGCTGGTAACCAAGGTAAAAAGCGGGTTTCTAACGTACACTGCGGGTAACTAAGCGACGTGCATCGCTTGTTACCCGCGTAGTCACTGTCCTGATCGCTGCTGAGATCTGCCTGTTTGGCAGCTCACCAGCGATCATGTAGTGAGACACCAGCGATCTTGACAAGTTCATATCGTTGTCGGGATCGCTGGTGAGTCGCTATGTGTAACGGGACCCTAAGGCCGGCGTCACACACAACGACAAAAAATCGGTCCGTTTTAGACGGTCGATTGTCGGATCAAAATGCAAACATCACACATCCTTCTGGCATCCGATTTTCCTTCAAAGATGCGATTTAGTCGCATGTGTGTGTACCTTGTAACATCCGATTTTCATCCGACTTGCGAGAATTTCTCGCAGGCTTGCAAAACTGACATATAATGGATCCAAAAGAATAGTATTTCAATCGCAAAAAAAAGAATAGATATATACACATAGAACACATATATATATATATATATATATATATATACATGTCATTGTGACATGTATATATACATATATTTATAGTTCCTAGACTTCTACATACTGTTATAGTCGCTAATTCAATTGCCGGCTTTTGTGAAATCACAGAAGCCGACATGAAATGATACATTGTTTCCACACAGTTAACCATGTCATTTCCTGTATTTTGATATTTGTTTAGAACTTACAATTACATGAGTGTATTTGTGCAAAATTTCAGACATGTAGGGGTTAATTAAAGGTGTAAATTCGTTGAAAAAAAATGCGTGGGCTCCCGCTGTATTTTCTCCACCAGACAGACAAAGCAAGCGAGTGGGGGCAGATAATAATAGCCTAGGGAGGGTACATTTTTTTGGTGCCCCCCCTGGCTACTAACATCTGCCCCCAGACACCCCAGAAAGGGCAAATCTATAATTAGATTCGCCCTTTCTGGCACTTTGCCCGTCTATTCCCATTGCCCTGTAGCGGTGGCGAATGGGTTAATAATCTTACCTTAATGTCACCTTAGTATTGAAAGGTGACCTTAAGGCAGGTTAATAATTGAGAGCTGTCAATTAGACAACTATCAATTATTAATCCTATTGTATGAAAGAAAAATCAAACACACACAGTTTAATAAAAAAGAATTTTAATGAAATAATCACACAGTTTTTGACAATATTTTATTTTCCTGCTAAAACCATTTCCTGTAATAAAAATAAAATAAAAAAGCAAAATCATACTTACCAATCCGATGTACAGTCAGGTCCCACGCTGTAATCCATCAGAAAGGGTTAACAGGTTACAGTTAGCAGAGAGATAATTCTGTCTCCTAGCTGTAACCCCTGAATGAATAAGTTCCTCTACCACAGAAAGTAGAGGAAGTGATTCATGAATGGAGCTTAATTGATTTATTGGCAATTTAACTTTAGTGACCTGACCTAAAGGGAAAGTGGACACAATCAATTAAGCTTCATTCATTAAACACATCCTCTCCTGTCGCCAGGAGAGGAACTTATTCATTCAGGAGCTTTGAGCTGAGCATGCAGGATTACTTGCACTGCTTGGCTCAAAGCTAGTTAACCCTTTGTGAAGGATTACAGCGTGGGACGTGACAGATCGGCGGAATAGGTAAGAATAATGTTGTTTTATTTTTTTTTCTTTATTTTAGGAGATCAATGGCTTCGCACGGATTAAGTGTAAAATAAAATATGGTCAAAAAAATGTGTTTTTATTTCATTAAAATTATTTATTCTTAAAGTGTGTGTGTGTGTTTTTTTATTTACTTCAATAGGATTAATAATTGATAGTTGTCTAATTGACAGCTCTCAATTATTAACCTGCCTTAAGGTCACCTTTCAATACTAAGGTGACATTAAGGTAAGATTATTAACCCATTCGCCACCGCTACAGGGCAATGGGAATAGACGGGCAAAGTGCCAGAAAGGGCGAATCTAATTATAGATTTGCCCTTTCTGGGGTGTCTGGGGGCAGATGTTAGTAGCCAGGGGGGGGCCAAAAATAATGGTCCATCTCTGGGCTATTATTATCTGCCCCCACTCGCTTGCTTTGTCTGTCTGGTGGAGAAAATACAGCAGGAGACCATTTTTTTTTCAACGAATTTACACCTTTAATTAACCCCTACATGTCTGAAATTTAGCACAAATACACTCATGTAATTGTAAGTTCTAAACAAATATCAAAATACAGGAAATGACATGGTTAACTGTGTGGAAACAATGTATCATTTCATGTCGGCTTCTGTGATTTCACAGAAGCCGGCAATTGAATTTGCGGCTATTACAGTATGTAGAAGTCTAGGAAATATAAATATATATATATATACATGTCACAATTACATATATATATATATATATATATATGTGTATTCTATGTGTGTATATCTATTCTTTCTAGTCTTTATTAAAGCTGTCAGTGTGATTTTACAGTATAGCCGGGGATGAATTTCCCGGCTTTTCTAAAGGACACCGATGCGATTTCATCGCAAGTCACACATGCAGTCCGTTTGTAATCCGATTTTTCATCGCTCCCATAGACTTGCATTGGCGATTGTCGACCCACAATCGGTGACAATCGCAGCATGCTGCGATTGCTCACGGACGTTTAAAACGGACCACAAAATAACGGATACTGGGAGATGCTCCATAGATTAACATAGGGCAGACTGCAATACGATTTTTCATCGCATTGCAGTCGTCCGATTCTGTCGCCAGTGTGACGCCGGCCTAACTGTTACAGTTGTAGAGGGCCGGACTGTGTAGAACAATGACTGAAGCTGACAATGTCACTGGCAAAAGTATCATATTTTTGTGATTGAGATGATTTACCGTATATACCATATATTCCATACCATCGTCCACCTTCTCCCCACAAAGATGCTTGACAGTAATAATAATAATTTTATTTCTATAGTGCCAACAAATTCCGCAGCACTTTACATTTTAAAGGGAACTTATACAGGCAAAAGACATTACAGCATAACAATAAACACATACTGTACAGGGGTTGGACAAAATAATGGAAACACCTAACGTTTTGGCATCATAATCTTCGAACATGTTATAAACATGCAAACCGTGACATATGGTAATGTTTTGTAGTTGATTATTTGTGTTATGTGAGATGTGTATGTAAATTAACTGTTTGTTTTGCAGAATTGTAAGAACATTGATGAGAACCTGATACCAATGGCAGACCCCTTGGATTTTCAAAGAGGCCAAATTGTTGGTGCTTGTATGGCACGCTGTTGTGAATGGACTTGAAATGAGTTCTGAGCAGAGGCTCCCTCTGGTGGTTACAAGCGGTACTGGACTGTCCAGTGAAGATTGTGAGGAGTGGGAATCAGGTGTTACTGACTGGTCTTATATAAGGGAGTCGCCTTCCCATCAGGGTTGCCGGTGATCAATTGTTCTGGTCTCAATCCTTGAGTCCTGTTTCCTTTGTAGCCTGCTGTGTCGTGTCTGCATCTCCTGCTAACAGATAAGACATTTTCTTCTTTTTGTTTTTGTGCTTGATTTTTGCATTTTGTCCTGCACTTCTGTGGGGGCCTTCAGGGTCCCCTCCGGGGGCTTTTGCCCTCTCAGTTTAGTTCAGCCACTGATGTTTGTACTTTTGCTTTTTCCAGTTTTTTCAGTGGCTGCTGTTTTGATTTTGTTACACCAGAGAACTAATTTAGGTGGTAGAGGTCGTGTGATCTCAGGTGATTTTGAAATTAGTAGAGTTGGTGCTTTTCAGGGTTTTTTGGGATTGCAGTAAGTGCCCTTCCTATCCTTTTCTATTTAGATAGTTTGGGCCCCAACGTTTTCTCATACTATTTTCTGTCTGTGTCAGTATTTCATCTTGTCTAACCGCCATTACATGTTTGGGGGCTTTCTATGTTCTTTGGGGATCTGCTCCGGGGCAGATAGCTTTCCTCTTTCTATCTTTAGGTGTAGTTAGTTTCTCAGGCTGTGACGAGGCGTCTAGGACCAACGTAGGAACGCTCCACGGCTGCCTCTAGTTGTGGTGGTTAGTCATGGTACTGCAATCTCATAGATTCCAACTTCTCTGGTGTATTGCCTTTTTTACCTGCACTCCTCAGCTACCGAAACATAACAGTATCACCGGCCTAAAAATTGAAAATTGTATGGTACTCACAGAAGGGAAAAAATATTGTGAAAGAAAAAAGGTTGTCAGAGTTGTCAGAGATATTTTTCTGTTTGTTGCATTTTTTTTCCCTCTGTATCTCTGGGTGCTGGGGAGGATTTTTTTTTCTCAATGGAGTTTGCACAGTTGTCTGGCCGTGTGGATCAGCTTGCCACTGAGGTTCGGAGTATTGCTGCCTATCTTGCTAGGTTGCCTGTTGTGGAACCTAGGATTCCCATGCCAGATTTGTTTTCAGGGGATCGAGCTAAGTTTCAGAATTTCAAAAATAATTGTAAATTGTTTTTTTGCCTTAAAATCTAAGTCCTCAGGGAACGCAGCGCAGCAGGTTCAAATTGTCATCTCTCTCCTGCGCGGCTATCCTCAGGATTGGGCTTTTTCCCTGACACCTGGGGATCCTGTTTTGAGTGATGTTGATGCATTTTTTCAGGCTTTGGGGTTATTGTACGATGAGCCTAATGTCACTGATCAAGCTGAAAAAGCCTTGTTGGCATTAAATCAGGGTCTTGATGACGCTGAGTTATACTGTCAGAGATTCCGTAGGTGGGCAGTCCTGACCAAGTGGAATGACGACGCTTTGGCGGCCTTTTTCGGAAGGGTCTGTCAGATAATGTAAAGATGTTATGGTGGGATTCTCTGTCCCTTGGTCTCAATGATTCTATGTCATTAGCGATTCAAATTGACAGACGTTTGCGTGAGCGGAGAAGTATGCGTGGAATGGTGTTGCCTTGTGAACCTGCTTCTGAACCCATGCAGTGTGATAGAGTGGTGTCTGGAGCACAGCGTCATGAGTTTCGAAAGTGCAATGGGTTATGTTTCTACTGTGGTGATGCCTCTCATGCTATTTCAGTCTGCCCTAAGAGGGAAGACGTTTTGCACGCTCAGTTGTCTTGGGTAGTGTTCAGACTAAGTTTTTATTAACTGTCACTCTGATATGCTCTCTGTCCTCATTTTCTGCTCAGGCTTTCGTTGATTCTGGAGCAGCTATTAACCTGATGGATTATGATTTTGCTAAACGTTGTGGTTTCCCTTGATACCCTACAGAAGTCTATTCCCTACTGGGATCGATTCTACCCTTTGGCTGAGAATAAACCTCAGTTCTCTACTCAGGTGATAATGAGGTTCAACCTGATCATCAGGAGTGCTGTAAATTTTTGTTCTGTATAATCTGCATGATATTATCGTACTGGGCTTCCCTTGGTTGCAGTCTCATAATCCTGTTTTGGATTGGAAATCTGTGTCTGTAACCAGTTGGGGCTGCCAATGTGTTAATACCAACACTCCTGTTTTTTCTGCCTCCCCCAGGCTCAGGATGTTCCTGACTTTTTGATGATTTTTCTGATGTGTTTAGCGAAGTAAATCTGCATCTTGCCTCCCCATAGGAGCTATGACTGCGCTATTGAATTAGTGCCTGGTAGTAAATTCCCTAAGGTCGCCTTTTTAACTTGTCTGTACTGAACATGACGCTATGCGGTCTTATATCAAGGAATCATTGGAGAAGGGTCATATCAGACCATCCTCTTCACCCTTAGGTGCCGGTTTTTTCTTTGTGGCCAAAAGGATGGTTCATTAAGGCCGTGTATTGATTATCGTCTTTTGAACAATATTACTGTAAAATATCAATACCCGTTACCTTTGATTTCTGACCTGTTTTCCAGGGTGAAAAACGCTACTTGGTTTACAAGCTTGACCTCAGGGGGCATATAACCTTATTCGCATTAAGCACGGGGATGAATGGAAGACGGCATTCAATAACCCTGAGGGACATTTTGAGTACCTTGTGATGCCCTTTGGGCTCACTAATGCTCCTTCTGTCTTCCAGTCCTTCATGAATGACATTTTCAGGGATTTTGTGGATAAATTTCTGATTGTTTATTTGGATGATATCTTGATTTTTTCTAATGACAGGGACTCTCATGTGAAACATGTTCGAACTGTATTCCAGATTTTGAGAGAGAATGCTCTGTATGTGAAGGGATCAAAGTGTCTTTTTGGCGTACAGAGGATCTCATTTCTGGGATTCATTTTGTCCCCATCTGTTATTGAAATGGACCCGGTCAAGGTTCAGGCCATCTGTGATTGGGTCCAACCTACTTCATTAAAGGCTCTTCAAAGATTTTTGGGTTTTGCCAATTTTTATTGTAAATTTATTGGTAATTTCTCGGTTATTGTTAAACCATTGACTGATTTGACCAGAAAGGGTTCTGATGTGGTGAATTGGCCTCCTGAGGCAGTCTCTGCATTTCAGGAACGTAAGCAGAGATTCACTTCTGCTCCTGTTCTACGGCAGCCTGATGTTTCTCTGCCATTTCAGGTGGAGGTTGATGCCTCTGAAATTGGGGCAGGTACCGTTTTGTCCCAAAAAGATCCAGAGACCTCTAAAAGTAACCCTTGTGCCTTTTTCTTTCGAAAATTTTCTCCTACTGAACGTAATTATGACAAGGGTAATCGGGAGTTACTGGCCATGAAGTGGGCTTTTGAAGAGTGGAGACATTGGCTGGAGGGAGCCAAACATCAGGTGGTGGTCCTTACGGACCATAAGAATCTGGTTTATCTGGAATCTGCCAAGCGACTCAATCCTAGACAGGCCAGGTGGGCCTTGTTTTTCACACGTTTTAATTTTGTGGTTTCCTTTCTTCCTGGCACTAAGAATGTTAAGGCGGATGCCCTCTCGAGGAGTTTCCTTGCGGACTCTCCTGAGTTATCTGATCCTTCTGTTATTTTGAAAGAGGGTGTAGTTCTTTCCGCCATCTCACCCAATTTGAGACTTGCTCTGGAGGGGTGTCAGGAGGATAGGCCCGAGCGCTGCCCTGTTGGAAAATTGTTTGTCCCGGACCAGTGGAAAAAGAGTGTGATGTCTGAGATTCATTGTTCCGCGTTGGCTGGGCATCCCGGAATTTTTGGTACCAGAGACTTGGTTAGTCGGTCCTTTTGGTGGCCTACCTTGTCTCGTGATGTCAGGGAATTTGTGCAGTCCTGCGGGACTTGCTCTCGCTCCAAGCCTTGCTCTCGCTCTAGTGGTTTGTTGATGCCATTGCCTGTGCCTAAGAGACCATGGACCCATATCTCTATGGATTTCATTTCCGACCTCCCTGTTTCTCAGAGAATGACCGTCATCTGGGTGATTTGTGATAGGTTTTCCAAGATGATACATCTTGTGCCATTACCTAAGTTGCCTTCCTCCTCTGAATTGGTGCCTTTGTTCCTTCAGCACGTGGTTCGTTTACACGGCATTCCTGAGAACATTGTGTCTGACAGAGGAGTCCAGTTTGTTTCCAGATTTTGGAGGACCTTTTGTTCTAAACTTGGTGTTCAATTGTCTTTCTCCTCGGCGTTTCATCCTCAGACCAATGGTCAAACTGAGAGAACAAACCAGACATTGGAGACTTATCTAAGATGCTTTGTGTCTGCTGATCAGGATGACTGGGTCTCTTTTTTGCCTTTGGCTGAGTTTGCTCTTAATAATAGGGCTAGCTCTGCCACTTTGATGTCTCCATTTTTCTGTAATTCTGGGTGTCACCCCAGTTTTTCTTCAGGACAGACGGAGGCTTCTGTCTGTCCAGGTGTTGACTCTGTTGTGGAGCGTATGCAACAGATTTGGGACCAGGTAGTGGAGAGGTTGTCCCTCTCTCAGGAGAGGGCCCAGCGGTTTGCTAACCGGCATAGGACTGATGGTCCTCGGTTTAAAGTGGGGGACTTGGTCTGGTTGTCCTCAAGAAATATTCCTATGAGAGTGGCATCTCCTAAATTTAAGCCTAGGTTCATTGGACCTTATAAGATCATGGAGATTCTTAATCCTGTTTCTTTTCGTTTGCTTCTTCCAGGGACATTTAAGATTCATAACGTGTTCCACAAGTCCTTGTTGAAGAGGTTTGTTGAGCCAGTGGTTCCTACTGCTTTGCCTCCTGACCCTGTTCTGGTTGAGGGCAATATGGAGTTTGTGGTTGAGAAAATATTGAATTCTCGTTTTTCTAGACGGAAACTCCAGTATTTGGTTAAGTGGAGAGGTTATGGTCAGGAAGACAATTCTTGGGTGTTTGCTTCGGACATCCATGCTAGGAGACTCATCCGTGCGTATCATAGAACTCATCCTGACTGACCTGGTTGCTCAAGTGAGGGTTCGGTGACCCCTCCTCAAGGGGGGGGTACTGTTGTGAATGGACTTGAAATGAGTTCTGAGCAGAGGCTCCCTCTGGTGGTTACAAGCGGTACTGGACTGTCCAGTGAAGATTGTGAGGAGTGGGAATCAGGTGTTACTGACTGGTCTTATATAAGGGAGTCGCCTTCCCATCAGGGTTGCCGGTGATCAATTGTTTTGGTCTCAATCCTTGAGTCCTGTTTCCTTTGTAGCCTGCTGTGTCGTGTCTGCATCTCCTGCTAACGATAAGACATTTTCTTCTTTTTGTTTTTGTGCTTGATTTTTGCATTTTGTCCTGCACTTCTGTGGGGGCCTTCAGGGTCCCCTCCGGGGGCTTTTGCCCTCTCAGTTTAGTTCAGCCACTGATGTTTGTACTTTTGCTTTTTCCAGTTTTTTCAGTGGCTGCTGTTTTGATTTTGTTACACCAGAGAACTAATTTAGGTGGTAGAGGTCGTGTGATCTCAGGTGATTTTGAAATTAGTAGAGTTGGTGCTTTTCAGGGTTTTTTGGGATTGCAGTAAGTGCCCTTCCTATCCTTTTCTATTTAGGTAGTTTGGGCCCCAACGTTTGCTCATACTATTTTCTGTCTGTGTCAGTATTTCATCTTGTCTAACCGCCATTACATGTTTGGGGGCTTTCTATGTTCTTTGGGGATCTGCTCCGGGGCAGATAGCTTTCCTCTTTCTATCTTTAGGTGTAGTTAGTTTCTCAGGCTGTGACGAGGCGTCTAGGACCAAACGTAGGAACGCTCCACGGCTGCCTCTAGTTGTGGTGGTTAGTCAGGGTACTGCAATCTCATAGATTCCAACTTCTCTGGTGTATTGCCTTTTTTACCTGCACTCCTCAGCTACCGAAACATAACAGCACGCGCTAGTGTAACCGAAAGTGCCCGAATGATTGGCGTGTCAAGAGGTACTGTCTGCAAAGTAATGACTACGTTTGAAAGGGAAGGAAAAACGTCCGCAGCAAAGCACAGGTCTGGCCGAAAGTCGAAGTTGACTGAGAGAGACCGTCAGAATTGTGAGAGGATCGCAAGACCACGGCTCCGAAAATTACTGCTGAGCTCAATGAACACCCACAGAACCCAGTTTCCATGAAAACTGTTCGTCGGGAGCTGAGCAAATCTGGATTCCACGGAAGAGCTGCAATTCAAAAACCGCTGCTCTCAATGACAATTGTTTCCAAGCGTTTAGAGTGGTGTAGAACCCTCCAGAAACTGGTCACTCGAGCAGTGGAAACATGTAATATTCTCAGACGAATCATCGTTTACCCTATTTCCGACCCCCGGCCGCGTGTACGCTTGGAGACAGCCGAAAGAAGCATTTCATCCAGACTGCCTTCTTCCAACCGTAAAACATGGCGGAGGTTCTGGGATGGTCTGGGGTGCTATTTCGTGGAGATCCGCCGGGCCAAAGATATCACTTCATGGAAGAATTAACAGCCGCGATTATTTGGGCATTTTGGGCAACCAAGTGCATCCTATGGTTCAAGCACTGTTCCCGGAGGGGAACGCCATCTTTCAGGATGATAATGCACAAATTCATACAGCTAGAATCGTTAAAGCATGGCACGAGGAACATTCTAATGAAGTTGAGCATCCCATCTGGCCCCCACAATCCCCAGACCTCAACATTATTGAGCATTTATGGTTGATTTTAGAGATTCAAGTTAGACGTCGATTTCCGCCGCCATCGTCGCTCAAAGAACTGAAGGGGGTTTTAACTGAAGAATGGGCTAAAATTCCTTTCGAAACAATTCACACCTTGTATGAATCCATACCTCTGAGAGTTGAGACTGTAATCGCCGCAAAAGGTGGACCTACACCATATTAAACTAACTTTTGCTGATGTTTCCAGGTGTTTCCATTATTTTGTCCAACAACTGTAGATCAAAACAGATGCCAAGAGAAATGAGGGCCCTGCTCACAAGCTTACAATCTATGAGGAAAAAAGGGGAGACACGAAAGGTGGATGGTAACAATTGTTCTCATTGTTCGGACAGGCCATAGTGTAAGACTCGGGTGTTCCTGTAATGCTGCATGAACCGATTATCAGCCTAAGTATGTAACAATACAGACACAGAGGGCTATTAAATCTATAAAACATGTGAGAACATGATACGAGGAACCTGGTTATGGTAAAAATTTTGAATGGGCAACACAGGGATAGTTAGATTAATGCATTGAGGTGGTAGGCCAGTCTGAAAAAATTTGTTTTTAGGGCACGCTTAAAACTGTGGATATTGGGGATTAATCGAATTAACCTGGGTAGTGCATTCCAAAAAATTGGCGCAGCACGTGAAAAGTCTTGGAGACGGGAGTGGGAGGTTCTGATTATTGAGGATGTTAACCTCAGGTCATTAGCAGAACGGAGGGCAAGGGTCGGGTGGTAGACTGAGACAAGGGAGGAGATGTAGGGTGGTGCTGAGCCATGGAGTGCTTTGTGGGTGAGGGTCATAAGTTTAAACTGGATTTGGAGTGCATGGGTAACCAGTGTAATGACTGGCACAAGGTAGAGGCATGGGGGTAACGATTGGTGAGGAATATGATTCTGGCTGCACCATTCAAGACAGACTGGAGAGGGAGACCGATTAGTAGAAAATTACAATAGTCCAGATGAGAATGAATGAGAAACAGTAAGAGTTTTTGCAGAGTCAAAAGTAAGAAAGGGTCGAATTCTAGAAATGTTTTGAGGTGCAGATAACAAGAGCGAGCCAGTGATCGGATGTGGGGGGTGAATGAAAGCTCGGAATCCAGTACGACCCCAAGACAGCGGGCATGTTGCTGGGGAGTAATGGTAGAACCACACATGGAAATGGCAATGTCGGGCATAGGTAGGTTAGTAGAGGGAGGAAACACAAGGAGTTCAGTTTTTGACAGGTTCAGTTTAAGATAGAGGGAGGACATGATGTTAGAGACAGCGGTAAGAAAATCACTGGTGTTTTCTAAAAAGGCAGGTGTGATATCAGGAGAAGAAGTGTATAATTTGGTGTCATCAGCATAGAGATGGTACTGGAAACCATCAATTTTGATGTTCGTTTGGTAGTGCCAATGTCTGATGCTAATGGTAGCAGTGCTACATGCTGCTTACTGCTTGTGGTTCCACATTCTTACTGATATTATTATTCTGTGGTATGTTTTATTGGTTTATGTTTTACTTTTCCCTGTTTCTTATCCCCATGAACTGTGATGGACATGCACTATACAGATTCAAGCCAAAATCACTGCTACAATCCCTGTCTCCGCTTTTAAATAGACTGTGATAATACCTCCTGAATGGATATGTTATACCATATGATGTGATACCCGCAAGTTCAATTTTACGTGAGCCCCTATGGCTGATGCAATCTTCTGCAACATGTTAAATGGCGGCGGATGTTTTTGCTCATTTGTGCTAAGTGAATCACAAATTGTTCAAGTTCGCAAGGTTCAGCAAACTCCTTAAAATTGTAGATAAATTTACTTTGCATCAAAATGGTTTCGCTTATCTTTAATATCTAGTGTACACTTAGTTCGAGGAAAACAAAGTCAATGCACATTACTGTACTGTATGTAGTAAGTACTGTGTACTGGAGAATGGTTATATTTTCTCACCCAATATTTTTTCCCCATTGGTTAATTAAAAATAATGAAAAAAAGAGTATACGGTAATTCACTGCAGAACTACAACTGTATTTTGAAACCAGCCAGAACATTTTTTGAAAGCTTTTCTTGCTAGCCATGTTAATGCATTCTGTTAGCTGTGTTTTCCATCCAGAGCAGCTCAATAAAAAGCCATACAATCCATCTCTTTGTGATGTTTATTTAGGATTACTTTTATTATAATCTGTGCTTGCCAAATTGGCAACAATACTGCGGGAATGAAAAGGCAAAATGTTGTCATACAAAACCAATAATTAGAACTTTTCCACATTGCAGTCTTGCAGAATGATTCAAAGGAGCTTGTGATATTTTATAACTTTCCATATGTCAGTATGTTAGCCCTAAGATATGTCAATTTTAGCATTTATTGCAATTAAATACAGTAAGTGCAACAAACACAGGCAAATCTAGAACCAATGCCAAAATTACACATCATTCCTTTGAATTTTCACTGAATTTATAGAAAATCATGCTGTATATACAGTAGAGCAAATAAAAATCATGGAAATATCTTCATAAAAGAGTAGATTCGCATTGGGCTATAGTGTAAATCAGCAACAGTATGCCCCATTAATCATTTTCCATTTGTAATACTGGTAAGTTCTTATTTGACAAGTTTACCCCTGGGCTCCCTCAGTCGCCAGAGCTTGGGTAGGAATGCTACCTCTGTGCGGTTACTATGCCCCTGGACAAATCCATTTAAGGGTATGTGCACATGATGCAGATTTGCCTGCGGAATTTTCTGCACAGAATCCGCACCTCTTGGCAGAAAACGCAGGTTTTGATGCGGTTTTGATGCGGATTTGTATGTGTTTTTGTACGCTAAATAAAGATATGTTATTTAACAAAAAAAAAAGGTTTGTGACGTCATTTCTTGTCCAACCTCCTCTTTTACATTTGTCCTACCAACACTCCATTCACACACAGATAGAGATAGATAGATATGGGATAGATAGATAGATAGATAGATAGATAGATAGATAGATAGATAGATAGATAGATAGATAGATAGATAGATAGATAGATATAGTTCGCCCCCAGGTACACGTCGCCCCCGAACATTTCGCCCCCAGCATTTCGCCCCCGAACATTTCGCCCCCAGCATTTCGCCCCCAGGATGTTTCGCCCCCGAACATTTCGCCCCGGCAGTTCGCCCGAACATTTCGCCCCCGGCAGTTCGCGCCTGAACATTTCGCCCCCGGCAGTTCGCCCCCAAACATTTTGCCCCAGCATTTCGCCCCCAGGATGTTTCGCTCCCGAACATTTCGCCCCTAGCAGTTCGCCCCCGGATGTTTCACCCCCAGCTTTTTGCCCCCAGATGTTTCGGCCCCAAATTAGGCAGGGAATTTCGGCCTTGTGTTTTAGCCCTACGACCTCTTTCACAGTAGGCACTTTCCCAAGTGCTAAGCACTGGAAAATCGCTAAGAAGATTGCCAATGTTAAATATATAAGTCAATGGTTGGCAAAGTGAGGTGTTGTTTCGGCCAGCTCTTTTTATTTTATTACAGGAGCTATTTTTGAGCACTTAGCGTTCATCAATAGCCTGTATCTTATGGGTCATTACCGAGAGCGCTCACAAAAGCGCTCTCAAAAATGCTAGTAAAGCACGTGCTTTGGAGTTCTAAAACAATGGCAGCATAAGGGTGCTTTCACACTTCCGCTACATATGCACTACAGGCCGCCCGTTCGCTTCTGTAGTGCCGCCGTTCCGCTAACCTGCAGCGGAACAAAAAGAAGAAAATGCTTTTCTTTTTGTTCTGACACTGATAGCGGAATGCGGTATTACGAAAGCGAACGGGCGACTGCAGATCGCGGAACCCAGCGGTTCACTTCTATGGGCAATGCAAGCAGAATGCCAGCATTCCGCCAGCATTGCCCGGGGTCAGCTGGATGTCAGATCCAGAGCGGATCGACCTCTGGCGGCCCCAAACACAAGTGTGAAAGCACTTTTAAAATTACAGTGTGCAAGAGGCCTAAAATCAAAACAATTTTGAACTTTTACCTGACCCAGCACTGACCTGCTTTGTTGCAAGTTTTGTTGCAGATGTAACAAGTAGCAGGTCAGATGTCCTGCAAGTTACATTAGACTAGCTTTTATTCCATCTGTACATCAGGATATAGCAGTATCTGAAATCTCCACAAAGAGAGAAGTGTACAGCCACAAAAAATCAGTCAGCTTCCACAGCAATTCACTTTCTACAACTATGAATTCAGTTCTGTCCAAACGTGAAAGGAGTAAGTTGGTCCATAAGAATCACATTTACTTATTTTCCAAACGAACCGCTGATGATGTCCATTCCATCTCGGTATGTGAAAAACGTTCGACTTGCAAGGGACGTGTTTGGACCAATGAAGAATCTGGCGAAGTTGTGAAAGTAGTCAATCTTCACAGTCACGCAGCACAAGCTGCAAGACCTGAAGCAATCCGACTTGTTAATGAGGCAGTCACCAGGGCAAGGACAACACAGTAGACACCACAACAGATTTTCACAGATGTCATTTCAGGAGCCCATTCTAATGTTGTAGCACTTCTCCCAAGGAAAGCATCACTGAAGAGAACAATACGATTAGAAGGCAACTTGGTAATACCCAAGGTTACCTCAAACCCTTCATCAACTTGTTATCCCCCAGGAGTTTCAGGAGATCAGTATTGATGGTGTCCAGCAGCAGTTCCTTCTGCATGACTCTGGTAAGCTACTTAACTATTTAACATTGTATTAAAACAATTCCATTATGCATAATTTTTTTTAAACAAAAAGATATAATTTTCCACTGGGACAATATATGTTGTAAAAAAGTATTGGTTGGCCCCTTTACACTAGATTTTGCTTCAGTTTTTTTTTATGAAATCAGAAAATCTGGAGCAAAATGTGAGTTTTTAATGTGAGATATGAACAGAGGCTTCTGATTAGGATATTTTTTTTTTGGTGAATTCATCCCAAAATTATCTGTCTGATGCTTGTTACACTTTTTCTGTTATTTCCTCTACTAATACTTTCATTTTAAATTAGGAAATGGACACAGCCGTATGTTGATATTTGGAACAAGAGACAATCTCCATCTACTGGCACAAAGTAAAGAGTGGTTTGCTGATGGCATGTTTTTCACTACACCAGCCTTGTTAAAGCAACTTTACACAATCCATGTAGTCCATAGCGGCCTTGTTGTTCCGCTAGTGTACACCTTGCTGACAGACAAGAGTCTTTCTACATACCAGAGGTTGCTGCAAGAGCTGAAGAACTTGCAGCCTGGACTGCAACCAGACAACCTGATGTTGGATTTTGAACTAGCTGCAATACAGGCATTTGAAAGTGAATTCCCCAACCTTGAGAAGACTGGTTGCTTTTTCCACCTATCACAGTCGGTTTGGCGTAAAGTTCAAAATGAAGAAATCAAGATGCAATACCAAGGTGACCATGAATTTGCCCGTTGGATACGCATGATACCTGCCCTGGCCTTTATACCACCACAGAATTCCGTCAGGATTTCATGTTCAACAACCTATGTATGTCCGGGAAACTCCAAAAACAGGTCCCGATTGCGCTGCAGCAGTTCTCAGCAATATTGTTTCTGGGCCGGTGACAGTGTCGTTACCACTGTGATATCCTCTGTGTCCACTTCTGGCTTGTCCAGGAATCTGGAGTTTCAACTGGGTTCCTCTGCTGCCCTGCCTTGATGGGTAGTGGCACAAGAGGATATTTGGAAGGAATAGGGGGTAGCGGTTAACTGGCAGGGTGGACACGTCTTGCAATACCTTAGGATTTCCCGATGAAATCTGGGCCATTAACACCTCCACATGACCCGTTATTGAATTTTGTGGAACCCCAGATGGACACCTAAGACATGTGAATGGGCTCTGTCCAACACCTTCTGCCTATAGGGCTGTGGTTCCAAGAATTGATCCACTATCTCCTCCGTCACCTTAGTAAACCGGTACAATAAGTCCCTACTCAACGTGAAATAGGGAAACCTGGTGTCAGCCCCTGATTCCTGTGTTATGCATTTTATAACACTTACCTTACTGAACGTTTCTTTTAGAGCTTTGTCCCTATATTAGATGATGCAAAAATTTTCTCTGGTCACCGCTATCTGAGGAATGTCTGCCTCAGGGGATATGACCTTCTCCTCTTTTCTCATTACACAGAAGGGAAACCAGCTACACTCAGGGGTTGTTGAGATTTATTTTTAGGGCCAACCCATTTCAAATTCTTACTTGAGCAATTAAGGTCTCTGACCCTCCCCCAAAAGTCCCAAAACAACACAAAGTCATGGCTTATGATAATTTCGTGCAATAAATCCTGGCCCACGACGACCTAATGGGTACTTCGAGCCATCTAAATTTCCATCTGGCCACCTTATACCCAGGGATCAATTGGAGAGGGAATGTGGCCTCATGAGGGTCACCAAATTCCCTGAGTCTAAAGGGGCCTTTACACATAGCGATATCGCAAGCAATATCGCTAAAGCATCACCGATTTGGTGACGCAGCAGCGATATTGCTAGCGATATCGCTATGTGTGATACTTACCTCCGACCTGCTGCCCCGCTGTCTGTCGCTGTTCGTGCGAGATTGTGCAGCTCCATTTCTCGTCGTGCACTTCCTGCTGGGCTTCCTGTTGGCGCCGACGAGCGGGCGGGAGGACGTCAGGATCGCCGCATCTGAAAGGTAAGTAACGACCGCTGCTGCGTCGCTAAGTCGCTGTGAGATCTGCCTGTGTGGCAGCTCACTAGCGACCATTTAGTGATGCACCAGCGATCCTGACCGGGTCGTATCGTGGTCGGGATTGCTGGTGCATCGCTAAATGTAAAAGGCCCTTAAAAGTCCAGTCATTTGCAGACCATTCACTTTTACAGGACAAGCTTAAGTCCCTTGCTGAGTTGACAGTCCACACTACAAGCTGGATATATGAAGAATGAACACAGGCATCCCATGCTACAATCCATTTGCTTGGTGGTCATGCGACAATGGGCAGCTATATGACCTGGGCCGTGACATCACCAGCAAATTACATCATCCGCTGACCATTGGACTTTGGATGCCCCACCCCCTTTTTAACCTCCACCCCCCAATATGGAGGACTCGATGACCCCGATACCTTTCGACTAGTCCGACAAAGTCATCGGCGTTCCGGGCATCTCCATGGGCAACCCAAGTCTGCATTTGGCTGGGAAGGGAGTGAACAAACCGGTCCATTACAACTCGCTCCACAATCTGCGCAGGTGTAGGGGACTCCGGGTGTAACCACTCTTGGATGAGGTGCAGCAGATCAAACATTTGGGAGCGATAGGGTTTGTCACGGTATGTCAAGCCATCGACTCGTTGTGCCCTGACAAACATTGTCAGTTCAAGTGCGCCAAAATTTCTGTTTTCAATTTTGCATTTTCTTCAGCATTCTGGAAAAACAAATCATAGTAGGCTCTATTTGGCCCCCTCATTAAGTATTATGCTCTGGCTGGAGTTTCTCCCTATCGGCGACACTTTTAAAAACAGTTAAAAAAGCCTCTAAGTCATCAACCAGGGTCATTTTCTGCAAGGCTCTCCTCACCACCTTACGGACAGAGAAATCATCAGCGGATAATGGGGTAGAAGCTGCCACCGTGCCATGAATCGCCTCTGTGAGTACCTCAATCTGCTGCTGCTTTTGGACCTGTTGCATCGGCAGCTTATTTGTATGTTGTGACAGTTGTTGCAGCTGTAGCTGTAGCTGCTGCTAAAACTGCTGTTGCTACTGCTGGCTTTGGACCAATGCTATATCAGCATATGCATCCTTACAGCCACCTTACACCTAGGACATGCAGTTTGTCAACAGCGGTCACACTTGCTTCCTGATTATCTTCCCCGCACTTCTAGCACCAACTGTGTAGATCGGCTCACTCGGCTGCACATACAGGTAGACGCAGGAACCATTTCTATTTAAATTTGACTGGTTTATTTCAGTCCTCATAAACCAGGTCACCAGAAAACGTAAATACAGTTGTTATCCGGCATAATGTAAAACAAAAAGTAACAAGTCCATACAATAGTGATGGCACACCCATCACCTAATGACTCAGAAGGCTGACTATTTACCTTCTAAACCCCAACTCACCTGGGGAGGAGATATCCTGAACAGCCTGCCACCTGCTCTTCAGCTGTTTACTTAAAAACTAGCTTTGAAATGGCTGATTAACCCCTCTCAGCAATTAGTGTGCAGGAGCAATTTCCCTAGGTTCATATCACTGACATGAGCAACTTCAGTGAAACATATTTGTCACAGTGGGTTTGGAAAATGACAAGACCTCTAATATAAGAATTCTAGCCTTGGTTAGAAAGAGGGTCTTCTGGCATTCCAAGACACTTTTTGTACCTACACAACTTCCACTAGCTGCACAGACTGTTGTTTTTGGTGATGGATCGTGTAGATCTGTAACCACAAGTATACAGCTACACATAGACTACGTCTAGGTTTGTAGAAGATAAAAATAGAAAGGTTGAATTTTTTTTTCAAACAGTTGAGCCATATGGTAGATTTTAACATGTATTAACCTCTACATCCCATATGTCAAAGTCAAGGCCCGCGGGCCAGATCGGCCTGCGAATTGATTATCTATGGCCCCTGGATGATATTTAATTACTATTAGATCCGGCCCGCAGGCCACAGCCGCCTGCTGGTGTTTTGCACGCACCAACACTACATTTCCCACAATGCACCGGTAGCAGGGCCGGCGTCAGAACCCGGCACACCGGGCAAGTGCTGAAGTCACTTTCCGGCAGGCAGAAGAGAGCAGAAGATCTGATGTAAGTGCTCCTGCCTCGTGTGTCTGTGGAGCTGCAGATTCAGCGTAGAAGGGGGATGATTTATTGTTTGCTTGTGTGTGGGTGGAATTCCTTCTTTGTGGAGGGGATCTATTCTGTGTGGGGGGAATTATTCAGTGTGGAGGGGGTATTTATTATTTGTGTGGAGGGGGGATTATTCAGTGTGGAGGGGGTATTTATTATTTGTGTGGAGGGGGATTATTCAGTGTGGAGGGGGTATTTATTATTTGTGTGGAGGGGGATTATTCAGTGTGGAGGGGGTATTTATTATTTGTGTGGAGGGGGATTATTCAGTGTGGAGGGGGTATTTATTATTTGTGTGGAGGGGGATTATTCTGTGTGTTGGGGATTATTCAATGTGAAGGAGATTTATTATTTGTGTGGAGGGGGATTATTTAGTGTGGAGGGGGTATTTATTATTTGTGTGGAGGGGGGGATTATTCTGTGTGTTGTGGGGATTATTCAGTGTAAGGGGGATTTATTATTTGTGTGGAGGGGGATTATTCTGTGTTTTGGGGGATTGATTATTCAGTGTGAGGGGGATTTATTATTAGTGTGGATGGGGGATTATTCAGTGTAAGGGGGATTTATTATTTGTGTGGAGGGGGATTATTCAGTGTGGAGGGGGTATTTATTATTTGTGTGGAGGGGGATTATTCAGTGTGGAGGGGGTATTTATTATTTGTGTGGAGGGGGAATTATTCTGTGTGGAGGGGGTATTTATTATTTGTGTGGAGGGGGATTATTCAGTGTGGAGGGGGTATTTATTATTTGTGTGGAGGGGGATTATTCAGTGTGGAGGGGGTATTTATTATTTGTGTGGAGGGGGATTATTCAGTGTGGAGGGGGTATTTATTATTTGTGTGGAGGGGGGATTATTCAGTGTGGAGGGGGTATTTATTATTTGTGTGGAGGGGGATTATTCAGTGTGGAGGGGGTATTTATTATTTGTGTGGAGGGGGATTATTCAGTGTGGAGGGGGTATTTATTATTTGTGTGGAGGGGGGATTATTCTGTGTGTTGGGGGATTATTCAATGTGAAGGAGATTTATTATTTGTGTGGAGGGGGTATTATTCAGTGTGGAGGGGGTATTTGTGTAGAGGGGGGATTATTCTGTGTGTTGGGGGATTATTCAGTGTGAGGGGGATTTATTATTAGTGTAAAGGGGAGATTATTCAGTGTGAAAGGGGGATTAGGGTTAGGGGGTGGGTGTGGAGGGGGGCGCAAAACTGAGTTCTTGCCCTGGGTGCCAGAAAACCTAGATACACCTCTGCCGGCGCCTGTTAGCGGAGGAGAGCGGTGTTAGCGCCGCCACTGGGCCCCCCGCTTGCTGTTTGGCTGTTGAAAATGTTTTAACTTGAAGTTACTGACAGAGCCATAACAAAATATTGCCATATTCATTTAATCATTAAATAATGTACACTGTGTTAGGTCTTGGTTCAATAGGCTATGTGCAATCATTTCGATATGTTTTAATAAACATTGAACCAGTCCGGCCCTCGGCTTGTAGCAAATTTGTTTTTTTGGCCTCGGTGTGTTTGACTTTGACATCCCTGCTCTACATGATAGGACTTTGAGCACATTTGAAAGCTAGAGCTAAACCATACCTCACATTATTCCACCGGATGATTCATTAAATTTTTTTAATTCAAAATTCTCCCTTTTTGCTGCTAAGCAGTGATGGGCAAGCAGTAAAATGCTTGGGTACTTGTTGCTTGGGTTGAGCAAATCGGAATGCTAGGGTGCTCGACCCGAGCAACGAGCCCAATGAAAGTCTGTGGGAAACTCGAGCATTTTTTCTGTAGCGCCCCCGTCAGTCTGCAGATGGACTAAAAATTGCTGAAATCGATGGGAACAGTGCTCAAATGACATGGGAACAGCATGGGGAAGACCCCTGGAAGCATTTCTGACTCCTAGGTCACTGCTGTGAACAATGTTGTCAGAGTCTTTTGCCACTTTTACAGACTCACAATAAAACATACAAAAACGAAACCAAAATGGATTTTCCTGGGAAATATGTTAAGGAACATCCTTTCCAGGGTAATGACTTGTATATAAGGCAAAAGAAATACCGTATTTTTCGGACTATAAGACGCACCGACCATAAGACGCACCCCAAATTTTCAGAAGGAAAACAGGGAAAAAAAAATAATGTGTCAAATGGGGGTCCGTCTTACAGTCCGAAGTGCTCTGTGTTGCAGGGGTGCTCTGTGGGGTGGCTGTGCTGTGTGGGGTGGCTATGCTCTGTGGGGTGGCTGTGCTCTGTGGGGTGGCTGTGCTCTGTGGGGTCGCTGTGCTCTGTGGGGTCGCTGTGCAATATATGGTACTCACATCCCATAGCGGTGGTCCCAATGCAGCCTCCTGTGCTCTGTGGTGTCTGGCCAGCAGCGGGGCTCTGTGCTGCGTGGGGGGCTCCGCCGGCATTTCCCTCTTAGCCGGACAGCCCCCCGCAGCTCCGCTGCTGCGGCCTCCTGATACATGGCCGCCAGCGGCCTCCGGTGGCGGTCCCGACGAAGTCTTCCGTGCGGTGGTTCCGGGGCAGCAGCCGGCTCTGTGCTGCAGGGGGGCTCCGCCGGCATTTCGGTCTTAGCCGGAAAGCCCCCCGCAGCTCCGCTCTCTCCTGCATCTCGGTGGCGTCCTCAAACATGGCCACCAGGGGACTCCGGTAAGATGGCCGCCAAATCTCATTCAAGTCTCGGCAACGAGATCTCGGGAGAAGAGATCTCGTTGCCGAGACTTGAATGAGATTTGGCGGCCATCTTACCGGAGTCCCCTGGCGGCCATGTTTGAGGACGCCACCGAGATGCAGGAGAGAGCGGAGCTGCGGGGGGCTTTCCGGCTAAGACCGAAATGCCGGCGGAGCCCCCCTGCAGCACAGAGCCGGCTGCTGCCCCGGAACCACCGCACGGAAGACTTCGTCGGGACCGCCACCGGAGGCCGCTGGCGGCCATGTATCAGGAGGCCGCAGCAGCGGAGCTGCGGTGGGCTGTCCGGCTAAGAGGGAAATGCCGGCGGAGCCCCCCACGCAGCACAGAGCCCCGCTGCTGGCCAGACACCACAGGAAGGCTGCCGCCGCCACCGGGACCGCCGCCGCCGCCACCGGATTTTTTGGTATGTTGGGACCATAAGGCGCACCCCCATTTTCCCCCAAATTTTGGGGGGAAAAAAGTGCGTCTTATGGTCCAAAAAATACGGTAACCAAAAACAAAAATGTTCCTCCACCACTAGGGCTATGTTCACATGTAGCGTTTTTGATGCGTTTTTCAACTTTAGCATTGCTTTCAACCAAGACAAATGCATTCACTGGGAAATGTCATTTTAACATTTTACAACCTTAGCTGGCCATGTGGTGTGTGACATATCAGACACATCCTGTTTCATTTATGAAGGAGGGACTCTGAAAGCCACAAAGCCTATTTTTATAGAGCCATTACTATTCTTAGAGATCCATCAGCGGCTACGCTTTGTTGTGCCCATTATTAAACAGTGGGTCTCTTATACTGCTATTGCCTATGCAGTGAGTGGCTGGGCTGCCAAAAATAAGGACGCACCCAATACCCTTTTGAAGAGACTTACAGGAGGGCCACCTGAAAGCAATGTTCCCATTATTAGGAAGTTGGTACTCCCATACTAGAAAAGAAAATTGAATCAGAAAACTGAATTTAAATAAAAAAATTCTTCTTTATTTCATTCTTTTAAAAAAGTAGTTCAAACGAATTGTAAAATCATGTTCTTACGCGTTTCTGGCCGTAGCCCTTAGTCGATATTGTACGACTAAGGGCTACAGCCAGAAACGCGTAAGAATGCTACATGATTTTATAATTTGTCTGTACCACTTTTTTTTAAAGAATGATATAAAGAAGATTTTTTTTTTATTGAAATTCAGTTTGCTGATCCAATTTTCTTTTCTAATTTATCCGATGGTCAAACGGAATCTGAATCCTAACTGCAGCATCAGAGGCTATCTACCATATAACACACGGTGAGGCACTATTCCCTTTCTTTTGTTGGTTTTTCTTGTACCCCTATACCGTTTGCCTATGCAGTAAATGCAAGGCCTGCCCTGCACTAAATATAGACACACTCCAATACCCCTTTGAAGATCCATACAGGAGGGCCACCTGAAAGCAATGTTCACATTATTAGGAAGTTGGTACTCCCATACTGTTTGACTATGCAGTGAATGCAACACCTGCCCCAAATTTGGACGCAACACAATAACCCTTTGAAGAGCCATACAAGAGGGCCACTGAAAGCAAAGTTCCCATTATTAGGAAGTTGGTACTCCCATACTGTTTGGCTATGCAGTGAATGCAACACCTGCCCCAAAATTGGAAGCACCACAATAACCCTTTGAAGAGCCATACAGGAGGGCCACCTGAAAGCATTGTTCCCATTATTAGGAAGTTGGTACTCCAATACGGTTTGCCTATGCAGTGAATGCAAGGCCTGCCCTGCACCAAATGTAGACGCACCACAATACCCCTTTGAAGAGACATACAGGAGGGCCTCCTGAAAGCAATGTTCCCATTATTAGGAAGTTGGTACTCCCATATTGTTTGCCTATGCAGTGAATTGCAGTGTTGAGGCTGAAGAACTTGCAGTGTCGAGGCTCAAGAACCTGCAGTGTAGAATTTCAGTGTTGAGCCTGAACAACCTGCATTGGAGAATTGCAGTGTTGAGGCTAAAGACCTGGCAGTGGAGAATTGCAGTGTTGAGGCTCAAGAACCTGCATAGGAGAATTTCAGTGTTCAGGCTGAAGACCCGGCAGTGGAGAATTGCAGTGTTGAGGCTCGAGAACCTACAGTGGAGAATTGCAGTGTTGAGATTGAATAATCTGCAATGGAGTATTGCAGTGTTGAGGCTGAAGACTCGACAGTAGAGATTTGCAGTGTTGAGGCTGAAGACCTGTCAATGGAGAATTGCAGTATTGATGCTGAAGACCGGCAGTGAAGAATTGCAGTGTTGAGGCTGAAGAACCTGCATTTGAGAATTGCAGTGTTGAGGATGACGACCCTGCAGTGGAGAATTGCAGTGTTGATAATGAAGACCCAGCAGTGGACAATAGCAGTGTTGATGCTGACGACCCGGCAGTGGAGAATTGCAGTGCTGAGGCTGAAGAACCTGCATTGGAGAATTGCAGTGTTGAGGCTGAAGACTCGGCAGTGGAGAATTGCAGTGTTGAGCCTGAAGAACCTGCATTGGAGTATTGCAGTGTTGAGGTTGAAGACACAGAAGTGGAGAATTGCAGTGTTGTGGCTCAAAAACCTGCAGTGTAGAATTTTAGTGTTGGGCCTGAAGAACCTGCATTGGAGAATTGTAGTGTTGTGGCTAAAGACCCGAAAGTGGAGAATTGCAGCATTGAGGCTCAAGAACCGACAGTGGAGAATTGCAGTGTTGTGGCTGAAGACCCGGCAGTGGAGAATTGCAGTGTTGTGGCTGAAGAACCTGCAGTGGAGAATTGCAATATTGAACCTGAAGAGCCTGCAGTGAATTGCAGTGTTGAGGCTGAAGAATCGGCAGTGGAGGATTGCATTGTTGAAGCTGACCAACCCCTACAGTTCCCATTATTAGGAAGTGGGTCTCCCAAACTGTTTGCCTATGCAGTGAATGAAAAACGAAGGAAAAAGGCCAAATTTACAATCCAATTGATAAAAAATGTATTTTATTTATTGATACAATGTTAAAATGTAGGTAAAGGTAGAAACAAATACACAGGAAACAAGAAGAGGACGCAATACACTGGGGACAGATAAAAAATATGTTAAAAAGATGTTGGTTAAAGTAGCACTATAAAAAATAATGAATAATAAATAATATAAAAGGCTGCTAATATTAAGAATAACCAAATAATGAATATATAAAGATGGATCCTCATAAAAAAGCATTAAGCATAAAGCAAGAATGGCAGAAAAAAAATAAAGAATAAGGGCAGGGAAAAACCATTGTAATATTTATCAAAAAATTATAAAGTGCTTGTGCTAGTGTTATCCCCTTGAAACTGTGATAAACATGACTAATAATAATGCGGTATGATAGGGTACAATATAATATATAATGACTGCAAAAGAAGGTACTATATTATCAATATAAGGTGCAAGTGCCTGTACTGTATTATGAAACCACTGTTGATCAAGTGGAAGGGATCAAATCAATAAGTGCTCACAGTGTGAAAAAATGACATGCTGCCATATGGTGGAAAGATTAAATACCTGCTATAAAGGTAAGTACGAGGGTCCAGCTGCTGTCCCAAGGATTCCTCCACCCCAATGCGCGTTTTGGCGTCTGCCTTCGTCAGGGGCAAGCGCTATCCAGGGGAAGAGTGTTATTTATGATGCAGGATACCAATGAGAGCGGGGATGGGCATGGTTTGACGCGTGACCACACTGGAGGTTACAGATGCCACCACCCAGCTGCCCCACGTGACCCACAACACCGCAATCAGCTGATGCGATGGCATGGGGATGCGAGAGCGGGGGGATAGGGCCACCTAGAACGCAGGGCGGGCGTGCGTTCCAACAGGCCCGCTGTCATGGGTGGAGAAGAGAAAGATCTTGTGATCAGGTCCAGGCAGATAAAAGGGAAGGTCCTGATGGATTTGCAAACCATGTTAGAAATGAACAAAGGAATATAAATAAATGAATAATGTAAAGTAAATAATGAAATGTGATCAAAGACGATATGTACCATACAATAGAAAAAATTATTTAGAGAACAGAGTGTATAATGTAATAGGAATGGCTAGGAAGGTGAGAGAGTCATGAGTGAAGGGGAAAGAGGAAAAAATGAGGGAATGTGAAAATAAAAATAAAATCAATTATATATATAGGAAAGTTCATAACATAATTAGGGCATAGTCATAAATATAAATGTAAAAAGTGAATGTGTAAAAATAATCATGGAGAAAAGGATATATGTTGTCCCAAATTGATCATAGTGAATAGAACTTGAGAATTCATCATAAAAATATATGAAAAAAATGTAAAAACATACAGTACAGACCAAAAGTTTTGACACACCTTCTCATTCAAAGATTTTTCTGCATTTTCATGACTATGAAAATTGTAGAATCACACTGAAGGCATCAAAACTATGAATTAACACATGTGGAGTTATACATTACACTTTACAAAAAAGTGTGAAACAACTGAAAATATGTCTTATATTCTAGGTTCTTCAAAGTAGCCACCTTTTGCTTTGATTACTGCTTTGCGCGCAGAAAAAGTGAACGGATGGATTCTACATGCCTAGTTCCCACCGTGAAGCATGAGGAGGAGGTGTGAGGGTGTGGGGGTGCTTTGCTGGTGACACTGTTGGGGATTTATTCAAATTGAAGGCATAGTGAACCAGAATGGCTACTACAGCATCTTGCAGCAGCATGCTATTCCATCCGGTTTGCGTTTAGTTGGACCATCATTTATTTTTCAACAGGAAAATGACCCCAAACACACCTCCAGACTGTGTAAGGGCTATTTGACAGAGAAGGAGAGTGATGGGGTGTTACGCCAGATGACCTGGCCTCCACAGTCACCAGACCTGAACCCAATCAAGATGGTTTGGGGTGAGCTGGACCGCTCACTGCTTCAATTTTGAATAAATCCCCAACAGTGTCACCAGCAAAGCACCCCCACACCATCACACCACCTCCTCCATGCTTCTGTGTGGCCCAGCTTCGCAAGGCACACATGTCTCCTGGAAAATGCACAGGAAGGTAACTGTAAAGCTTGATATTCATTCACGCATACTTCTCAGCATTGCCACTAGAGGCATATCAGACTATTTAGTAGTGTGACGTAGCAAAGTTAGTCAGTCAAGCCTAGGGTGGCTCAGGAGTGAGTCATTCCAGTCAGAGCTCAGTCTGAGCTAGACAGAGGAGATTCAATTTCCTGTCTTTGGACAGAGAAGATCAGATTAGTCTTGGAGGGAGAGGAGAGAAGACTGAACCCACACAGAGCTTGTGTAGCTCATCTGATAAGAAAGTGGAGGCTAGTACGGGTGAAGTGAATCATCCTAGCCTAGTCAGAGCTACCCCTTAACCTGCTACTCAGAACAAGCTGTCTGTGTTCCTTAAGAAAGAAGGAAGGAAAGGAATTACAGCAGTTATACCAACGAGTCAACTGAGAACAGGTCAGTGAGCATTGAAGAAAAGCTGACCTTTGTACGATTGCTACACGTGCTTATGTTAAGAGCGAGAGCAGGGCGAAGGGCGAGTGGAGAAGTAAGAGTGACAAAGGGACAAATCACCCTCACTCAGTTAACCGGACACCGGGGTCCGAAGCGTTGCTAGTGCTTCACGCCTAGTAATAAGAAAACCGGAGGCTTTCTGGACTACAAGTCGCAGAAGGTAGCCCTAAGTGCTGATACGTAACCGGAGTCAGGGAGAACAGGAGTCTAGCCTGATCAGCAAATATAGACTTAGTTCTCTCAACATCTGATAATCAGAGACATAGAAGGCTCCACCACAATGTTGGCCGGGCGCAGTTGCTATTGAAAGAGTTGCACTTGACTTTATGCAAGTTGTACTCACACACAGAAAAAGGATAAAGGAGGCCTCTAACCTGCTCAACAGTTTTCCTGAATGTGCATTCTCCAACCTGACCAGCTTCCCGGGACATACCTGCAACACCTACAAGTAAAGGTATGGAAAGAGACTGCATTGTGTGTGACTGAATTCTTATCTGCACCCTGCATCACCACCATAGACTTTGAGGGACCAGTCCCACCTGTGGGGGACTCAACATCTAGCTGCCATAACATCCCCTCAGAGATCTACCCTGCAGCGCTGGTCAATCAGATCAGAAACCACAGGTGGCGTCACGAACTATAACTATAATCCCCTGTAAATATTCCCCCATTGCATGACCGCCAGGGCCACGGACCGAGCTCTGCTGCCAGTGACAACTCCCATAGACTTCCATGGGCTCGGTTCCGAGTACCCCATAGCCCTGGTACCACCAATGTGGTGTGCGTCACTTCACGGTGGGAACCAGGCATGTAAAGTCCACCCGTTCACCTTTTCTGCATGCAAAGCAGTAATCAAAGCAAAAGGTGGCCACTTTGAGGCTAAGTTCACACGTTGCGGAATTGCCGCGGAAATTTCCACGGCAATCCCGCACTTCTCTGCCGCGGGAAATACGCATTTTTTTTGTATGCATATTCCCGCCAGAAACTAGCGTTTTGCAAGCGTAATTAGCTTGCAGAATGCTAGCGTTTTCCTAGCGATCTGTAGCATCGCTTGGAAAACTGATTGACAGGTTGGTCACACGAGTCAAACATAGTGTTTGACTCGTGTGACCAACTTTTTACTATTGATGCCGCCTATGCCGCATCAATAGTAAAAAGATCTAATGTAAAAATAATAAAAAAAATAATAAATAATGATATTCTCACCTTCCGGCGGCCCCCAAAGCTTTCCCGCCTCTCAGCGACGCTCCCGGCAACTCCCGTTCCCAGGCGTCCTTTGCGACAGACCCCAGATGACGTAGCATCACGCGAGACCGCTACGTCATCTGGGGTCATTGTCGCAAAGGACCCCTGGGAACGGGAGCGTCGCTGAGAGGCGGGAAGGCTTCGGGGGCCGCCGGAAGGTGAGAATATCATTATTTTTTATTTTAATTATTGTTTTACCAGGGATATGGTACCCAGGGCCTGGAGGAGAGTCTCCTCTCCTCCGGACCCTGGGTACCATCCGCACATGAACCGCTTACATTCCGCATAGCCACATGCGGAAAGTAAGTGGTTCAATTCATTCCTATGGCGGCGATTCCGCCGAGATTACGCAAAATTAATGAACATGTTGCTATTTTTTCCGCGAAGCGTTTTTTTCGCGGAAAAAAACGCTGCATGTGCACAAAAATTGCGGAATCCATTTAAATGAATAGGATGCTTAATGCTTGCGTTTTTTTCGCGTTTTTGCCGCGGGAAAAAACGCGAAAAAAACTCGAAAATTCCTGGCGTGTGCACTTAGCCTGAAGAACCTAGAATATAAGACATATTTTCAGTTGTTTCACACTTTTTTATAAAGTGTAATGTATAATTTCACATGTGGTAATTCATAGTTTTGATGCCTTCAGTGTGATTCTACAATTTACATAGTCATGAAAATACAGAAAAATCATTGAATGAGAAGGTGTGTCCAAACTTTTGGTCTGTACTGCATATAATGAAAAAATGAAAAAAAAATATAATAATGGAGGTATAGATGTGCATAATAATGTTGGTGAATAAAAAATGGGAATTCAATAGGAACAGAATTAAAGAAAAAATGAAAAGAAAATGAAAAGAAAAAATGAAGAAAAAATATATAAAGGAAAAAATTAATGAAAAATTTAAATAAAAAATAAAATAATTAAATGAAAATAATAATAATTATGGTTTCTTCTCCTTCTTCTTGTATTATTGATAGAAAAGATGTCATGACAATGAGTCCATGTTCCAAACGACTGACACTGCCCCCAATGGGCCGACCAATTCCAAGACTCCAAGAAGATGATCCCAAGAAAAAACAGCAACAAGTGAAAGCCACAGGTACATCAGGTATCTAAAAATAAATAAATAACTAATAAAATATATTAAATATATAATATAATACACTAGAGGGACGAGACAAATGAAAGAATGAGTGGAAAAAAGGGGGAGGAGTGGGGGGAAGGGGAAGGGAAGGGAGGGAAAAAGGGGAACAATCATCACATATAAAATGTATCACAGGACCAT
This sequence comes from Oophaga sylvatica, assembly GCA_033576555.1. Taxonomy (NCBI): domain Eukaryota; kingdom Metazoa; phylum Chordata; class Amphibia; order Anura; family Dendrobatidae; genus Oophaga; species Oophaga sylvatica. Next base: position 996,195 of record JARQOD010000010.1, read on the forward strand.
AAAATATATAGTATTGATAATAATTAAAATGCAATATATAGGGAATGAAAAAGATAAAAGAAAGAACCAACTGGATAACTAGGTGGTCAGAGAAACAGAGCAAAACTAATATTTTCATTCAGGACGTGTGGAAGTGTCGTGTTGAGGGTCCAGATCCATGTTGTTTCTTTTTGTGATAGTTTTTTACTTATGTTACCAACACGAATAGAGGGGGGAATAATGTCTATTCCTCTTACCTTCAATGCTGATGAGTCACTATTATGAAAAAGTTTGAAGCGCTTAGGTGTAGTTTTAAGACAGGAAAAACATTTTCGTTTCGAGCAGCAATAATACCATTGATAAGTTCTCTAATAACTCTGATTTTCAAATGGTGGATTATCAAACCAACGTAAATTTTTGGGCATGGACACACTGCATAATAAATTACCGCTTTAGAGTCACAGTTGATAAAGTGATTGATAGTGTATTCTTTAGAGCCCGTGGAGTTAGAAAAGACATGAGTTCTTTCCATGTTAGGACAGGCCACACAATATCCACAAGGAAAGCGGCCTTTTCATTGTGGAATCTGGTTCAGCAACGTCTCAGGCTCATTCTGATGATGACTGTGCACCAATATGTCTCTGATGTTTTTAGATCTGCGAAAGGTCATGTTGGGTTGGTTTTGTAAGTATTGATGCACTTTCTTACATATATAATTGATTGATTGATTTCATTTTTATTTTCACATTCCCTCATTTTTTCCTCTTTCCCCTTCACTCATGACTCTCTCACCTTCCTAGCCATTCCTATTACATTATACACTCTGTTCTCTAAATAATTTTTTCTAATTGTATGGTACATACCGTCTTTGTTCACATTTCATTATTTAATTTAAATTATTCATTCATTTCTATTCCTTTATTAATTTCTTACATGGTTTGCAAATCCTTCAGGACCTTCCCTTTTATGTGCCAGGACCTGATCACATGATCTTTCTCCTCTCCGCCCATGACAGCGGGTCGGGTGGGACGCATGCCCGCACTGCGTTCCAGGTGGCCTCGCCCTGTGTCTTCACGCCATAACATCAGCTGATTGTGGCGTTGTGGGTCACATGGGGCAGCTGGGTGGTGGCATCTGGTAACCTCCAGTGCGATCGCGCGTCAAACCATGCCCATCCCCGCTCTAATTGGTATCCTGCAGCATAAATAACACTCTTCCCCTGGATAGCGACACCCTCTGAAGAAGGCAGATGCTGAAACACGCGTCGGGGTGGAGGCATCCTTGGGACAGCAGCTAGACCCTCGTACTTACCTTAATAGCAGGTATTTAATCTTTTAACCATATGGCAGCATGTCATTTTTTCACACTGTGAGCACTGATTGATTTGATCCCTATCACTTGATCATCAGTGGCTTCATAATACAGTACAGGCACTTGCACCTTATATTGATAATATAGTAACTTCTTTTGCAGTCATTACATATTATCTTGTACCCTATCATACTGCATTATTATTAGACATGTTTATCACAGTTTCAAGGGATAACACTAGCACAAGCACGTTATCATTTTTTTATAAATATTACAATGGTTTTTCCCTGCCCATATTTTTTTCTGCCATTCCTGCTTTATGCTTAATGCTTTTTTATGAGGATCCATCTTTATATATTCATTATTTAGTTATTCTTAATATTAGCAGCCTTTTATATTATTTATTATTCATTAATTGTTATAGTGTTGATTTAACCAACATCCTTTTGACATATTTTTATCTGTCCCCAGTGTATTGTGTCCTCTTCTTGTTTCCTGTGTATTTGTTTCTACCTTTACCTACATTTTAACATTGTATCAATAAGTAAACTATACTTTTTATCAATTGGGTTGTAAATTCGGCCTTTTTCCTTCGTTTTTGATTTATTTTTGCCGATATGCTCTCTATTACATCCATATTACACATATAATAAATGGCATATATAGTAATATTCCTCATTTTGTACTAAAAATATACATTTTACTGCCATTTTGATTTCGTACTGTGCATTGTGTTTTTGAGATTGTGACTAAATCTTCAGTACTGTGTTCTCCACAGGTTTCCTCATAAACCATGGATCTAAAAGCCAAGGAGCAGTCTTGGCTTGGCTAAGTCAGCCAACTTTTTGATAGCGGTGGGTCAAATACCAGTGGAACTGGTGGTCAGACTCCTACTGATTTTAATTCTTCTATTAAAAATTTACTTTTTAAACGTACCGGGCTGTGGTGGAACAAGACATTCCTCTAAAACTATATAGCAAAGAATCTAATTCCAAGTGGTCTACGTATATGGGTCATCCCTTCTTTCCCCATTGAAGATTCTGATTTTATAAAAATTGGGAAGAAACCTGCAATCTTACATCCAAAAATTTATGGAATTACTAATTAATTTGAATATGAAAATGTTAGCCAACATTGATCATCAACTAGATGCTACATATACTCAGGCTAAAACTGAAATATCTACTGAAAATTTCCAAACCATTAACTTGTCCTTGGAAAAAGAACTAGATACTTGGGTCAAAAAACATTCAAGATAACCATGCCAAAAAATTGGCACGTGATATGAAAGACTTACAATCCAATAATAACTACCGGTGGAGAAGACCTTATGCTCAAGATCCTTCTCGGATACAGTCTGGATCCATGTCCTCATATCTATCCATGAGTGAATACTCAGGATACCTCAACTGCTTCTTCCATGTCATTAAAATAAACCACTAAACGCAACAGAAATCAACGCAACCTTCCATACAGGACAAACCATGACTATTCTTCTGATGATAAACAGTATAAGGTAATTAATCTGATTTCTCACACATTGTCCGATGTTGATTTGGAAGTCCTCAACAGGGGACTCTACTTCTGTCTTACTTTTAACATGGACACTTTTTCCGCCATTAAAGACTTGCATCTTTTTGCAAGATCTTTATTTTTCAAAAAGATTTTTCATGACGAAAATACACTCACTTTATTTCCTACAGAGCAGGAACAAGAGGCACTACATATCTTAAATGAACTTGCCCTTGAACATACCACTGTAGAAAGAGGTGAGATTCCACCTTGTATTGCCCCACGATCAAAAAAATTTCCTCTTTTCTCCTCCTGTTCTAACCTTGATTTTTTTGTAACAATCGTTAGGGAGGATTTTAAGAAATTACCACGGTACACAAAAAATGGGAATATGAGTTTAATTGAGCGGAAAAGTGTAGAAAAATTATAAACATTATCAAGATGTTGTAATAAAACCTGCCAACAAAGGGGGAAATGTAGTTTTGTGGCCCATACTGAAGTATGAAACTGAGGCTTTTAGACAATTTAAAAAAAAATGCTATGAAAAGCTTTCTTTCAAGCCATTCTCATCCAAATTGATGGATATATTGGAACAGGATAAAACAAGGGGAACTACTACCAAGGAACTGTTTGAGGCACTTTTGATTAAAGAACCCACTATCCCTACTCTTTATCTTTTGCCGAAAATACACACAAACTGTGAAGACCCCCCGGGGCGACCTATGGTGTCGGGCAACAATAATTTTGTGGAAAATGTGAATAAATTGATTGACACCAAACTCAAACATCTTGTGGAATATCTTCCTTCTTTTACTTTAGATACTGGAGATTTCTTCAAAAAAAATTGATGGTTTACAGTTGTCAAGCACACTGATGGTCTCCATGCAACCAAATGTTTCCTCTCTATGTCTAACTATTCCACTAGTATGATTAAATTCATCATCCAATTATTAGAAGTTCATTTTAACCCATAATTTCTTCACTTTCAAAGGGTCCATCTATCTACAGCTTCAGGGCACAGCCATGGGTGCATCATTTGCACCTTCATACGCCAACCTTTTTCTGGGGCTGTGGGAGAGGAATCTCTTTTCATCTGACAGTCATCAGCATATGCACCGTGTCCTTTTTTGGGCATGTTACATAGATTATATTGTTATAATTCGGAAGGGTACACCAGAATCCCTGAATCCCATTCTGTTGAATTCTTAGATGTGAAAGTGAAACGAGATTTTTCAAATATTTTACAAACAGACTTATATAGGAAACCCACTTCCACAAATTAATTGCTCCATGCATCTTCATCTCACCCTGAACCACTGAAACGCTCAGTACCTGTAAGCCAATTTCTACGTCTCAAATGTGTTTCTACAGATCTTGAATTTGAAAAGAAGGCATTTGATTTAAAATCAAGATTTTTTCATAGGGGTATAGTCACAGATCTATTAAATGAGCATATCAAAGGGCCAAAAATACCCCTAGGAATGATCTTTTTAATTCTTCTAACAAACCATCTCCATCTTCGGTGTTACGATTTATCACCGACTTTCATTCTCAAGCCAAGTCAATGAGGGAGATTTTGCAAAAATCTTGGCCTATTCTGTTATCTGACCTAATTTTGGCCCAATGCTTACAAAACCAACCCAACATGACCTTTCGCAGATCTAAAAACATCAGAGACATATTGGTGCACAGTCATCATTAGAATAAGCCTCAGATGTTTTGAACCAGATTCCACCACGGAAAAGCAGCTTTCCTTGTAGATATTGTGTGGCCTGTCCTAAAATGGAAAGAACTCATATTTTTTCTAACTCCAAGGGCTCTAAAGAATACACTATCACTTTATCAACTGTGAACCTAAAGCGGTAATTTATTACGCTGTGTGTCCATGCCCAAAAATTTACGTTGGTTTGACAATCCACCATTTGAAAATCAGAGTTAGAGAACTTATCAATGATATTTCCGGTCTTAAAACTATACATAAGAACTTCAAACTATTTCATAATTGTGACTCATCAGCATTGAAGGTAAGAGGAATAGACATTATTTCCCCCTCTATTTGTGGTGGTAACATAAGCAAAAAACTATCACAAAAAGAAACAACATGGATCTGGACCCTCAACACGACACATCCACACGTCCTGAATGAAACATTAGTTTTGTTCCGTTTCTCTGACCACCTAGTTATCCAGTTCGTTCTTTCTGTTATCTTTTTCATTCCCTATATATTGCATTTTAATTATTTTCAATACTATATATTTTATGGCCTGTGATACATTTTATATGTTCCCCTTTTTCCCTCCCTTCCCTTCCCCCCCACTCCTCCCCCTTTTTTCCACTCATTCTTTCATTTGTCTCGTCCCTCTAGTGTATTATATTATATATTTAATATATTTTCTTATATATTTATTTTTAGATACCTGATGTACCTGTGGCTTTCACTTGTTGCTGTTTTTTCTTTGCACCATCTCCTTGGAGTCTTGGAATTGGTCGGCCGATTGGGGGCAGTGTCAGTCGTTTGGAACATGGACTCATTGTCATGACATCTTTTCTATCAATAATACAAGAAGAAGGAGAAGAAACCATAACTATTATTATTTTGATGTAATTATTTTTAATTTATTTTTTCCTTTACATATTTTTCTTTTCATTTTTTTCTCTAATTCTGCTCCTATTTAATTCCCATTTTTTATTCACCAACATTATTATGCGCATCTATACCACCATTATTACATATATTTTTTTTCATTTTCATTATATATGTTATATATATATAGAGAGAGAGAGAGAGAGAGGGGGGATCTGCCTTTCAGGAACAGGAAACCTACAGATACAAAAAGGGCGGCACCTCTCCCACGCATCAGTTGGATTACAGAGCTTTAGAGGACCTCCATGGTTAATGGCACATAATATATACAAAACCTGAATAATTTCCCACACGTGGAAACTTATAAGCGGAAGAAATGAGCACCCACATGTGAAGGGAGGGAACTAAGGGTGCTGTCATGGGCTTCCAAAAAATACCGCTACCGGTACATAACTTAACCCCTCTCTGCCATCCGACGTACTATTCCGTCCATGTGACCCTGGACCTCATTCCCATGGACGGAATAGTATGTCATATGCGAACAGCTGACACCCAGCACTATGTGTCAGGAGCGGTCACGGACCGCTTCCGGCACATTAACCCCTGGCACACCGCGATCAAACATGATCGCGGTGTACCGGGGGCGCAGGGGAGGATCGCGCAGGGGGGGTTCCCTGCGCGCTCCCCTGAGACCCTAAGAACAGCGCGATGTGTCGCGCTGTTCCGAGGGTCCATCCTCCCTCCAGGTCCCCGGATCCAAGATGGCGCCGGGGTCCTGCAGGGAGGCGGCTTCCTCAGTGCCTGCTGAGAGCAGGCACTGAGAAGCCTGCAGCGATGCCAGAGCGATCGCTGGTGTGACAGAGTGCTGTGCACACTGTCACACCAGCGATCTGCTAAAATACTGTGATGTCCCACCCTGGGACAAAGTAAAAAAGTAAAAAAAATAAAAATAAAAAGGGTAAAAAAAATAAATAAATAAATAAATAAATATTCCCCAATAAATTCATTTCTTCCTGTAAATAAAAAAAACAAAACAATAAAAGTACAAATATTTGGTATCGCCGCGTCCGTAACGACCCCCCCTATAAAACTGTCCCACTAGTTAACCCCTTTAGTGAACCCCTTAAAAAAAAAAACTAAGCAAAAAATCAATGCTTTATCATCATACCGCCGAACAAAAAGTGGAATAACACGCGATCAAAAAGACCAATAGAAATAAACATGGTACCGCTGAAAACGTAATCTTGTCCCGCAAAAAACGAGCCGTCATACAGCATCACCAGCGAAAAAATAAAAAAGTTATAGCTCGCAGAATAAAGCGATGCAAAAATAATAATTTTTTATATAAAATTGTTTTTATTCTATAAAAGCGCCAAAACATAAAAAAATGATATAAATGAGGTATCGTCGTAATCGTACTAACCCGAAGAATAAAACTGCTTTATCAATTTTACTACACGCGGAACGGTATAAACGCCTCCCCCAAAAGAAATTCATGAATTGCTGATTTTTGTTCATTCTAACCTCCCAAAAATCAAAATAAAAAGCGATCAAAAAATGTCACATGCTCAAAAATGATACCAATAAAAACGTCACCTCGTCCTGCAAAAAATAAGACCTCACATGACTCTGTGGGCCAAAATATGCAAAAATTATAGCTCTCAAAATGTGGTGATGCAAAAACTATTTTTTGCAATAAAAAGCGTCTTTTAGCGTGACAGCTGCCAATCATAAAAAACCCGCTATAAATAGTAAATCAAACCCCCCTTTATCACCCCCTTAGTTAGGGAAAAATAATAAAATGAAAAAATGTATTTATTTCCATTTTCCCATTAGGGTTAGGGTTGCGGCTAAAGTTAGGGTTAGGGTTGGCGCTAACGTTAGGATTAAGGTTAGGGTTGGGATTAGGGTTAGGGGTGTGTTAGGGTTAGGTTTGTGGTTAGGGTTGGGACTAGGGTTAGGGGTGGGTTGGGGTTAGGGTTGGAGTTAGAATTGGGGGGTTTCTGCTGTTTAGGCACATCAGGGGCTCTCCAAATGTGACATGGCGTCTGATCTCAATTCCAGCCAATTCTGCATTGAAAAAGTCAAACAGTGCTTCTTCCCTTCTGAGCTCTGCCATGCGCCCAAACAGTAGTTTACCCCCACATATGGGGTATCAGCGTACTCTGGACCACAAGAGTTATTGTGCAATTTGTCCTATTTCTTCTGTTACCCTTGGGAAAATAAAAACTGGGGGCGACAAAATCATTTTTGTAAAAAAAAAAAAAGATTTATTTGTTTTTACGGCTGTATGTTATAAAACTTCTGTGAAGCACTAGGGCCTTCATAGCGCTCACCACACATCTAGATAAGTTCCTTGTGGGGTCTATTTTCCAAAATGGGGTCACTTGTGGGGGTTCCCACTGTTTAGGCGCATCAGGGGCTCTCCAAATGCGACATGACGCCCCCAGACCATTCCATTAAAGTCTGCAATCCAAAACATCACTACTTCCCTTCCGAGCCCAGACGTGCACCCATACAGTCGTTTTCTCACACATATTGGGTATCAGCGTACTCAGGACAAATTGGACAACAAATTTTGGGGTCCAATTTCTCCTGTTACCCTTGTGAAAATAAAATATTGGGGGCGAAAAAATCATTTTTGTAAAAAAAAAAAAAAGATTTTTAATTTTTACAGCTGTACGTTATAAACTTCTGTGAAGCACTTCGGGGTTCAAAGTGCTCAACACACATCTAGATAAGTTCCTTGTGGGGTCTATTTTCCAAAATGGGGTCACTTGTGGGGGTTTCCACTGTTTAGGCGCATCAGGGGCTCTCCAAATGCGACATGACGCCCCCAGACAATTCCATCAAAGTCTGCAATCCAAAACGTCACTACTTCCCTTCCGAGCCCCGACATGCGCCCATACAGTAGTTTACTCCCACATATTGGGTATCAGCTTACTCAGGACAAATTGGACAACAAATTTTGGGGTCCAATTTCTCCTGTTACCCTTGTGAAAATAAAATATTGGGGGCGAAAAAAATCATTTTTGTAAAAAAAAAAAAAGATTTTTAATTTTTACAGCTGTACGTTATAAACTTCTGTGAAGCACTTCAGGGTTCAAAGTGCTCACCACACATCTAGATAAGTTCCTTGAGGGGTCTAGTTTCCAAAATGGTGTCATTTGTGGGGGTTTCCACTGTTTAGGCAGATCAGGAGCTCTCCAAACACGACATGGCATCCAGCCAATTCTGCGTTGAAAAAGTCAAACGGCGCTCCTTCCCTTCCAAACTCTGCCATGCACCCAAACAGTGGTTTACCCCCACATATGGGGTATCAGCGTACTCAGGACAAATTGCACAATAACTTTTGGAGTCTTTTTACCCTTGGGAAAATAAAAATTGGGGTGAAAAGATCAATTTTGTGGAAAAAATATGATTTTTTAATTTTACGGCTCTACGTTATAAACTTGTGTGAAGCACTTGGGGGTTCAAATTGCTCACCAAAGATCTAGATAAGTTCCTTAGGAGGTCTAGTTTCCCAAATGGGGTCACTTGTGGGGGGTTTCCACTGTTTAGGCACATCAGGGGCTCTCCAAATGCAACATGGCGTCCAATCTCAATTCCAGCCAATTTTGGTTGGAAAAAGTCAAATGGTGCTCCTTCCATTCCGAGCTCTGCCATGCGCCCAAACAGTGGTTCCCCCCAACATATGGGGTATCAGCGTACTAAGGACAAATTGGACAACAACTTTTGTGGTCCAATTTCTCCTGTTACCCTTGGGAAAATAAAAAATTAGTGACTAAAAATAATTTTTGTGGGAAAAAAATTGGATTTTTTATTTTCATGCCCGGGCATTATAAACTTGTGTGAAGCTTTTGGGGTTCAAAGTGCTCACCAAAGATCTAGATAAGTTCCTTAGGGGGTCTAGCTTCCAAAATGGGGTCACTTTTGGGGGGTTTCCACTGTTTAGGCTCATCTGGGGTACTACAAACGGAACATGACCCCCATCAATGTTTGCATTCCAAAACGTTACTGCTTCCTTTCCAAGCCCTGCCGTGCGCCCAAACAGTTCCCCTCCCCACATATGGGGTATCAGCGTACTCAGGACAAATTGGACAACAACTTTTGGGGTCAAATTTCCTTGGGAAAAATCAAAAATTTGGGACTAAAAAATCATTTTTGTGGAAAAATTTTTTTTTTTTTTCACACCCAGGCATTATAAACTTTTGTGAAACACTTTGGGGTTCAAAGTGCTCACAACAGATCTAGATAAGTTCCTTAGGGGGTCTAGTTTCCAAAATGGTGTCACTTGTGGGGGGTTTCCACTGTTTAGGCCCATCAGGGGCTCTCCAAACGCGACATGGCGTCCAATCTCAACTCCAGCCAATTTTAGTTTGAAAAAGTCAAACGGCGCTCCTTCCCTTACGAGCTCTTCCGTTTGCCCAAACAGTGGTTTTCCCCCACATAAAGGGGTACTGGGTACTGGCGTACTCAGGAGAAATTGCACAACAACTTTATCTGCCCATTTTCTCCTTTTACCCTTATGAAAATAAAAAAAAGTTTGTAAAAGTTCATTTTTGTGGCTAAAAAGTTAAATATTCATTTTTCCTTCCACGTTGCTTCAGCTCCTGTGAAGCACCTGAAGGGTTAATAAACTTCTTGAATGTGGTTTTGAGAACCTTGAGGGGTGTAGTTTTTAGAATGGTGTCACTTTTGGGTATTTTCTGCTATATAGACCCCTCAAAGTGACTTCAAATATGAGGTGGTCCCTAAACAAAATGGCTTTGTAAATTTTGTTGTAAAAATTAGAAATTGCTGGTCAACTTTTAACCCTTATAATTTCCTAACAAAAAAAAATTTTAGTTCCAAAATTGTGCTGATGTAAAGTAGACATGTGGAAAATGTTATTTCTTAACTATTTTGTGTGACATATTTCTCTGTTTTAAGGGAAAAAAAATTCAAAGTTTGAAAATTGCAAAATTTTCCAAATTTTCGCCATATTTGCGTTTTTTTCAAAAATAAACGCAAGGTATATCGAAGAAATGTTACCACTAACGTGAAGTACAATATGTCACGAGAAAACAGTCTCAGAACCGCGAAGATCCGTTGAAGCGTTCCAGAGTTATAACTTCATAAAGAGACAGTGGTCAGAATTGTAAAAATTGGCCCGGTCATTAACGTGCAAACCACCCTTGGGGTTGAAGGGGTTAATGCTTTATTCGGAATCCCACGACAGCACCACGAGAGAATTACAGAGATGTAAACACTATCTTAGGGTGGGACTACAGCCTGCAGCACCCTTAACCCTAAGGTGAGATCTGAGGAAGCACCCATATCCAGACTATGATTAAAAAAGGTGGAAGGGGATGACCACATAGCCGCCTTACATATCTGGTCGATGGAAACTCCAGCTCTTTCTGCCCAAGAGGATGCCTAGGCTCGAGAGGAATGCGCCCTTAGATTCTGTGGAGGCAGTCCGCCACCTGCTGTATAAGCTAGAGAGATAGCCTCCCTAATCCATCTTGCTAAAGTACTCTTTGAAACACTAAAGGTACTGTCACACTAAACGAGATCGCTAACGAGATCGCTAAAGAGTCACCGATTTATGACGCAGTAGCGATCTCGTTAGCGACTTAGCTGTTTGTGACATGTAGCAGCGATGTGGCCCCTGCTGAGATGTCGTTGATCGCTCATGAACGTTCTGAGCCATTTTTTGGTCGTTGGTGTCCCGCTGGTGAGCCTGAATCGCTGAGTGTGACACCCTTTATGAACGACTTCACCAGTGTCGCAGGTGGGACTAGGTTTTCCCAACGAAAGCAGAGGTCGTTATACAGATCGCTGATGAGTTGTGTTTGGAATCTAACTAGCGATCACAGCGATCGCACCAGCGATCTCGCCAGGTCGTGTCGTTGTCGTGATCGCTAGTGCGATCGCTAAGTGTGACAGTGCCTTAAGACCCTTCCTACAACCCTGGAAGGATAAGGGCATTGTCCTTTTTCCAGGGATTAGTGACAGAGAGAAACTCTAGCATACATTTTCTAACATCTAAAGTGTGAAGCTTTTCCTCCTTCTGGTTAGTAAGGTTAGGGAGGAAGGAGGGGAGAACTATCTCTTGTGACCTGTGGAAGTCTCAGGCAACCTTGGGCAAGTAGGCAGGGTCTGGCCTAAACACTACCCTGTCATCCAAAATCTGCGTGTAAAGAAAAATTCTAGAGAGTGACTGGATATCGCTTATTCTACGTGCTGATGTAATAGCTATCAAAAAGGCTACCTTGAGGGATAGAATCTTAATTGAGGCAGATACCATGGGTTCAAATGGTGCCTCCATCATAACCATAAGGACTAAGTTCAAATCCCATATTTTTATTTTCACATTCCCTCATTTTTTCCTCTTTCTCCTTCACTCATGACTCTCACACCTTCCTAGCCATTCCTATTACATTACACACTCTATTGTCTAAATATTTTGTTCAATTGTATGGTACATACCATCTTTGTTCACATTTAATTATTTACCTTACATTATTCATTTATCTCTATTCCTTTATTCATTTCTTACATGGTTTGCAAATCCATCAGGACCTTCCCTTTTATCTGCCAGGACCTGATCACATGATCTTTCTCCTCTCCACCCATGACAGCGCTTTCCAGCTTGCCCGTTCCCTGCTCTCGCATCCCCACGCTTTCGCATCAGCTGATTGTGGCGTTGTGGGTCACGTGGAACGGCTGGGTGGTGGCACCTGGTAACCTCCAGTGCGGTCGCGCAAACCATGCCTATCCCCGCTCTCATTGGTATCCTGCAGCATAAATAACTCTCTTCCCCTGGATAGCGCCACCCCCTGACGAAGGCAGACGCCGAAACACGCGTCTGGGTGGACACATCCTTGGAACAGCAGCTGGACCCTCGTACTTACCTTTATAGCAGGTATTTAATCTTTCCACCATATGGCAGCATGTCATTTTTTCACACTGTGAGCACTTATTGATTTGATCCCTTCCACTTGATCATCAGTGGCTTCATAACACAGTACAGGCACTTGCACCTTATATTGATAATATAGTAACTTCTTTTGCAGTCATTATATATTATCTTGTACCGTATCACACCGCAATCTTATTAGCCATGTTTATCACAGTTTCAAGGAGATAACACTAGCACATGGACTTTATCATGTTTTGATAAATATTACAATGTTTTTTCCCTGCCCTTATTTATTTTTTTTCTGCCATTCCTGCTTTATGCTTAATACTTTTTTTATGAGGATCCATCTTTATATATTCATTATTTGATTATTCTTAATATTAGCAGCCTTTTATATTATTTATTATTCATTGTTATAGTGCTGCTTTAACCGACATCCTTTTGACAGATTTTTATTTGTCCTCAGTGTATTGTGTCCTCTTCTAGTTTCCTGTGTATTTGTTTCTACCTTTACCTACATTTTAACATTGTATCAATAAATAAAATATATTTTTTTATCAATTGGGTTGTAAATTCATCCTTTTTCCTTTGTTTTTGATTTATTTTTGCCGATATGCTCTCTATTATATCCATATTACACATATAATGGCATATATGGTATTATTCCTCATTATGTACTAAAAATATACATTTTACTGCCATTTTGATTTTGCATTGTGTATTTTGTTTTTGAGATTGTGACTATGCAGTGAATGCAAGGCCTGCACCAAATTTGAACGTGTTAGGACTGGAGGAAGACCGGGCTGCGGTACCTGCGTCATGCCGGGTCTGGAACTTTCGAGGTTGCGTCCAATGTTGCCGGGGGATAGAATGGGGAATCGAATAGGTCTCATGACCTGGGGAGAGGTGGCGTGGCTAAGCGGGGCAGTGAGTAGGAAGCGCGGAAAAGCGGTCTCAGTTTACCACTGGCAGTGAGAGCAGAGAGGTGGGTGGCGCGCTCCGGAGTGCAGAGACGTGCCCCGGCATGCTTTAGGCAAACGCTCCAGTGAGTGTTCAGAGTGCCGCGCGCCCAGCCAAGCAGAGTGCAGTGCTAGCGAGGAGGAGCGGGTGCCAGTGGCAGGACCCAGAAGTGCGTTCCCCATTGCTGATTGACGCGCAGCAGCACACGTGTGAGACAGAGAGATCTACAGCACTCCCCACTTAGGCTGCACAGATTTATAGACTACGGGCTCGGCGGGCAAAACAGGTGACCGCCCGTTGCCGCCAGAAGCTGGACCGTGATTTGATGTAAATTAATTAATCAGAGGACACCACGCCGGCCATTGCCGATGCTCCAGATGCCATCAGACTGTATGTGGATGAGGCCCAGAGAAGACGACAATAAGTGTCGTTTCAATACCAGACTGTTGCGTTAACTCTTTTACTTCCCTTGTTTATTGTTTATCAGCTCCATGCGAGGAGGCCATTGCTATCCTTCTTGTTAAAAATTAAATAGCATTGTTATACAGCTTTGTTCTGCAATCCCAGCGTTACTGCATTCCCGCACCTGCTTACAGAGGCACCCCAATAACCCTTTGAACAGACGTACATGAGAGCCTCCTGAAAGCAATGTTCCCATTAATATGAAGTTTGTACTCCCATAATGTTTGACTATGCAATGAATGCAAGGCCTGCCCCAAATATGGACGCACCCAATACCCTTGGAAGAGACATGGAGGAGGACCTCATAAAAATCTATTCTCATTCCAAAGGAGCGGGTCTCCTATACTTGTAATGCCCATGCAGTAAGTGTATGGGCTGACAAACATTTCCCCCTGGGGCGTACACATCAACATACTGTTTAAAAAATTTGGTCACGGGCATCATAAACACCCTTTAAAAAAAATTATGTGGGTGTTGCATCACGGACCATGGTCACCCTAGTGATATAGTTGTGGTGGATGAAGAGACGTGAAGGGTGGCCTCATAAAATTCTGTTCCCATTCCAAAGGAGCAGTTCTCCTATACTTGCAATGCCCATGCAGTAAGTGTATGGGCGGACAAACATTTCCCCCTGGGGGGTATACATCAACATACTGTATAAAGTTTTTTGTTACGGGCATCATAAAACACCCTTTAAAAAAATTATGTGGGTGTTGCATCATGGACCACGGTCACCCTGGTGATATAGTGGTGGTGGATGATGATGAAGAGGAGAAGGAGGAGGACAACAGCGAATAGCCAACATCATGAAATGTATACCCAGGTGTGGGTGTGAAGAGGTGCATGGGAATAGACCTCCCAAAAAAAGACACTGGATTTGAGTTTATGTTACACTGCTATCATTCGGTGAAGTCTGGCCCAATCCAGCCCTTGTTCATTTTTAGAAGACTCAGCCTGTCAGCATTTTCAGTTGACAGGCGGATGAGCTTATCAGTTATTATTCCACCAGTGGCACTAAAAACACGCTCTGATAAAACGCTAGCGGCAGGGCAGGTCAGGACCATCAAGGCCTAGGAGCCACCTACCATGAGATACCATGTATCCAGCTTTGATACCAAATAATTATAAGTCACAGAGGAATCATGGAGGACGTTGATACGGTCAGCAAGGTACTCCCTCAGCATCTTCCAAAACTTTGAACTCCTTGTGAGAGTACCCCACGTCGCAAGGCCTGTGCGATGGAAGGATCTGAAAAAACTCTTCCAGAACTTTGACAGTGTTCCCCTGCCTCTACTAGATTGGAGTTGTGTCTCTCTCGCCTGTACTCCTTGGTTGTACAAAGAACTGGGACCTCTGCCACCAGCATTTTCAGATGAGAATTTTTTTTAATAATTCCGCAACAAGGGCCTTTCTGGTACTGCCCCATTTTAGTAGACCTGTCCGCCTCAGGAACAAGCGAAAGAAAGTTCTCCTTGTACGGTGGGTCTAGAAGTGTCACCAACCAGTAATGACTGTCACCCAAAATTCTGAGAACGCGAGGGTTACGGTCACAGCAGCATAACAATCTCAGCCATGTGTGCCAGACTGCTAACAGGCAAGTCTTCCATGTCCTAACCAAGAGTACGACTGACTATGCTCTCCTCCTCCTCATCCCTGTCCTCAGGCCATCCACGCTGAACAGACGGTACGACAGATGTGCAGGTAGTACAGTCTATAGCGCATCAAACTAGCTCCTGTTCTTCTCCCTGATCCTCCTCCTCTTCCTCATTGCCACCCAATCCACTTTGGGATGAGATGAGGCTGGGCTGTGTGTAATCAGCCTGTACGGTTCTTTGCTCCATCTCATCGTGCTCCGCCTGTAATGCATCCTCTTTGATTGTGAGCAGAGAGCGTTTCAGAAGACAGAGAAGTGGGATGGTGACGCTAATTATGGCTTCATCATCACTCACCATCTTGGTGGAGTCCTCAAAGTTTTGGAGGATGGTACATACAGTACAGACCAAAAGTTTGGACACACCTTCTCATTCAATGATTTTTCTGTATTTTCATGACTATGAAAATTGTAGAATCACACTGAAGGCATCAAAACTATGAATTAACACATGTGGAATTATACATTACACTTTACAAAAAAGTGCGAAACAACTGAAAATATGTCTTATATTCTAGGTTCTTCAAAGTAGCCACCTTTTGCTTTCATTACTGCTTTGCACGCAGAAAAGGTGAACGGATGGACTCTACATGCCTGGTTCCCACCGTGAAGCATGGAGGAGGAGGTGTGATGGTGTGGGGGTGCTTTGTTGGTGACACTGTTGGGGATTTATTCAAAATTGAAGGCATACTGAACCAGCATGGCTACCACAGCATCTTGCAGCGGCATGCTATTCCATCCGGTTTGCGTTTAGGTGGACCATCATTTATTTTTCAACAGGACAATGACCTCAAACACACCTCCAGGCTGTGTAAGGGCTAATTGACCTAGAAGGAGAGTGTTGGGGTGCTACGCCAGATGACCTGGCCTCCACAGTCACCAGACCTGAACCCAATCAAGATGGTTTGGGGTGAGCTGGACCGCTCACCGCTTCAATTTTGAACAAATCCCCAACAGTGTCAACAGCAAAGCAACCCCACATTATCACACCTCCTCCTCCATGCTTCACGGTGGGAACCAGGCATGTAGAGTCCATCCGTTCACCTTTTCTGCGTGCAAAGCAATAATCAAAGCAAAAGGTGGCTACTTTGAAGAACCTAGAATATAAGACATTTTTCAGTTGTTTCACACTTTTTTTGTAAAGTGTAATGTATAATTCCACATGTGTTAATTCATAGTTTTGATGCCTTCAGTGTGATTCTACAATTTTCATTGTCATGAAAATACAGAAAAATCTTTGAAAGAGAAGGTGTGTCCAAACTTCTGGTCTGTACTGTATGTCTGACATCCATGTCCACTCCTGAGGTCTTATGTGTGGAGTCTGAACTGAATACCGATGGCCTTGTAGATGCTGGAAGTCAACGACTGCCCTCTTCTGTTCACAGATCCTTCCCAACATCTGCAATGTAGAGCTCCAACGCGTGGGGACATCAAAAACCAGTTAGTGAGCCTGAAGCTGCAAATGCTGCTGAAGCACGGCAAGGGTGCCTAAAGCTGTAGCTGACTTTCTAAAATGGGCACAAAGGCGGCATACTTTGATGGCGGCTCCGGGTAGGTTTTAAGAAACCACTGAACCATGAGGTAAAGCACAAGGGCCAGGCATGGTATGTGTGAGAGCTCGCCTTGCCTCAGAGCCGCCACCAGGTTCCGGCCATTGTCACACATGACCATGCTTGGCTGTAGGTTCAGCAGTGTCAGCAACAGATCTGCCTGCTCTTTCATAGCTGTCCACAACTCTTCAGCATCATGCAGTTTGTCACCTAAGCATATTAGCTTCAGCACAGCCTGTTGCCGCTTGGCTGAGGCAGTGCTGCAGTGCTTCCAGCTTGTGACTGATGGAGACTGAAGAGAAGGATGAGGTGCAGGAGCTGTAGACTGTGGGGACAACCCTGATTGACGTATGGCCCTCATTCCTCGGCATCGGGAGGACCTTTTACATCACAAGGTCCGACTGGGTCCAGGCTTCCACTATGTTAACCCAGTGTGCCCACAAGCACTTGTCCACGTGTCTGTGGTTAGGTGGACTTTCTCAGCAACTGCATTTTTGAGGGCACGGGTAATGTTGTGGGACACATGCTTGTGTAATGCGGGGACAGCACACCGGAAGAAATAGTGGCGACTGGGGACCAAGTACCGAGGGACGGCCACTACCATCAGGTTGCGGAAAGCTTCAGTCTCCATGAGTCTAAAAGGCAACATTTCGAGCGCAAGCAGTCGTGAAATGTGTGAATTTAGTAGCGTGGCCAGTGGGGTGTTGGCTGCATATTTGCGCTTGCACTCCAAGGACAACTGAATTGCATTGGGACATGGACATGCTTGCTGATGGTGCTAGTTGAGTGTGTGCAACGACAGGTGCAGGGGAGGAGGCATCTTCGCATGCACCATGGACAGGGGATTGGCTTGCATGCACAACAGTGGAAGAAGCAGTGGTGTCACAAGCAGACACTGTTCCTGGACCCTGGTTTTTGGCCCACAAAGTCGGGTGCTTTCATGCCATGTGCCTGATTATGCTGGTGGTGGTCAGGCTGGTAGTTTTGCTACCCCTGCTGATGCTGGCATTGCAGGCGTTGCAAATGGCCTTTTTGGGGTTATCAGCAGAGTCTTTAAGAAGAACCAGTCTTGAGAAAACCTAACAGTTGTACTGGCAACTTCCGTCATGTTGGTGATACGGGGAATGATTGCCCGCCTTCTGTCTGCGGCCACCACACTGCTTCTTCTTGCCTGTTGGGGTGCTACGCCTCCCTTTGGGGTGCTATGCCTTCCTCCCCCTGTGTGCTGCTGTCCTCGCTCTGCATGTCCTCCTGCCAGGTTGGGTCAGTTACTATATCATTCACCACCTCGTCTTCCACTTCCGCACCCTGGTCCTCCTCTTGGCTTTCTGGCAATTGTGTATCATCATCGTCCACCTCTTGTAACAAGTTCCCACCGTCGCCTGCGTGTGACCATAGTTGCTCAAATATTTGGGCATCGCTACCTGGCACCTCCTCTTGCCCCGCTTCAAGTGGACCGGGCAAGAGGCCCGAATCTATAAATGGAAAAGTGAACAGCTCATCGGAGTGTCCCAGTGTGGGATCAGTTGTCTCCGGGCACTCAGCACGGTGGGAGGAAGGAGGATCAGGGTGAGGAATATGTGGTCCAGACTCACTGCTACTCAGACTTGACTGTGTGGAAGACAGGGTGCTGGTGGCGGTGGCAAAGTGACTGGAAGCATTATCCGCTATCCAACCAACAACCTTTTGACACTGCTCTGGGTTCAATAATGGTGTGCTGCTGTGGTCCCCTAGTAACTGGGACAGGAAGGTCGGGTGACAAGTTGTGGGTGTTTGTTGTGGCATAATTTCAGCTTGCTCACAGCCTCTGCATGCACCATCACCATCACGTCCAGTTCCCCGTCCCTAGCCATGCGCCTTGCCCATTTTAAATGGAGGACAATATTTTACACGGTCACTACAAATGGCTGAGTTTAAAATAGCTGGCCTGTAGGTAACTAATTTTTTTTTCAGCAAACTGGTGTCAATAACTTGTATATGACACTCCAACAAAATTTTACAGTAGCCAGAAATGGCAGAATTTTCAGTGCATTCAGATGTAATCACTGTGAAGGCCAAACCCGTTTAAAATAGCTGGATTTTCATGCTGTAATATGGAAAGGATCTGGTTGTGTTCTGCAGTGCCAACAAGCAAATGGAGCAAAAAAACGGTGTGCTCTGGATTGTTTTTGAAGAAAATAATCAGGGTTAAGATCAAAAAAAATATTCCTGGCCACTGATACCTGGGGCTATGTATATACGGTAAATATCTAATAGGCAGCAGAAGACAGTACTGGAATGAACCATCTTGCTATATGCAATGAAGTCTGCCACATACACTGCCTGCCTACCTAGCACTGATATCTATGGCTCTATGCACTTTGGTTAGTCCTCAGGACTGTTGGTTTAGATGGATTTGTCTATTAAATATGGTAGACCCACAATAATTAATACACCACCAAATCTGTCCCCATCTCTGCAGCAACTCTCCCTACACTGCTTAAGTCTGGAGCAGACTGTGACGAGCATGGCACCGCCTGGTCTCCTATGGACCTGATGACGCCCAGCCAATTACTGTAATGCCACAACAAACATGGCTGCGACATTACAGTGTCTAGTGGACAATCCCTGCATTTTGATTGGCTCTGTAAAGAGAGCCAAACATGCAGGGCGGGGACCCGAGCTCCTGCCGAGCAACCCTGGAAATGCTCGGCGAGCGCAGAGTATCTCGAGCAGTTAGATACTCAGGCTAGCACAGAGCACTGCTGAGCATGCTCGCTCATCACTACTGCTAAATAAAATAAATAACCGTGCGTCTCACAAGTTTCCCTGCATTGTTTCAGTCTTACAATGTTTCTAAAATAATGACTTTTTCCTGCTGAGGTTACTACTTTGGAATTAATCCTCTATTGTACCCCTGGATTACTGTAACCTAATTGTATTGTTTTGAACTTTTGGTATTAAATTGTATTTTCTGCTCCATTGTGCAGAAAATACTGTGATTTAGCTAAACCATTAATCAATTTGTCCATTGCCTTCCACCTTGGAATATCACTGCTTTCTGCCAACTAAACAAACATATTTTCTCATCTAGTTCATTTGTTCATTCCATAAGGATCCTATTAAGTGCAAATAGAGAAAAAGCATTTCTGCACATGTCCAACAGCTGTGAGATGCAGAGCATGAATAGTCTATTCACAAAGCAGTGGTAACATGTTGCTTGTGCTGGTGCAGTTGCACTACCAGCCCTAGGGTGCCTATGTTGCCCTAGTAGGGTGTCACTTTTGTCTATATACATTCATGCCAGAGGATCATAGTGAGTTGCTATTGAGATTAAACTAGGACTGGTTTGACCTATGATATTCTAACATTAATAGAAACAATCATTATTATTATTATTACACATTTATATAGCGCCATTTATTCCATGGCGCTTTACATATGAAAAAGGAAAATATAGACAGGTACAATAAACATGTGCTAGACAAGGGACACACAAGTACAGAAGGAGAGAGGACCCTGCCCGCGAGGGCTCACAGTCTACAGGGATGGGTGAGATACACTAGGAGAGGGTAGAGCTGGTCGTGCGATGGTTCAGTACACTGAGGATCATTGTAGGCTGTAGGCTTGTCAGAACAGGTGGGTCTTCAGGTTCTTCTTGAAGGTCTCCGTTGTTGGTGAAAGTCTGATGTTTTGCGGCAGGGAGTTCCAGAGTAGGGGGGAAGCCCGGGAGAAGTCTTGTATGCGGTTGTGGGAAGAAGAGATGAGGGGGGAGTCGAGCAGGAGATCTTGAGAGGATCGAAGGTTGCATGTGGGTAGGTAGCGGGAGACCATGTCACAGATGTATGGAGGAGAAAGGTTGTGGATGGCTTTGTATGTCATGGTTAGGGTTTTGAACTGAAGCCTCTGGGCAATAGGAAGCCAGTGAAGGGCCTGGCATAGGGGGGCTGGGGAATAGCGGGGAGACAGGTGGATTAGTCGGACAGCAGAGTGTAGGATGGACTGGAGTGGTGCCAGAGTGCTAGAGGAAAGGCCAGAGAGTAGGTGCAGCATTTACAGGAGAGGTGTAGTATTTGTGACTATGAGTGTCTTCAGCTACTAAGCCCTGGCTGGAAATGTAGGCATATTACTAAATCAATGTTTGCATTTAGGCTCTTAAAGTATAGAAGACCATTTTTACAGAACATAACCCTAAGCAGTGATTCACATATACTTTGCATCTGCTCGGAAACAACTATGGCTGCTGGTTGGGGGTGCACTACTAAACAAAAGGATGATGGCACATATCAGCGAAGTAATTGGAAATTAACGTGAAAATCGTGTGAAAACAAGTCACATAAAACCATCCAGCCATTGCTTTATCTTCTCCATTTCTGATTAGAAATATCAGGTTGAATAGTAATAATCCAGGAATATTCTGGATGACAACTATAAATCTGCCGTTGTCAATAAATTTCCTCCAAGCTGCAAGCTGATATCTAAGGCTAACCCCAAACTAATAGGCAGAAGTTTTACTCCGCTGTGACATGAACACTGCTGCGCAGGCTGAATTCAGCCTCTCCTGGGCTTTTCTTAGGCATTATGAAAGTTACCAGAGTTTCTGCCTGTAAACAGTAATTTCTACGATCAATATGACAAACAGATGACAGCTCAGTTCTCTTCAGAAAAGCAAATTAGAGTTGGCATTAAAGAAATAAGAAAAATACTGTCAGCGACAATCCTCTTCTGTTCCAAGAGCTGTGACTCTGAGGAACAAGCTATATCAGGAAATGTCCACAGGAAAAATGGCTGATGACTTCAAAAAGACCTAGCTGAATCTTCAGAACAAATCAAGGCTAATTGCATATGTAAATGTGTGCCGTTCTCCATCCAGTCTGATCACCACTTGGCATCAGGAAGGATAGTCTTCCTTTTCAGAGCACATTGGCTCATGCCTTATGGATTTTTATTACCTTTTTCTGAAGTCAAGACAAACCTCCTCACCCCTCCTATATACAGATTTACATTATTTTGCAAACTTCATATAATGAGAAAAAGATAGAGGTACCGTATATTTTATATTCGCCAAAGACTGGCTTTTTCTGCCTTTTCAATCTCCAAGTATTTCCAGCGAGCTTTATGAAACCAGAAAAAGTTTATTTTTCTTGTCTTTCCAGTAAGTTCTGTAGCTTGGGGCTTCTCCATTTAATACTATACCTTTTACTTTTCCCATTTCAGTTTTGTTTGAAGATAAC
Source organism: Oophaga sylvatica (assembly GCA_033576555.1). Classification (NCBI taxonomy): domain Eukaryota; kingdom Metazoa; phylum Chordata; class Amphibia; order Anura; family Dendrobatidae; genus Oophaga; species Oophaga sylvatica. The sequence goes on from JARQOD010000010.1 coordinate 1,018,324, forward strand.
TAAATCCTGCCAAAGAATTCTTCCCATCTCTAAACTAACACACTGAAGACGGTTTAGTGGTTTATTTGTGGTGAGACATAGTTCCTGCCGGAAGAGTGAAGAAGCCTTTATAATCTTGGAAAAGTCAGTTCTTAACCACAGTTGAGTCCATGACCGTATACTTTAGCGGCATTCCACAAGGTAGATCTTTCTTCACATGCATTGTGCAGACATAATATGTAAGACTTTTCCAATTTCTTAACATTGTTTAAGTCTCCATTGAACCTACTTATTAACGTAGTTTTTTTTAATCCTTTACTGAAAATCCAACACCATAATGAGGTGCCAAACTGATCTTTGTTATGCGGATCTCTTTTCTGTGCATGATATTGACCCAAACAGAATCAAATAGTGTGAATAATTCTCAGAAATAACAATTATTCCAAAGGAAATATTTAGCATAACACTGACAAATTCGGTAGAGCAAGCTGCATCTATTATCAGCTAAGATGGCTTAGCTCCAATGCTTGTACCTTTTCCTTAGGGGACTATGAGCTGGATATGCTTTACTACATTCCAGTAAAGTATACTATGCATGCTCATAACATTAAGCTTAAAGTGACCACCCGCTGTATATTACCATATTAGTTTAAAGTCTTACAGTATATTCTGTGTTGCATTTTTTTGATATAGTGCTCTATGGACAGACTTAAAGGGAACCTATCACCTCATTTTTCGTATATAAGCTGCGGCCACCGCCATTACAGGCTTATCCAAACCCTTGCCTCCTCCTGCCGTCTCAAACTCAAAAATATTCCCCGGATCCGTGCATTCCTTGACCATGAAACTACAAAAACACTAGTGCATGCCCTCATCATCTCCCGCCTCGACAACTGCAACCTCCTACTCTCTGGCCTTCCCTCTAGCATTCTGGCACCACTCCAATCCATCCTGCACTCTGCTGCCCGACTAATACACCTGTCTCCCCGTTATTCCCCAGCCTCTCCTCTCTGCCAAGCCCTTCATTGGCTTCCTATCGTCCAGAGGCTCCAGTTCAAAACCCTAACCATGACCTACAAAGCCATCCACAATCTGTCTCCTCCATACATCTGTGACATGGTCTCCCGGTACATACCCACACGCAACCTTCGATCCTCTCAAGATCTCCTCCTCTACTCTCCTCTTATCGCTTCTTCCCACAACCGCATACAAAGCTTCTACCGTGCCTCTCCCATACTCTGGAACTCTCTACCCCAACACATCAGACTCGCGCCTACCATGGAAACCTTCAAAAAGAACCTGAAGACCCACCTCTTCCGACAAGCCTACAACCTGCAGTGATCATCAGTCTACTGAACCACCGCACGACCAGCTCTACCCTCTCCTAGTGTATCCTCACCCATCCCTGTAGACTGTGAGCCCTTGCGGGCAGGGTCCTCTCTTCTTCTGTACTTGTGTGTGCCTTGTATTGCTCATGTTTACTGTACTTGTCTATATTTGCCCCTCTTCACATGTAAAGCGCCATGGAATAAATGGCGCTATAAAAATCTATAATAATAAAATAATCGACAGCATTCTGTAATGCAGTAGATAAGCTCCCGATTTAACCTGAAAGATAAGAAAAACAAGTCAGATTATACTCACCAGGGGGGCGGTCCGGTAAGATGGGTGTCGCAGGTCTGGGTTCAGCGCCTCCCATCTTCATGCGATGACGTCCTCCTCCTTGCTTCTGTCGCGGCTCCTGCTCAGGTGCACTGATCTGCCCTGCTGAGGGTAGAGTAAAGTACTGCAGTGCGCAGGCCCGGGCCTCTCTGACCTTTCCCGCGCCCTTGTACTGCAGTACTCTGCTCTGCCCTCAACAGGGGAGAATTACACCTGTGCAGGAGCGCGACAGAAGCAAGGAAGAGGACGTCATCGCATGAAGATGGGAGGTGCCAGACCCGGACCTGCGATGCCCATCGGACCGGACCGCCCCCCTGGGTGAGTATAATATAACTTGTTTTTCTTCTCTTTCAGGTTACATCGGGGGCTTATCTACAGCAATACAGAATGCTGTAGATAAGCCCCTAATTGCGGTGGTCGCAGCTTATATGCGAAAAATGAGTTGACAGGTTCCCTTGAAATGATAAAATTCTGACTGCACGCACATAAAAGTAGGGCATTCGGTATACTTATAATGGTGTATGCACCTGACATTTTTCAGTTGAGTTCTGCCTGAAACCCACCTGAAAAAGCTCCAAAAAATGAACATAATGTAAAATGATGAATAAATTGACGTAATGCAAACCAATGTCAAAACAACTTGCATATGTTGCTTTTGCATTTTTGTGGCTTCTTTTAAACACTTAACGTTTGAAAAGCCATGAAGCAGCTGCAAGAAGTGGTCTGACCATTCTTCTGGCAGATTCCTTGTGGAAGTCACCACTAGTTTATACATAGAATGTAAAAGTAAGATGCCAGTGACAAAGCCACAGCATAAAAAATCCAAACAAAAGACGCTTCAGGAACAACACCTTCTAAAATACATTATGGGTAGATACCCAAATGGTATGGTATTGATACAGACATGGCATCTAACAAGGTGTCCCTCGAACTGTGGTCAAATGTCAGGCAGTGTGAAAGAGAAATGTAGGCTCCACAACCTGTCCTATTGTGGTCTTGTGGGTCTCAGGCATACCCTCTAAACACATTCTGTCCTGCCAACACTACGAGTACCGTCAGAGGCACTTTGTCTTGAAATCGCTCTACCTCTCAGTGGGCTAATGTGGCTGCTATGACACAACTTTTCACAGATCTTAACCTCTTGTGGCCATGAGTGTGGAACATGCATGACATGTATATGGTCCATTTAGCTCCTCCAGCTTATTGCTAACAGGAAGACCCAAATTCACATTCCATGAAAAAAAATTACAGTTAGGAAAAAAGTTGCCCTAAGATTCAGTCTGCAATATACATCCCTTCATTGATTTTCAGACCCTTGATATACAGTGTAAGGCCTGCTCTTCGTTTCTGATTTTTTTTGTGGGCATGACATCCCAGAAATATATGTTGAATGTGTATGTTCAGGTGGTCAAATCCTTTCAAACTATCATGTACTAGCCCAGCTTCAGAACATGAATGTGAAACATTTTGGAGACTTTCAATCTCATTTTTTTTTTCCTGTGTAAGAAAAAAAAGATGTCGCATAGATGGTAAAATGACATGTAAGACAAAAAGGAGAAAAAAGAAAAAAAAATTGTGCGTAACACATACCAGAGAAGAAGTGGCCATAGCTGATAGCAGAGCTCTAATGCTATGTGCACACGTATGAGAATTGCCGCAGAAATTTCCACGGCAATCCCGCACCTCCCTGCCACGAGAAATAGGCATTTTTATTGGTATGCGTATTGCCGCCAGAAACTAGCGTTTTGCAAGCATAATTAGCTTGCATAATGCTAGCGTTTTCCTTGCGATCTGTAGCATCGCTTGGAAAACTGATTGACAGGTTGGTCACACGAGTCAGACATAGTGTTTGACAAGTGTGAGCAACTTTTAGCTATTGATGCAGCCTATGCCGCATCAATAGTAAAAAGATCTAATGTTAAAAATAATTAAAAAAATAATAAATAGAGTTATTCTCACCTTCCGGCGGCCCCCGCAGCCTTCCTGTCTCTCAGCGACGCTCCCGGCCAATCCCGTTCCCAGTGATGCTTAGCGACAATGACCCCAGATAACGTAGCATCACACGAGACCGCTACGTCATCTGGGGTCATTGTCGCTAAGCACGCCTGGGAACGGGATTGGCCGGGAGCGTCGCTGAGAGGCGGGAAAGCAGCAGGGGCCGCCGGAAGGTGAGAATATCTCTATTTTTTTTTAATTCTTGTTTTAATATGGATATGGTACCCAGGGCCTGGAGGAGAGTCTCCTCTCCTTCGGGCCCCTGGGTACCATCCGCACATGAACTGCTCACTTTGCGCATGGTGGGCATAGCCACATGCGGAAAGTAAGTGGTCCAATGCATTCCTAAGGCTGCGGAATCGCCGTGATTCCGGAAAAAGAATGAACATGCTGCGTTTTTTTCCGCAATGCATTTTTTTCGCGGAAAAAAGCAGCTTGTGCACAAAAATTGCGGAATGCATTCTACTAATAGGATGCTTAATGAATGCATTTTTTTCAGCACTTTTGCAGCGGAAAACCGCCGCAAAAACGCTAAAAATAGCGAAAAATCCTCAACGTGTGCACATAGCCTAATGGATTTGTGTTAAAATTTGAGTAACCAGCTAGGTGAAGGACATACACATATCATGCAGCAGTAAAATGGTAGAACATTTTTAATGAAGACTATTAAGAAAACAGCTTCTAAGGTGGCTACCGGACACACAGTTGATGGGAAGTATGTATTACAAAGGTCAATTCCTCTGTGATGTAAACCTGGAGGAATGCTATAGTGCACATAGTACTAAGGAGCTTTTTTGTGCATCTGTGTCAGGTTTAAGGACAGCCTGAGAGATGGGAGGGTCTGGCTGCCCACATACCCTATCGCTGGGTGTGGGTCACATGATAAAAATGAGACTTTTTGTTTGACACATGGCCTGTGTTTGGAGGTTAAAAAACCTCCTGTGTGATGTCTTCAGACTGAGCTGGTATGGTGGATGCTATCCAACCTGTGTGTCATAGACTGTCTCTAAAGTGACTTTTTTGGAACTGTTTACATTGTTTAGCCTGAACTGAAAGACTGTTTATTTTCCTTTGATTGTGGCTAGTTTATGAAGCACCAATAAACCAGCCTGGACATTTAAATGGAAACACTTCCTGTGTTACCCCACCATGCACCCAAGTGAGTTGCATTCCCCCAAACTTTATTTCATATTTACGACCCATTTAGATGGGCTGACCATGGAAGTTAAATTACCGCTGATTGGCCATGTATAACTGTTTAGACAAGACAACCATACTTCTATTATCACAGAATAATCATTAATACAATCATTCTGCGCACAAATATTATCGTTATGGGTAAGACATCTCCTGTTTACACAGAACAATGGACTGCTGAGAATGATGATTTTATGGACCTTTTAGATATGCTGATAATCAAGTGTGAGGGTTGTTTAGAACGCTTGTTCACCAATTGGGTAAACATGCTTGCAATCACTCAATGTACAAGCAAAATGCTTGTTAATTGGGTGATTGGATGGTATTGGATTCATGCTGGTATTAAAATCATCATTCTTGGTAGCATATATTCCTTTGTAAACAGGTGATGTGCTGCCTTCAACAATGATATTATTGTGACAGAATACGATCGTTCTGTGCACGTAGAATTTGGGTTGGCCTATCTAAACAAGCCATTATACGATCATTGTATATAGCCAACTGGAGGTCATTTGAAGTCTGTAGTTGACTAGACTTTATGGGCCGTTTATGTCTGTATAATAGTTTAGCTCATTGATTGGGAGATTGCTGGCAAGTTTACACAAGCTCATAATCGGCAAACAAGTCTTCTAGCGAATGTTCGAACATTCACGATTAATGGCTTGTCTAAAAAATCCTTTACAAACCAAAGAACAATAAAAAAAATAGTGCAAAAGTAAAAATGACCTTTAAATATTTCTAAACATTTAGCAGTGAGTAAAGACCTTTTTTTTGCCCAATAGTTCCAGTGTCTGAAAAATCAACTGATTCTTGTTACAATGGAAATCTGAACACTTTCTGCACATATGTTTTAGCATGAATACATCAAAAGACATATTAAATGCAATGCTCTCCGAAATTATGTTTCAGTAACCATCAAGTGTCCCAAAATGGTTACTTGACAACAAGCGAAAGATAGGACTGCACAGCAACCTAACAATATGTAATTTAATATTCCACCCACTTGAAGCTGAGTATCTAAGTGCAAAGTGTAACTTATAGATTGACTGGAAAGAGAACGAGCACTGACTGTGAAGACATTCAAGATACGTGAAATTTCTTACCTGGAAAGACCCGGCATGATCATCTTCTTTTTCCCCATCTTTACCCTCCTTTAGTGCAATGAGCGTAAATCCTCTAAAGTAGGCAGGTGTAGCAGCAGCGAGCGTTACTGAAATATGAAGACAATACATAGAGAAATTAGCTATATTGTACAGAGGTCTACAGAAAGTAGCACAGAACATGTGGAGGTGTGAGGGGCGCTGTATGGTGGGCTTCAACTGTCATTTTTACACTTCATCATCCTGATCCAACCATAATATTTCTACAATGCCGGAAAACTTCACCACTGTGTTTCATGACAATCAACATTTTTATTATTTATGAAATCAGAAGAGATGCACAAAATTAGTTGCAGAAAGAGGCTCAACTTGTAGTTTCTAAGCGCCAATTAAAAAAATGCAGATTATAAGAGACATAAGGGTAGATTCATACGAGCGTATGAAAAATCTGTCCGAGTTTCATCCACAAAAGTAGGACAATTTTATTTCTCACTTGTCCTTTGCAATCTGTTTTTTACTCAGCAGCTAATAATCTTTTACAGGACCATTTACAGCTTCCTATGTAATATATCCCTAAAAATCAGATGTTATACAAGGGCTCCGGTTTGTTTCTCACACACACAGACTTGAACGGGGAAGTCTCATCTGATTTTCAGAGCGTACTGGGATTTTTTTCACATGCAGATTGAGACAGTAAAAAAAATCATTCATCTGCACTGCCCCATTGAATAGCATCAATTTGAGTGTGATCCGCTTAACGGAAAGCACTGGGCCGGAAAATACACTTAGTGGCACGAGCCCTACAAGTGATATGCCAACAGCAGTTCTCAGCCTAAATGCAAGTTGTTTTTTCAAAGGCATGGCTTACATGAAAGACCTCTAAATTAATTTGGACCTCAGGCCAGACTTTATATATAATTTCCACAGAGTGGAGAGGACTCAGAAACGTTCATTTATATAACAAGTGTAAAAAAAAATTCATAAATATTGAAAAAAAAAAAAAATATTCCCCAATAAATTCCTTTCTTCATGTAAATAAAAAAAAAATAAATAAAAGTACACATATTTAGTATCGCCGCATCCGTAACGACCCGCCCTATAAACCTGTCCCATTAGTTAACCCCTTTAATGAACCCCTTAAAAAAAAAAAAAACAAGGCTAAAAAACAATAATTTATCATCATACCGCCCAACAAAAAGTGGAATAACACGCGATCAAAAAGACAGATATAAATAAACATGGTACAGCTGAAAACGTAATCTTGTCTCACAAAAAACGAGCCATCACACAGCATCGTCAGCAAAAAAATAAAAAACTTATAGCTCGCAGAATAAAGCGATGCAAAAATAATTATTTTTTATATATACCGTATATACTCGTGTATAAGCCGACCCATGTATAAGCCGACCCCCTAATTTTGCCACAAAAAACTGGGAAAAATTATTGACTCGCGTATAAGCCGGGTGTATAAACTGCCCTCCTGCTCTGTGCTGCCCCCACCTGCTCCTTGCTCCCCATCCAGCTCTGTGCTCCCCATTCTCCTCTGTACTCCCCCTCCTGCTCCGTTCTCCGCTGTGCTCCCCCATTCCTTCTCTGTCCTCCTGTGCCCCCCATCCTGCTCAGTGCTCCTCTGTGCCCTCCATCCTCCCCTGTCCTGCTCCATGCTTCCCCGTCCACCGATCTCCCCCCCTCCTGCTCCATGCTTCCCCATCCTCCGTTCTCCCCGTCCTCCTCCATGCTTCCCCCGTCCTGCTCCAGCTTCCCCCATCCTCCTCTATGCTTCCCCCGTCCACCGATCTCCCCCCGTCCTGCTCCAGCTTCCCCCGTCCTCCTCCACGCTTCCCCCGTCCACCGATCTCCCCCCCTCCTGCTCCATGCTTCCCCCGTCCTCCGTTCTACCCCGTCCTCCTCCATGCTTCCCCCGTCCTGCTCCAGCTTCCCCGTCCTCCTCTATGCTTCCCCCGTCCACCGATCTTCTCCGTGCTCCTCCATGCTTTCCCCGTCCTGCTCCAGCTTCCACCGTCCTCCTCACAGGTCCTTCTCAAAAAATTAGCATATAGTGCTAAATTTCATTATTTTCCATAATGTAATGATTACAATTAAACTTTCATATATTTTAGATTCATTACACACCAACTGAAATTTGTCAGGTCTTTTATTGTTTTAATTCTGATGATTTTGGCATACAACTCCTGATAACCCAAAAAACCTGTCTCAAAAAATTAGCATATTTCAACCGTCCAATAAAAAAAAAGTGTTTTTTAAAAACAAACAAAAAAACCATCAAATAATAAAGTTCAGTTATGCACTCAATACTTGGTCGGGAATCCTTTTGCAGAAATGACTGCTTCAATGCGGCGTGGCATGGAGAGTCTCACATGACTCTGTGGGCCAAAATATGCAAAAATTATAGCTCTCAAAATGTGGTGATGCAAAAACTATTTTTTGCAATAAAAAGCATTTTTTAGCGTGACAGCTGCCAATCATAAAAACCTGCTATAAATAGTAAATCAAACCCCCCTATATCACCCCCTTAGTTAGGGAAAAATAATCAAATTAAAACAATGTATTTATTTCCATTTTCCCATTAGGGTTAGGGTTAGGGTTGGGGCTAAAGTTAGGGTTACAGTTGGGGCTAAAGTTAGGGTTAGGGTTGGGACTAGGGTTACGGGTGTGTTAGGGTTAGGTTAGTGGTTAGGGTTATGATTAAGGTTGGGATTAGGGTTAGGAGTGTGTTGGGGTTAGAGTTGGAGTTAGAATTGGGGGGTTTTGACAGTTTAGGCACATCAGGGGCTCTCCAAACCTGACATGGCGTCTGATCTCAATTCTAGCCAATTCGGAGTTGAAAAAGTCAAACGGTGCTCCTTCCCTTCTGAGCTCTGCCATGCGCCCAAACAGTAGTTTACCCCCACATATGGGGTATCAGCATACTCAGGACAAATTGCACAATAACTCTTGGGTCCAATTTCTTCTGTTACCCTTGGGAAAATAAAAAATTGGGGGCAAAAATATAATTTTTATAGAAAAAAATATGATTTTTTATTTTTATGGCTCTACGTTATAAACTTCTGTGAAGCACTTGGGGGTTCAAAGTTCTCACCACACATCTAGATAAGTTCCTTGGGGGGTCTAGTTTCCAAAATGGGGTCACTTGTGGGGGGTTTCCACTGTTTAGGCACATCAGGGGCTCTCCAAACGCGACATGACACCCGCAGACCATTCCATCAAAGTCTGCATTACTAAACGTTACTACTTCTATTCCGACCCCTGACGTGTGCCCATACAGTAGTTTTCTCCCACATATGGGATATCAGCGTACTCAGGACAAATTGGACAACAACATTTGGGGTCCAATTTCTCCCCTTACCCTTGGGAAAATAAAAAATTGGTGACTAAAAATCATTTTTGTGGGAAAAAAATAGGATTTTTTATTTTCATGCCCGGGCATTATAAACTTGTGTGAAGCACTTGGGGGTTCAAAGTGCTCACCACAGATCTAGATAAGTTCCTTAAGGTGTCTAGTTTCCAAAATGGGGTCACTTGTGGAGGGTTTCCACTGCTTAGGCACATCAGGGGCTCTGCAAACTGAACATGACACCCATCAAAGTCTGCATTCCAAAATGTCATTACTTCCTTTCCGAGCCCTGCCGTGCGCCCAAAAAGTATTTCCCCCCACATATGGGGTATCAGCGTACTCAGGACAAATCGGACAACAACTTTTGGGGTCCAATTTCCTTGGGAAAAATCAAAAATTGGAAAATTTGGGACTAAAAAATCATTTTTGTGGATATTTTTTAGTTTTTTTTTTTCACACCCAGGCATTATAAACTTTAGTGAAACACTTGGGGGTTGGGTTCAAAGTGCTCACCACAGATTAGATAAGTTCCTTAGGGGGTCTAGTTTCAAAAATTGTTTCACTTGTGGGGGTTTCCACTGTTTAGGCAGATCAGGGGCTCTCCAAACGTGACATGGCATACAGCCAATACTGAGTTGAAAAAGTCAAACTGCGCTCCTTCCCTTCCGAGCTCTGCCATGCACCCAAACAGGTTTACCCCCACATATTGGGTATCAGCGTACGCACGACAAATTGCACAATAACTTTTAAGGTGTTGTTACCCTTGGGAACATAAAAATTGGGGTGAAAAGATCATTTTTGTGGAAAAAATATGATTTTTTAATTTTACGGCTCTACGTTATAAACTTGTGTGAAGCACTTGGGGGTTAAAAGTGCTCACCACGGATCTAGATAAGTTCCTTAGGGGGTCTAGTTTCTAAAATGGTGTCACTTGTGGGGGATTCCCACTGTTTAGGCACATCAGGGGCTATCAAAATGCGACATGGCATCCAATCTCGATTCCAGCCAATTTTGGTTTGAAAAAGTCAAATGGCGCTCCTTCCCTTCCGAGCTCTGCCATGTGCACAAACAGTGGTTCCCCCCAACATATGGGGTATCAGCGTACTCAGGACAAATTGGACAACAACTTTTATGGTCCAATTTCTCATGTTACCCTTGGGAAAATAAAAAATTGGTGACTTAAATATCATTTTTGTGGGAAAAAAAATAGGATTTTTTATTTTTCATGCTCAGGCATTATAAACTTGTGTGAAGCACTTGGGGGTTCAAAGTGCTCACCACAGATCTAGATAAGTTCCTTATGGGGTCTAGTTTCCAAAACGGGGTCACTTGTCGGGAATTTCCACTGTTTAGGCACATCATGGACTCTGCAAACTGAACATGACACCTATCAAAGTCTGCATTCCAAAACGTCATTACTTCCTTTCCGAGCCCTGAAGTGCGCCCAAACAGTATTTCTCCCCCACATATGGGGTATCAGCGTACTCAGGACAAATTGGACAACAACTTTTGGGGTCCAATTTCCCCAAATCAAAAATTGGGGACTAAAAAATCATTTTTGTGGAATTTTTTTTTTTTCACACCCAGGCATTATAAACTTTAGTGAAACACTAGGGGGTTCAAAGTGCTCACAACAGATCTAGATAAGTTCCTTAGGGGGTCTAGTTTCCAAAATGGTGTCACATGTGGGGGGTTTCCACTGTTTAGGCGCATGAGGGGCTCTCCAAACGCGACATGGCGTCCAATCTCATTCCCGCCAATTTTGGTTTGAAAAAGTCAAACGGCGCTCCTTCCCTTCCAAGCCTTGCCGTGCATCCAGACAGTGGTTTCCCCCATTGTAAAAATGAGAAATCGCTGGTCAACTTTTAACCCTTATAACTTCGTAAAAAAAAAAAATTTGGTTTCAAAATTGTGCTGAGGTAAAGTAGACATGTGGGAAATGTTATTTAGTAACTATTTTGTGTGACATATTTCTATGTTTTAAGGGAATAAAAATTCAAAGTTTGAAAATTGCAAAATTTTCAAAATTTTCGCCATATTTCCTTTTTTTTCATAAATAACCGTAAGTTATATCGAAGAAATTTTACCATGAAGTACAATATGTTACGAGAAAACGGTCTTAGAATCGTGAAGATCCGTTGAAGCATTCCAGAGTTATAACCTCATAAAGAGACAGTGGTCAGAATTGTAAAAATTGGCACGGTCATTAACGTGCAAACCACCCTTGGGGTTTAAGGGGTTAATATTCTGAAGTGACATTAAAAAATACATGAATAAAAGAAAAAACGTTAGTTATAGTTGACTATTAATGAGTAAATGGTTGGAGGTCAGCAGAAAATATACCAGGTGTAAGTATATAACTTGTGACAGAACAAAAACCTCATACATTACCTAAAAGAATATGAACAAAGGATCGATGTAAGTTGCTAAGGAAACATTGACTGATGCAATTACATTAGGCTACAGGTTGCCAAAACCTTCAGCCAGGGTCATGTCTAGAAAGTGCTGGGTCCTGTGATAAACTTTAAAATGGGGCTTCTTGATCAAGACATTGTGTGTGAGGCTCTATTGGGTCTAGCGTAGCAGAGACCTATGGGACCATGAGACTATAGATTAAGGTCACATCTGCAATGGCGCAGCTCCTATAGTTGCACCTTGAAATCAATACCTTTAACTTAATATTTACAATTTATGACCTCCGGTGTCAGGATCATAAGCACCAGATCTTGATGGGCACCCTGGTATCTTGGTAAGAGCTGTAACTGTAATTATGCCACTATCTGTACTTATCAACCCCAGTAGTTAAGTCACTGCCTGTAGTTATCGATAATTTACATTTATTCTATTTTAATTGTCTTTAAAGATAAAGAAAGGAAAATTCTGTTCTATTATTATTATTTCCTTTTACAGCACCATTGATTCCATGGTGCTATACATGAGAAGGGGATATATACAAAACACAAATCGAAATGACAGTGAATAAACTAGCAGTGACACACTGGTATAGAGGGGAGAGGGCCCGGCCCTTGTGGGCGTACAGTCTACAGGATAATGGGTTAGAAGACGATAGAATATGTATAGTACGTCATAGACATAACAGACAACCTATTTTGTAATGCGCATTTATCTTTACAGTATATTACTTACAAAAAAATTGTCATTGTTTACTTTTCTTCTGCTGAAGATGATTTACAACAAAAATGGCATGACACGGACATTTACTAGACCACCTCAGAGAGAAAAGATTATCACTACAAATGTTGGGGCTCAATATGAGCTATTCTGATAACAGAGTTTTATTATACAATCTAGAGGCGATGGTTAATGTCTGTTTTTAGGTGGTCACAGGCCTTTTAATTACAGCAGGTTCATCACCCCTCCACAGAGATGTAGATTTTAGTCTGAAAAGAGGATTCATAGGTTCCCATGCAGACAGACTTTTCTATAGCGAGGATAGGCATTAGTTAGGGACCTGATATACGAGAAGAGCCTTGACGTGGCTATCAGGATCACATAATTTGGCAATCTTATGCGCTAAGACTTCTCAATTTTTCATATTTCTAAGGTAATGATGTAATTCATTTTTCATATTTTTCATTTCGTGTTTGCAAGCTATAGCGCTACAGTGTGCTACCTTTTCTTCTTGTATGTATATGAGTTGGTGACTCTAGGTTTAGCACCTGTTCACACTGAATCTAAGTTTGGATGTGCCGGTCAGTTTTTTGATATGTATTCATTTACCTTCTGCCTGAGCACTCCACCTGGTGGTCACAGGCCTTTTAATTACAGCAGGTTCATCACCCCTCCACAGAGATGTAGATTTTAGTCTGAAAAGAGGATTCATAGGTTCCCATGCAGACAGACTTTTCTATAGCGAGGATAGGCATTAGTTAGGGACCTGATATACGAGAAGAGCCTTGACGTGGCTATCAGGCTCACATAATTTGGCCATCTTATGCGCTAAGACTTCTCAATTTTTCATATTTCTAAGGTAATGATGTAATTCATTTTTCATATTTTTCATATTTCGTGTTTGCAAGCTATAGCGCTACAGTGTGCTACCTTTTCTTCTTGTATGTATATGAGTTGGTGACTCTAGGTTTAGCACCTGTTCACACTGAATCTAAGTTTGGATGTGCCGGTCAGTTTTTTGATATGTATTCATTTACCTTCTGCCTGAGCACTCCACCTGGTGGTCACAGGCCTTTTAATTACAGCAGGTTCATCACCCCTCCACAGAGATGTAGATTTTAGTCTGAAAAGAGGATTCATAGGTTCCCATGCAGACAGACTTTTCTATAGCGAGGACAGGCATTAGTTAGGGACCTGATATACGAGAAGAGCCTTGACGTGGCTATCAGGCTCACATAATTTGGCCATCTTATGCGCTAATACTTCTCAATTTTTCATATTTCTAAGGTAATGATGTAATTCATTTTTCATATTTTTCATATTTCGTGTTTGCAAGCTATAGCGCTACAGTGTGCTACCTTTTCTTCTTGTATGTATATGAGTTGGTGACTCTAGGTTTAGCACCTGTTCACACTGAATCTAAGTTTGGATGTGCCGGTCAGTTTTTTGATATGTATTCATTTACCTTCTGCCTGAGCACTCCACCTGGTGGTCACAGGCCTTTTAATTACAGCAGGTTATCACCCCTCCACAGAGATGTAGATTTTAGTCTGAAAAGAGGATTCATAGGTTCCCATGCAGACAGACTTTTCTATAGCGAGGATAGGCATTAGTTAGGGACCTGATATACGAGAAGAGCCTTGACGTGGCTATCAGGCTCACATAATTTGGCCATCTTATGCGCTAAGACTTCTCAATTTTTCATATTTCTAAGGTAATGATGTAATTCATTTTTCATATTTTTCATATTTCGTGTTTGCAAGCTATAGCGCTACAGTGTGCTACCTTTTCTTCTTGTATGTATATGAGTTGGTGACTCTAGGTTTAGCACCTGTTCACACTGAATCTAAGTTTGGATGTGCCGGTCAGTTTTTTGATATGTTTTTAGAAAACTAGCACTTCTGTGTAAATGCAAAAAATCTGAAGTCAATAAAAGACTATTTTCACATGCAGCATTTTTGCAGCTTTTTTATGCCAATTAAAAGCTGTTTTTTACAGTACCATCAAAAGCTATGAGATTTCAGAAATCTAATGCACATGCTTGCTTTCTGTGGTGATGAGCATCTTGCAACTTTTAGCATTTCCATGCAGCTCAACACAAGGGACCCCAGAGCTAGGGAGAAGTCGAGGTGGAATGCACACTAGGGATGAGTGAGCATTAGAACGCTCGGATGCTACTCGGATGCTCGTAGGGCAATTCCGAGTGCACAGGGCAATTCCTAATGCTGGCATGCTCGTTTCGAGTAACGAATATAATGAGAATCAATGGAAATACAAGCATTTTTCCGTCAGACTCTACAAAGAAATCTGGAGGGGGGGGGGCAGTTAAAATGTTGAAATGAATGGAAAAAGTGCTGAATGGAAGGAGAACAGCATGAGGAAGACCCCTGGAATCATCTCTGACTCCCAAATCGCTGCTAAGAACAATGATGTCACAATTTTATTCCACTTTAACCCCATAACCCCCGAGCCATTTTCCGTTTTAGTTTTTTTGCTCCCCTTCTTCCCAAAGCCATATTTTTATATTTTTCGGTCAATATAGCCATGCGAGGTCTTGATTTTGCGGGACAAGTTGTACTTTTGAACGGCACCATTGGTTTTAACATATCATGTACTGGAAAACGGGATAAAAATTCCATAGTGAAGTGAAACTGCAAAAAAAAAAAAAAGTGCAAATTCCTCAGTTTTTTTTTTTTTAACCATGTTCACTAAATGCTAAAACTGATCAGCCAGTATGATTCTCCGGGTCATTACGAGTTCACAGACACCAAACATGTATAGGTTCTATTTTATTTAAGTGGTGAAAAAAAAAATCCAAAATTTGTTAAAAAAAATGGTGCCATTTTCCGAGACTTGTAGCGGCTCCATTTTTCACGATCCGGGGCTGGGTGAGGGCTTATTTTTTGTGCGCCGAAATATGCATTATACATTGATTTTTTTTTATTGTTTTATTTTTAATGGGGCAAAAGGGGGGTGATTTGAAAATGATTAAAAAAAATTGGAAATTTCAGTGTAATTTATGAAAGAAGCAAGCGCTGCCAAAAAACTGATGGAAGAGAGACTCAGATAAACCCTATATTACGCATTGAGGAGGGTCTCATACAAATTCTGTTAAAATTGTCACTCAGGTGATCTCCGAGTATTTAGAAGTGCTCGGAGATTTAGTCTCTGTTGCCGCAGCTGCATGATTTATTGCTGCTGGACAGCTTGCATATATGTGAGGAATGCCTGTTTGTTAAGGAATCCCCACATGTATTCAGGCTGTCAAATAGCCGCAAATCATGCAGCTACGGCAATAGAAACTAAATCTCCAAGCACTTCTAAATACTCGGAGATCACCCGAGCGTGCTCGGGAAAACCCGAGCAACGAGTATACTCGCTCATCACTAATTGTGACCAAAGTGTAGCTGTGGTACTCCCACATGGAGTGCCCCCAAGGGCTTTGGGGTACTCGGTACCAGGTCGGCACAGTTCTTAAAGGGGACATGTAACGGCAGCAGTGACCCGGTCTGTGGCCCTGGGGCGTGCAACAAAAAATGAATTTAAGATGTTAAGAATAAAGATGATAAAAGGGGAAAAAAGGGAAAATGTTTGTGACGCCACCTGTGGTGTTTGGTCAGAGTGACCAACGCTGCGGTACAGGTCCTCTGGGATTGGTGGAGACCCAGCAAAGTTGTTTCAGCTCTCCACAGGCAGAGCTTTGTCCCAGGGCAGATATTATTAGGTGGAAGGATGGTGGTTTTTAATGGTGCTGGCAGATGACGCAGGAAGGATTCCAGGGACACAGCAAGTGCAATTTTCCAATGCTTTTACTTACAGTTCACTTGTGCACATATGCCCGTTTAGTGCTGTGTCCTCCAGGTGAGGGGACCAGTAAACTCCCAGGTATATTGGGGTACACCACTCAAGGACTCCTTTCTTGTGTTACTACTCTGGCCATCTCCCTGCGCTGGCTACCGCTTCTCCTGCCTCACGCTTTCACACACTAGGTCCCAAGCCAGCAGCCTCGGATGACATACTTTAGGTCTCCTTGATCCTATCCGGATACCTTTTTGGCGAATGTGTGTGGATGTGACTGTGGCACATACAGTTACCACAGACTCCGGTTTGTTAGCCGAGTCTTGTAGTCCTCCACTAGTCTTGTGGGCCGGTTCCCCTACTGTGACCTGGTCCCTCCACCCAACTCTGGTCAGGCTGGATTCGGGCGCCACAGGTGGATTCCTCACTACCCGTGCCTGCTAGGACACCTTCTTGCTCCAGGAGCTTCCCTCTGCTCCTCACACGTCCTCCCTCTTTCTCCGTCTCTCTCCAACTGACTATTTCCAGAACAATCTCTTTACCTCAGCACTAACTCCTCCCACCAACTGTCACACCTTAAGCTCCGCCCCTTCTACTAGCCCCACCCACACCCTCTACCTTTCTTCAGCCTGAGTTGAGGGCATTTTCCCATAGGGTATGCCCAAATGCCCTGACTGGAGTGGTGTTGGGTGTTAGTGTTAGAGTCCTGGGTAGTGCCCCCTCCTTACCTGAGAGTGGGAAACCACACCTCTGGCTGAGGTGCAGCACCTCTGTGGCAACTGGACCCTCAGGGGAGCCACATCACACTCATAAAAGCTCTGCATACAGTGCAAAGCCTGACAAAAATTACAAGCAGGGTCATCCATATACCCTTGAAGGCACCAACTGTAATGCCGGATTCGAATATTAACAAAGTGTAGTTGTGGTACACCTACAAAAGCTGTGCACACAGTGCAAAGCCAAAAAAAATTATAAAGGAGGTTCATCCATACACTCTTCAAGGCATCAACTGAAGTGCTTCATAACAAATTAATAAAGTGTAGCTGTGTCCCTTCTACACTCATAAAGGCTTTGCACTTTGTGCAAAGCCAGAAAATAGTTGTAAGGAAGGTAATACAGTCATCCATAGACCCATGAATGCAACAACTTGCAGGCCTCATTCACATATTTTGAAAGTGTAATTGATCTACTCCTACTAACAATAATAATCTTTATTTTTATATAGCGCTAACATATTCCGCAGCGCTTTACAGTTTGCACACATTACCATCGCTGTCCCCGATGGGTCACACAATCTAAATTCCCTATCAGTATGTCTTTGGAATCAGTATGTCTACATTCATTAGGCCCAGCTGATCATGGAACAGGACTCTTGGCTGCATTTAGCCTTAGCAACAATACAAAACTGTTGACTCAATCATGAGGATCCTTGTTTTCTTGATGCCAGCATTGCATGCGAACCTGTGGAACTAGAGTCTAATGTGAAGATCAGACCAGTCATCTCTATATGGAGCACTTCTGTGATATCAAAGTTGAAGCCATGGCCTCACCATAGTCATCTGTCATGCAGTATGTTGCTCATCTGTCTCACATTACCAGGTGCTTCATGAGAGAAGCTATTGCTTGAAGTAATGTGATAATGTGTGCAAACTGTAAAGCGCTGCGGAATATGTTAGCGCTATATAAAAAAATAAAAAAAAATAAAGAAAAATAAAGAAAAGTAGGAGACTACTGTTGGACACAGCTTACATTGGGCATACCTCCATCTGTGTTACAACATGGAACATTCACCATTTGGATAACTGGGTTAATGGAAGTGTTTGCAGCTGCGGATTCGCCAATCCGAAGAAAGGTTTTCAATGAACTTGGACTTACGAGGGTGTTCATTAAAGATTTCCCCTGACCCACTTCTATTAATCACAGGATGCTGAAACTGCACATGTGTAATGATAGAAGTCTCTATAGGTGAGGTGCCAATTTGCAACTCAGAACTGATAACAGTCTTGATTTTACAGGTGCTGAAGTGGTGTGAGGTTTGATAATGGACGCAGTGGAATAACATAGCAGTCATCAAGTTTCTTTACTAGAAAGGCCGCACACCAAAGGAGACGATGAGATGAAAGGGGTTTATGGCGATGATTCCCCATCATATGATGTAGTCAAGAACTGGCATCGTCAATTCAAATATGGTCGTAATTCGGTGCAAACAGTTTCAATTCCAGGTCGACTCCACTCTGCTATTAAAGAATACGCCATCCAGCAAGTGGAGGTCGAGATTTTGGAAAATCCACCCTTAACCATTCGCCACCTAGCCCAAAATGTCAAGATTAGTGTGGGGTCAGTGGAAAAAATCATCCAAGACCATCTTCAATGCATAAGTAAGGTCGCTGGGTTTCCCTTCTGCTCACAACTTTCTAGAAGCAAGAAAAAGTCGAATGCTCTCAGGCTCTATTTATGATGTGCCATGGAAACCAGGAGGACTTTTTCAACAGACTGATCACACAGGATTAAAGCTGGGTCCATCACTATGATCCTGAAACTAAAATCCAATCGATGCAAGGGAAGCATCATGACTCACCGCCTCCAAAGATGGCACGTGCCCAACCCTCGGCGGGCAAGGTCATGCTCACAGTATTTTGGGACCAGCACAGAGAAGTATAGATGGATTTTCCTAGCAAAGGGTACCAAGATCTACTGGGCCACTGCTGAAGAAATTGCAGGAGGCAATCAAGACCAATAGATGTGTTGCCCAAATGGAAGCATGCTCCTGTAGCTTTGAAATTCTACCTCATTCCGCTTATTCACCCGACATCTCACCATTGGACTTCCACCTATTTCCAACAATAAAGCTATTTTTGAAGGGCAAGCATTTTCCAGATGATGAGACTCTGATTTCCTAAGTCACAAGGTGGCTTTTGGAGCAACCTGTCGACTTCTACAACCGAGGTGTTTACAGTTGCTTAAAGAGATGGGAGAAGTGTGTGCCCCTAGGTGGCACCTATGTAGATGTAGGGAGGTGGACCGGACCACAGGTACCTGCATGCCTGGGACAGAACTCAAAGGGCTGCATCCTCTGTTTCTGAGGGGAAGCTGAAGTGGGGCAGACTTTACCCTGCTGTCTGAAGGAAGGAGGAGGGAGACGGGCTTCTTGCAGACAGGAGGGGGCAGGCAGAGCCAGGGAAGGACACAAGGAGCAGCACAGAGAAGGCATGAGAAAGCACGCGAAGGAGTGCAGTGTGTTGCCAGGGCAGAGCAGCGTGCAGAACAATGAGTGGCGCGCCTTGCTTCCCTTGTCCCCTGCACAGGGTACCGACGCTGCGACAGGTGGCATAAAGAGGGCCCCGTCACCTGCAGAACCGAGTGTGCCCAGCAACACTCTGGAGGAAGTGACCACTGCAGAGCTGTACGTAGCAGAGCAGAACTGTGCAGAGCCGAGCTGCACACACAGAGCTAAGCTGAGCCCAACAAGCAGAGCTGAGCTAGCCATGCAGCAACCTGAGAGAGAAGCACCCGGCTCTGAGAGCACCCGCAGCGTGCAAGCCAGTGCCTGTCGTCGCCCGCCACCAACAGCGGAGACCAGAGAGAAAGATGCACGGTGTGAGCCCGGTCTCTGTGTCTGTGAGTACTACCCACGTCCCCCATACGAGTGACCGAGTACAGGACAGACCTATTCCCCTGCCCTTGCCGTTAAACAACCCTTGGGCCATGTGGGGCCCATACCAGCTCGTGACCCCTTTGCCGTCAGCCACTTTGGGCCCGCTTGACTGAGACTGTCAGGAGATTGTACAGGAGCCATGTCGGGCTTAGCCAGCACCGTAGCCCGTAACCTTTGCCGGAAACTCTAGTATATGGACAAGGGGCAGTGGAAGGAACCGGAGACCGACCACTGTTGCCAGACGACGGGGTGTATCGTCTGTCTGCCCTCATTAATGAGGACCCTGCGTCGGCCATTGCCGGCACCTGTGAGTTCGCAGCAGGATCGACTTCCTTATTCATTTGCTAAGATTTGAACCGTTGTATTGTACTATGCCTTTAATACTGTTTCTTTAACACTGTTTAGCTCTTTACCTACCTGCGCGGAGTATTTCCCCTGTAAATAAACCCGTTAACCCTTCTCTGAAGTCTGAGTCCCGCCACTGCATCCCTCGTTCCTGCGAACACCTCATTGAGAAGGACTAATAATTGTGCCACATTTCATTGCTCTCAGTCCACAAGAAGTGGGTGAGGGGAAATCTTTAATGAACTCCTCTTGTATCATACTGTTGTGGACTACAGGCCACAACCATAAATTTGGTCTTCACAGTTGTTATAGTTTTATTGTTTTGTTTTTGTGAGTGCCTTTTGTCTTTCAGATTTCATAAACCAAAGAGGACATCATGTCAAGATTGAATTATTGTGAAATTGAAAGATTTCAGATGGGGAGTGTCAAGTCCCACAACTTATTCTATTGTAGCTGCTGTGTTGCAATGCAATAGTTTGCTTTCTAGAGGTTTGTCCTCCCTCTCTACCTGCCTGCCTTCCTAGCTTGATGTCAGCAACCCTCCTTTTTATTTTTCATTATATGTTAGCCATCCCAGGAAGCCCAAAATTTTTTCCCCCTCTGAGATTCAGAAAGAGTCACATGGAATGTTCATTCATAATGGGTTTTTACTGTAAATGCAGTTTAATGTAAGGCTATGTG